>JARHVA010003293.1:332500-385000 GCA_037957365.1 Torreya grandis | reverse complement strand
ACAATTCACATTCAACAAATAAATGATTAAACACAGTCCACACATCATTATTTTATACACATTTGACCCACCATAACTCATACATAGTCGACATACAATAACTTATACACATTCATCATAAAAATATTATACACAGTCAACATACAATAAATTATATATAGTTTTCATGTAATTAAATTATGCATAGTCAACCCATAATCTTTATACATAGTTTGACTCAGTCAACTAAAAAAATCAAAGCTAAGTCTTGATAACAACTTCTAGCTATTCTACACAAACATGTACACATAGGTGATTTCAATGTAGAACACTTAGACATTGAAATGAAATGATATACACAACCAATAATATTTTAGAAAAACCTAGTTTGTATATATTTTATAAACTAAATGAAACCTAAAAATCTAAAATAATATCCCAAGGCCACAGCCATTAAATATATAAATGTGCTAAGTAAAAATTTAAATAAGTCTAAATGACCATCAAAACCCTACTTAAACCCTATACCCTAGAAAAATGTTTCAATTTGTTTCAATAACATATAATTATTTTAATAACTCAAATAATAATACATAGCCAAGTAAATAAACCAAGCAAGCCACACGCATCCATGTAAATACATACACAAGGATTTTATTTTCAACATATATTCCCTAACCTTCCATACTCAGTTTCTAATTTTTATGGAATAATGGATTTGATTATGTTGGGGGGGGGGGCGTGGTTCCTCCTCCCACAAGGTAAATTTTCTTATCCTTTTTAGGTTTATAATTTTAACATAGCCATTGTTTTAAAACCCTATACACATTTTATTCATAGACTACATAACCTGAATACAAAATTTTAGAGAAAATCCAAAGAATAAACCCTACCTTTTATTGTCAAAAAGTAGTCTTTGTTATTTGGTTTTCCATTTCCTTTCTTTCCTCTTCTCTATAAACCATGACCACTTGTTTTATTTCCAAAA
This sequence comes from Torreya grandis, assembly GCA_037957365.1. Taxonomy (NCBI): domain Eukaryota; kingdom Viridiplantae; phylum Streptophyta; class Pinopsida; order Cupressales; family Taxaceae; genus Torreya; species Torreya grandis. The sequence continues at coordinate 384,033 of JARHVA010003293.1, read as the reverse complement.
CTCTCATATTCCTTTGTTAGTTTCACAATCAACTGCATGCATTTTAAAAACCTCTAGTTTCATGGTAACCCTTTCTTTACCACTCCAATAATGACTCACCATCAGAAAAAAAAAATTACTGACATGCTTTCCACATCTCATATCTTGACCACTGAACACACACTCTTCCCATTATTTCCTTCCAATTCATAGTTGAACCTTAACCACTGATCTGCATGGTTCGATAAAAAAACTAAACCAAATGATAGCTTCTTGAATTAGGGTTGACATTATATTATGTCAATGAACATAATTATTATGTTTTAATAAAACCTAAATACCTATGCATTTAAACATTAAATAATTAATCTAAATATTAAACAATCAAGACATCATACCTAGATAATCCCTTAAGTATTAAAACTATTCAACTCTTTGTACCACCTTAGGTCTAAGTTAGATAAATATTATAGAATCATTTTGTTATATGATCAAAAATGAAAAATATTATTTTCCATGTATATATACTCTCACAATAATTATCTATTTAATGTTTTAGGTAGTCAACAAAAGTATAGTTATCAAAAGAATGTATATCAAATGAAACATTCCACAATGGTAACCACATTATAATTATAGCAAATAGTCACAACTACAATTAAGACTGAATAACATATAAACATTAATCTAAACCATATCAACACATCCAAACATGAATTAATCAAACACAATGAAATTAAATCAATCATACATTATTGTACTACATGGTGTGTGTTGGGTTTATTCTCAAATATTTACACCAACATATTCATTTTCAACACCCTCACTAATGATACTCTCTCCATATATATCTAGAGAGTGGACTTTCTCATACATCCACCTCACAAGTACAAATGGTAGTTATCCTATAACCATGATAATCAATATAAATGATACTACAACACAATAATACTAAATAATAATAATCCATATGTATATGAAACTCATGTCCAACTAACCAATCAAGTAAAGATTCATATAAAATAATCATTATACATCTATCCATACATCAACATAATGAAAATAATTTTATACAATAGTAATCAAACAACATTAACCCTATTAATATATGTTTCATAATCAAATCAAATTTAGTGAAGAAATCAAGATATAACATCCTTCCCCTGTAAAATTGGTCATCATGCAGATGTCACTTATTTCAAACCAAAGTTCTGAAATCAAATAACATGTAGTATTAAAGCAATAACAATAGTAAATGCTCTAAATAAATAAATGTGGAAACAACCTATAGAACTCATCATAATTCTCTTAAGTGGCACTATCCTTATAATATTGGTCCCATTAAACCTTGCACTATGACACTTGATTGTTACACAAACTAAGTTTATGAGTGTCAATTATTATAACTAGTTCTAATTTGACCACCCTAGAATCCAAAAATTCTAAAGCATTCCAATCTAATTCATGATAAGGATTAGTTACATATTTTGTAACATATGACACATGAAAAAAATTATGTAAAATATATAGATCTAGTGGAAATTCAATCCTATACGTAATAATATTGATCACTTCCAAGACCTTGAAGGGTCCCACATATCTATGTGAAAGATTCATTAATTTACCCAACTTAATCAAGCTCTTCTGAGGCTTAACCCTTAGAAATAATTTATCACCAATAGAAAACTATCTTTTTGTCCTTTTTAGATCAATATAAATTTTTTATCTATGATTGGATTTAGCTTTCTAAATAACTTGACATACTCCTCGATTTATGTAAGTATTTCATGGCCATACACCACTCTATCTTATAGTGTATCCTAACTGATTGGTGTTTGACACCTCCTTCCATACAATGCTTTAAATAGAGACATATTTAAATCTAATTAGTAAGAGTTATTATAAGTAAACTCTACTTTTAGAAGATACTCTTCCCACTTGTATTGGTTATCTATGTAATACATTCAAACAAGATCTTACAAAACTTGGCTTACTCTCTTCATTTGTCCATTTGTTTCTAGATGATATACACAACTGAAATTCCACTATGTTCCCAAAGTTGATTATAGAGTCAACCAAAACCTAAATTTCATCCTTAGATATTGATAAAATTTGATCTTATCTATAAACCCATACAATTAATACACCCTAATAAACCTCTTTCATGAATATTTTATTAAGCATTAGTTCATCATCAGTCAAATTACTTGGTATGAAGTGAGTTAGCTTGGTTAGTTTGTCAACTACCACCAATATCATGTCATGTCAATTCCATGATAATCAAGATATTTGGAAAAATTACATTCTAATTACCATTCACTTCCATTTTATTATATCATGAGGATACAATAATCTTTTCAGATGCACATGTTCAACTTTCACATGCTAACACTCCAAACAATGAGGCATAAAATCTATTGCATCCCTTTTAAGTAATTTCCAAAAATAAATAGGTTTTAGCTCATCCATGAGCTTGGTCACTCTAGGGTGAGATAAATAAAGGGCATTGTAAAATTCCTTTATCACCATGCTCCTCAAATATTCTTTATCTGGTACATACATTCTACCATTGTACCTCAAAATACCATAATTTTCCAACTTGAATCCTTTGAACTTATGGTTTATAACATCCTTTGACAAATATTTCTTAACTTTCTCATATAATTCATCTCTAAGTGATAATTTAACAACTTGATGATGAAAGTTACTTTAGATAGTATCCAATGTTGTTATATACATTCTATGACTTAGGGCATTAGCAAATCTATTTTCCTTTCCCTTGATGTAGCTAATATCAAACTCATAGTTAGATAAGAACTCTAAACAACATCTATGATGAGCATTTAGGTTTGGTTGGGTGAAGACATATTTGAGGCCTAAGCTTCCAATTTTGAGCTCAGATGGTTTTCCTAATAGATAATGCCTCTACAATTTAAATCATGCACTATTGTAGCAAGTTCTAGATCATGTGGAGTATAAGTTTACATATATGGTTGAAGTTTTCTAGACTCATATCCTACAACTAAACCATCTTACATAATAACTCATCCAAGACCATCCTTATATGCATTAGTGATTACTAAGAACTTACCATTAAGATTAGGAACTCTAAGAATAGGTGATAACCTAGGCCTCCTTTTTAATTCCTAAAATGCTTTATTTCACTTTTCTAACCCAAAAAAACTATGATTCTTCTACTGAAGAGAGGTAATTGGGTTAGCTACTTTTAGGCCTATATTACCTCACTAGTCCCATAAAACTTCTCACCTAGTGCACATTTTTTGGTGTTGTATATTAAATTATGGATCTTATCTTCATTAGATCAACTAAAATTCTATTTATGGAAATAATATGTCCCAAAAATTAAACTTTCTTTTGGAAAAATGCACATTTGGACAACTTACCATAAACTTTTTGCTTCCATCGATGTTGTACCACTAACTCCAGATGTTGTAGATTTTATTCCTAATTCTTATAATAAATGAGGATATCATCCAAAAAAACTAACATAAAGTGATATAAATAATCCCTAAAAACATTATAGAATTCAAGAAATTATTATTTTTAGAAACATACTATTTTTAGACTAGACTACTAAAATTGAAATTTGGTGTACTTCTATTTGGTTTTTAGGGGTCAAAACACATTGAACAAAGATATGTGCCATCTTATTGTAATTACCTCACTCTTATATTTATGTCACTTTAAATGGGGAGTCAAATAGAGCTATGGTGCAAAAGTTATGGCTTCTGGAAGTTTTATCACCATTTGGGGTAGGATTGTCACCTAAATTGTCACCTGAAGTGTTGCTCAGATCATTAGCTGAAATGTTGTCTAAATCATTCCTCCCTCCTTGAGAATCAATTTTCCCCAGTACATAAAGAGTCCTTATCAAGTGTGGAAATTTTTCCTTGATCTAATTTTCATCCATTGGAGCAAAACATTGTAGATCAATCTCACCAATGTCTAGTTATTTTGCTATGACTAAAGTGTTCAATAGAGGTGGATGATATAGAATGGCTACATCTTTTGGTGTCATAGTTGGAACCTAATGCATACTTGGAATAGACTATTCTTTGTGGAGCTATGAAAAGCTTTATTTTTCACCATTTCTATCTGACCATCAATCTATGGATGGAAGGCTGTGAACTTCCTCAGATTGGTATCCATTTGCTTCTGTTGTTGTGTTGATTATGTAGTTAGGGTTACAACATCATTCCTTTTGGATTTTTGTGGCTTGACCACCATGAGAATGAACTTATTGGCATTGATCAGGGAGATAGATGTAGAAGGTGGTACCTTTGGTACCCTATAGCACTATGTTCTAAGAGTGAGGGCACTCCTTTAAGTTCTTGATTCATAAATACCATGTCGATCAACATGAATGATTGATCAAGGAGTACATCACAAACATCTAGATTGACCACATCACATAAGACCTCATCTTGAAAAGGTTTTATTGCATATGAAATAAGACACTGGTGGGTGACATGGAGGTTTCTCCCTAGACTCAACCATCCAATACTATATGGATTTGGGTGAGGCTTCATGGATATATTTAGACTTTTCACAACATTAGTAGAGATTAAATTATTTTGACTCCCATTATCAAGAATGAAATTTAGAAGCTTACCTTTCACCCATTACATAGAGTGAAATAACCTTTCCTTATAATTTTACCTCTCCTTATGGGTCTATGATGAAGTAATGATAGCATTAGGCTCAACATCTATAATATTTTCTTCATCTTCTTCGACTGTAGGGTGTGTTTGAGGTAGAGCAGTAGATGTTGAAGATTGTGACTCAAAAAGCAGGGACTTGATGGCTCAACATTATTCTTTGGAGTGATTTAGAAATTTTTGGTAATCACACCATTTCCTATTCTTTCCTTCCTTTTTCTTCTAATTTTAGCCTCATGTTTGACCTTCTTTGTCACATTTCCATTTTAAAGGATGACTCTTCATATTCATTCTTCCATGCTTCTTCTCAATCTTTATCATGAACTTGTGTGCCTCCGCAAGGGTCTCCAAATTGAAGAGTTCCACTTCTCCCTATATACCATTTTAGTCCACCATGATATTTTATAACCATGTATTTCTCACTTTATTGGATGACTAATCTCATAGATAGAGAATGAAAAATGTCAGTGTAATTTTGAATACACTGTTCCTTACCTTGGTGAAGTTGTTGTCACTCTATGTAGAAACCATCATATGCCACAATGGGGTAGTATTCTTCCTTTACAGGTTCTATGAAATCATCCCAAGTAGGTTTTACCTCAAGGCCAATATAATCCATATTAAATCTCTTCTTGTACACTTCCCACTAATTTTTGACAAGCAATGATGCTTTCAAAAGAGAAAAAGTGATCTTCTCTTTATCGATGAATTTATTTATATAAAAATATGAGGGAAATTTATCCAAACAATTTTTTATTACATCAACATTGATTTTGCCTTCAAATTTAGGGATATCAAAATTCACCTAAACCTTGAAGGGTGTTGGGGCACTGAAAAGATGTGGGGTTGCAGATGAGGAGCCAAAATTTCTCATAAAAATTTATTAGAGAATTTGTGTGAATTATTATACATCTATGATTGATATTATTGGAGGGCTTCAGTCACCATTTCTTTGAAAGGATTGGATGTCTCAGTGTTGTTTACCATTATAGGTCATTTGGAGCAAACAGGTGGATAGTCTACTTGATCTTGTATTTTCCACCCAAGATTCTCATAGTATAACCTCATCCTCAAGATCATACACTCTTAAGATAAAAATATCTAATACCACTAAGTCAAAACTCAGAAATCTTCATTGAAAAATATTTTAAGAACCAACAAATAATAATTCTATCTCTGAGAAGAGATGATTTATTGCTCAAAATTGTAGATATAACATATGCCTATCTCTGAGAAGAGATGTATAGTTGCATTTTATGGATACATCTATATTTATACATAGTTTAAAGGTATGAGGAGGATGTTTAAGGTCAAAAATCTTGAGGGAGATCAAGTGGTTTGACTTCCATGATTTACAACATTACAAAATTTGAGAAATTACTATTTTAAAAACTTACTATTTTTAGACTACACTACTAAAATTGAAATTTGGGGAACTTTCATTTGGTTTTTAGGGGTCAAAACCCATCAAGAAAATGTTTGTTCCTTATTATGACATTCCCCTCATTTTTATCTTTCCAATAGTTTAAACAAGGATTCAAACAGAGCTATGTTGAAAAAAGTTATGGCTCCTGAAAGTTATGCCACTAATTAGGGTAGGATCATCACCTGAATTGTCACTTGAAGTGTTTCCCAAATCATTTCCTAAAGTTTTGTCTAGATCATGAGATTTCAAATCAACCAACTCTAATCATCATCTTGTAAGGTGCCTATAGATTATGATTCTAAACCACGTATTATATCAATTGAGAAATCGAACTCCCACTTGGGTGGTATTATTAAAAATTATTTTGGAAACATGTCCTAAAATTTCTTAATAAAAAATTAATACACAATGGATGATTCCTTCATTTCCTCCATATTAGTTATTTTAATAATAAATGTTTAGCATCCTTTCTTGTGACCCTTATCAAGCTAAATTTCAAAAATATACCTAAGTTTCAACTCCCTTCTCTCACCCTAAATTTGAGTCTTATTCCAAAAATCATCTTAACATTATACCTTCTTAAGATATAAATTTACCTTCTTTTTATGCTTAACAATCCTAATCACCTATATTATAAATTCATATGACCCTAGTAGAGATACATAAATATCTACTATAGTAGTGAATTTAGGTAATTCATTCTTATTTTCCACTAAAAACCTATCAAATTTGACCTTGGATTCATTCCCATATTATATTGACTATGCATTTGCCATTGACCCATATTTTTTAGATAACTTACAAAGCATATGTGAAAAAATAAAACACTTTATATCTACAGTATCAATCAAAATGGAAATGGTTGACCGAAAACATTACTTTAAACCTGACTAGGTGAAATTTGAAAATCAACTTGATGATTGTAAATAACTACATGGATTCTGTATTAAACATTTCCTCCTTGTATATTACCCTTAGCTTTTCCTTCAATTTTTTTTTGAGTGCATTACTTGGCATAGTGATCACCTTCATAGATGAAACATCTGCCAGATGATATTTTCCTATCCTACTGCTAGTTCCCCTTAAAATCAAGTTTGAATCCATAATCTAATTTCTTACTAATTAAGAATTTAGTAAACTTAGCATTTTAATTTTCCATTCCTTTTTTATTTCTTCTTCTTAAGAGTCAGTTTGGAACCTCCAAACTTCTTGAACTTCTCTTTGACTTGAGTAAGAGACTTTAGTTTTGATTCCTAATTAACTACCTTCTTAAATACCTAATCCATCATAGATGGCCCATGAACATCTACCTCACATACAATTTTGGGTTTTAATCTCATAATGAACTTTTAGATGTGAAATCTTTCATCTACCTGATATTGAGGAATATATTTTAGGAGCTTAGTGAATTGTTCTTAGTATTTGTTCACTAAAAGATCTCCATATTTAAATTCAAACAATTTGTTTACTTCTAATAAAATACAAATGGGGAAACCATTGTGATCTAAACAAAACCATAAAGGATTCATATGTGGTGCTAGTGGAGTCAAGGTTTATAGCAATCTTATTATTTTTTCACCACATTATTACTTCTCTAGCAAGTTGATATGCTCCCCAAAATTATTTAGCGACTTCTAAGTAATTATTTATATCAAAGTAATTTTGCATTTCCATCAACTAAGCTTTATCACCATCCCCTAACATAGTTCCATCAAACTTAAGAATATTTAATTTCTTCATGTCCTATGCTACTTTTTTAGCTACTCGATCCATCATGTCTTACATAACCTCATCATGACTATGGTCGCGATGAGATTATTTTTGATCTTCTTGTTGAATAGGTTTGTCTTTAGGATCTTGTTGATTAACATTCTCAACATGCAAATGCACTTCCTACTCTAAGGTTGTGATTTAGTCCCTAGTCTCATGTGTGGCTATGAGAATATGATCTAGCTTTATAGATTGATATGTGGCAAATTAGCTTAGATATACTAAAGTTTTGGTTTTTGAAGTACCCTCACCTCTAGGTCTACCACACACCATTCTCCTTTTCTATTAATAAGAGAATATGAATACATTAGAAAACTCATTAAGTCCTATAGTTTTATCCTTATATTTGATACCACAATGTTAGAATCCCATTGGGTTTAACTCAAAAAATGGTAATTATTTTTTAAAACTCCACATCAATAATCAAACCAGATTATTCCCCAAAAAAGATAAGTTAATTTATCTTTAATTAAATGCATATTTCATAGTAAAATAATTATGATTCATATAGATAATGATCATATTAACAAATCTAATAGAATTATAAATTCAATCCATCACATAAGTATATCTATTGAATAATAAGTTACCAACTATTGATGGTTATACAATAATATTATACAATTAGGGAATCCAATCTATTATTTATCAAGTATAATTATATAATATTTTTATATCATAGTGAATATAAATAAATACAATGTGCCATGAAACTAACAAGTATGCATAAACTCATCATATGTATATAAAATTAAATATTGAGTAAAAGTCCCTATTGGCTAATTTTTGGAAGAGAGGGAGAGCATCGTCAAAGTAATTTTCCACACCAACCATAGAATATAGATCCTGTACATAATTTTCCAACTAGGAAATGGCCCTCCATTCATGGATGAGTAGATGATAATGGTGCAATTATTGAGAAGGCAACTATAACCCATGTGTTGTAAGATTCTAACTACATGCATCATATCATAAAGAATTATGTTCTAACATGACATCATGCATACATGAATATAATCAAACAGGTCAAATTATAATGTTTAACTATAAAAATTACTTTGGCAAAAGTTTTCATATAGTTTAATGATCTAATAGATAAATCATAATCACACACACACACACACACACACACACACACACACACACACACTCAATTGGATTTCATTTCATTTAAGTATAAATTACTCTAAACATATTCATGATAACATTTTCATAATGTTTCTTAGTGTCATTAATACCATATTTACTAAATAATCCATATATAATAATTCAATGGATATCTCATATATATTTAATATTAATTACCACATTAATTAAATATAAGAAATAACTTGAAATTATTACATATTAAATAATAACAACTTAATAAGATCTAATACATCCTAAAGTCTTATGTTCATAACCATCTGTGTATACATACTCAAATGATGTAGCTTATAGCAATTCTTATACTCCTCAGTCAATCCATTTGAATAAATAGTTATGTTACTCAACACATAATCTTAATAATAATTATATTCTAAGAACTTATAATAACCTAGTCATTTTGTACAACTAATTGTAGTATCTATATACATATTGACTCAGTCATTTCATGTATTTCAAACCATGAATAATAAATTAGTATATATCTAATACTGAATAATCATAAACCTATTTATATGGTTGATGAATAAAACAATTTTCATTCAACAAATAATTGATTAAATGTAGTCTAAACATCATTATTTATACATAGTTGACCCACTATAATTCATACAAAATCAATATACAATAAGTTATACACCTTTAACATATAGTAAATTATACATAGTATACACAAAATAAATTATACACAATCAACATACAATAAATTATACATGGTTGGCATGCAATAAATTATGCACAGTTGAACCATAATCTTTATACATAGTCAACTAACAAATAAAATCTAGGTTTGATAAAAACTTCTATCCATTCCACAAAAATGTATATACATAGGTGATTTAAATGTAGATTACTCATCCATTGAAAAGAAAAGAATACAAAACCAACAATGTTCAATAAAACCTAGTTTGTATATATTCTAAAAACCAAACAAAACCCAAAACTCTAAAACAATAGCCCAAGCCATAGTCATTTAATATATAAACATGCTAATTAAAACTCAAACAAGTAAATGACTATCATAACCCTACTTGAACCCTATACCCAGAACAATGTTTCAAGAGGTTTCACTAACATATAACCATTTTACTAACTCAAAGAATAATACATAGCCAAGTAAATAAATGAAACAAGCCATACTCAGCCATGCAAATACATACACAAGGATTTCATTTTCAACATATATTCCCTAACCTTTCATACTTAGTTTATACTTTTTACTAAATCGTTGATTTGATTCTATGGAGGGATTCCTCCTACCATAGGGTTGAATCCCTAATCTTTTCTAAGGGTTATAATTTTAACACAACCATTTTTTTAAACCCCTTACACATTTCATTCATATACTTTATAACCTAAATACATAATTTTAGATAAAATCCAAAGAACAAACCCTACCTCTATAGTATCCCAAAGTAGTCTTTCTTCTTTGGTGTACCAATTCCTTTCTTTCCTCTTCTCTATTGACCATGGTTGCTTGTTTTATTTCCAAAACTCCCATGTTCCTTTATTATTTTCATAGTCAACTACATGTATTTATAGATCCCCTAATTTCATGGTGACCCATTCTCTACCACTCTAATAATGACTCCATCAGACTAAACATTCCTAACATGCTTCCAAAATCCCATAGCTTGACCACCAAACACATAGTCTCCCCATTATTTCCTTACAACTCATAATTTAACCCTAACAACTGAGTTGCATGATTTGGGAAACAAAGACTAAAATAAATGATAAATTCTTTAATTAGGGTTGACATCATATTATGTCAATGAACATAATTATTATGTTCTAATAAAACTTGAATGCCTATCCATTTAAACATTAAATAATCAAGATAAACATTAAATAATCAGGACTTCATACCTAGATGATCCATTAGGTATTAAAATTATTCAACCCTAATTACCACCTTAGGTCTAAGTTAGATAAAGATTATGAAATAATTTAATTATATTATCAAAAATGCAATTTATTTCTTTTCCATGTATATATATTCTAACAATACTTTTTTGTTGAATGTTGTAGGTACATTCCTATAAAGGGTTACATATTCAATAGAAGTATAGTTATCAAAATAATCTATATCAACTAAAACATTCCACAATGACAACTATATTATACTCATAACTAATATTTAAAACTATAATTAAGACTCAATAACATCTAAACTATATCAACACATCAAAGAAAGAATTAATCAAACACAATGTAGTTAAATCAATCATGAACTATTCTATTATATGGTGTGTGTTGGGTTCATTATCTAATCTCTACACCTCCAACGTATTCATCTGTAACACCCTCGCTAATAATACTTTCCTTCCATATCTATCTAGAGATTGGACTTTTTCTTCCATCCACCTCATAAATACAAATAGTAGTTAGCTCATAACCATGATAATCAATACAAATTCTAATAAAACACACTTATACTAAATAATAATAATAATCCACATGCATATGAAATTCATGTACAACTAACCAATCAAGTAATTATTTATAAAAAATATTAATTATATTTATATCCATACATAAATATAATTAAAATAGTTTTCTACAATAATAATTAAACAACATTAACCCAATTAATATCTATTTATAATCAAATCAAGTTAATTGAGGAAATCAAGATGTAACAATATCATTAGAGATAGAGTTGGGACTAGTTTTTACACATTTAGAGGTGGATTTGGATTTAGGTTTCCTAGAGCCATAGTAATCTAAAATGTTATAATAACCTACTCCACTTCTAATTGAGAAATAATTAGAACATACACAACCAATAAAGATACTCAACAAGGTCAAATAACCACTTCATAGAGCACCTCCTATAGTGAGTAGAGCACAAGACAAACATAGGGGTTATACAATTTTCAAATAATGATAGTCCTCATGATATATTTATTACATTATTAGATAAAGAGATGATCACACTTATTTATACTCATCACCATCCAACACACCATCTACATAGAATATAAAATAAACCATATTTTAATTTTCATAAGGTAAATAGACTTTCAAAATATAACTATTATGCACTCCAAGATCATATTGATCAGTATGTTGATAGAGGAATTATAACATTCACACAAGGGGAAACAAAAACTCAGTCTATATAATCTCCTAGATCATACTCTTTTATGATTGAGTTATTCCTAGATGTTCCCTTTAAGGAGCCATTAGTTACTCTCCATATAATCCATGTGGTTTATAGGACACCTACATATGAGAGATCCCATGCACCATAGATTTAATAGAGATGGCAGCCAATTCATAGAGATTAGAGCACAGTCTTAGTTTGCCCACTGATTAAAATATTTGGAAACAATCACAAATATCAGATCATAATCTCATTTTTCCCACCAATTAAGATATTTTAAAATAATCATGGAGATTAGAGCATAGTCTTAAATCACCCATTGATTAAGATATTTAGTAACAATCATAGAGATAAAAACATAGTCTCAATTCACCCACTAATTAAGATATTTGGAAATAATCATAGAGATCAGAACACATTTTTAATTTGACCATTAATCAAGATATTTTCTATAGATCATAGAGCTCAGATCATAATTTTAGTATGATAACCAAGCAAAATCTTTGTTAATAATTCAACACACCTATCTACTAGTATTTTACCACACATAGTATCAATTCAAAATATAATTATACATTGACACAACATGAATACTAGGTTCAGTTGTTCACCATGCCATCTAGGTTCAAATAGTGCATACTGTAGTTACATGATCGATAAAAAAATATAGTATGAGACTCATATAACACCCACACTAACATCTAACATGAATATTCTACTATACATGATTAATTAAACATTTATAAATGGATAAGGAATTTAATACCATTACTTAGACACCTACATATTACCATATCACCATTTAACACAATGAAAACAATCAAGCATGTCTAAAAAATGTACAATGTAACAAATTAAGATACCAATATACATAGTGCCCATATAACAACAAATATTCATATATACTTATAACTCATATCATAGTTATAAAATAATATTGTACATCACTCAATAATCTAAAATTGGTCACTAAGACCAACCCTCTCAATCTCACTCTCTAATACATCCATATGAGAACTGGAGGCCCTACTATCATTTTGTGACATCAATTAAGGCTTAAATCTACTCTCTCTCTCTCTCTCTCTCTCTCTCTCTCTCTCTCTCTCTCTCTCTCTCTCTCTCTCTCTCTCTCTCTCTCTCTCTTCCCCATAACACACCTAACTTGAATATAACCTCCACATTCTCTAATTTTAAATGTATATAGTCATATACTATTTGGATACATGCCCTAAATAGAGCATCAAGAGTGGGCATAGTTCATCTCTATAACTCTATACGTGCCTCATCCATATTAGTATTTACTTGGCTATATGTTGTAATAGCTATGGATTCTCAATAAATAAATGAGCATGGATACTATAAACATTTATGGCCCTATCCACTAATCTAATGTCATTGATTTCATTAGGGATATGTCATTTTATTACTTAAAGAATAGGCTCAATGGAAGTCTCCCAATACTCATCATCACCAAAACCTATACATACCAGCTTAATGCATCAGATACCTACCAAACTAAATAGGTAACTAAGTAGAATATAAAAAATTACAATGGAAACTTACCATCAATATCCCTAAGGATATCAACATATAGCACATCCTTTATGATGATCCCACTTCTTGGGAATAGTACTACCCATCTATGTTCCCTCCACCATGATATGTAGGTGTCAGTCACTCCTACATCAACCACATATAATATATAAATCACTCGATCCTGCTTTGTCAATGTAATCAAAAACAAAATTTTAGATGATGGTCTGGACCTAGTCCCTAGGCTCACTAGAGCATGAGAACTCTTTAGCCACACTAATGGCATAAGTGAGACATCCTGAGTACCACCTAACTACCATGTCACTTACTCATACTTAAACCCATTAAATACATTGACTCAAAGGTTGTGAAAATATTATATAAATCTCACCCATATTAGTTGAACATCATCTTTAGATCATCCCTCATATCCCTATAGGGAATCTAAATAAAATCTCTAGCCATCAATCCATCAAACACCTATCAACACTAAATCATGTTCCTCATATACTTATGGATTATACCAATACACCTCTTTTAAAATATAAGGGTGATCCCAATAATCCCATGCAATAAACAATAATTTACTCATTTTTATATGATTATAATCCTAACAATGCAATAGTGTGGAAGATTGAATACCACCTGCACACATCTCCTAAGTTAAGCAGTATAAACCCTGTTATAAATGGGTTAACATAATGTGACCCCATGAGTACATGATGTCATATTCCTATATATTTTATAATATCCCATGCATATTGTATGAGATAGATACCCAAATCTCATCCATGGTAATAAATGAATCCAATAGAATCTCTAATAACTTACACAACTATAGAACATTCATTGTGATAATAAATAATAATAATATATCATTATGTTTCCCTAACTAATGAGTTCTTATGTACATCATGGAAAAATACTTTCCAATCTACTTTATATCTCAATCACTAATATCCTCATATAACACTAATCTTTGGCTAGTATTTGGTAACCCTAGAATCTTATAAACATCTTCTAAGGTGACAATCATCTCCCTAGTAGGTAGCCAAAATGTATTAGTATCTATGTCCCACCTCTCGTACAATGTTATCATCATATGTTTGTCCTAGTTCATTGAATCTAATGATGCCACATAACCCAAATGGGATCTATCCACCATAGCCATCTCTTCATCAATCAAGGACAATACTTGTAATATCTCTATCATCAAACCAATCTCAAACTCTCTCATGTGTACATATGCCTATAAAATACAGCCAAATCTATCATTAACATCATATAATATTAGATAAATATATTATAATAGTCATAAAACACTATTTATCAATAAAAAACACCATAAACTAGGCTTATTGGACACCAGGGATGCATATGGGATAGTAGTAGTAGGTAGTATCACCATACCCTAGATACTAGTGCCATACCATGGACACAACACCATTATCAGGATAGTAGCACCACATTTCTAAAAATGACCCTAAACTAGTATATTTTCACTAAGAATAAAAAAATTGTACTAAATGTGTTAAAAATAAGAAAAATAACAAGCTCCTTACTAAGGTAACCTCCTCCCCTACCTAGATAAGTGCCTCCACCTCCTCATACCAGTCACAGTCACTCCTCATCTCATCGGCATACTCTCTAGCTCAGAGCAAACAATCACTATCAAGTTAAATGATTCAAATGAGTTATCAAACTAATAAAATAACCTATTTAAGTCACATTTTAAAAATGCCACCTTACTAAGGTTGAATTGGCATACCAATTTCACCAACTAATGCAAACTTATTTAATAATAATATTTAGGGAATCATAGCTAAAATTTATAATTCATTTATTATACATGAACTTTGACCTCAATGTACCTCACCCTATATTAGTTACACTAATATCTAGATCACATTTAACTCTATAAAATGACAAAACCTATATTCCCTTAACCAAATCAATATAGACCAAAGGTCAATCTCATTACCATTTAAATAATTGACTCTATCACAATCAACAAAATATTCAAACCTAAAAATAACACCACCCCAGCTAAATATTACCATCATACCAGTTGATACCACTTTTAATTAGACATCTTTACCATAGTCTTGGCTCTCTCAACAAAATGGGGGGGCATATACACATAAATTAGTTCAAGATATAAACTCACACAAACAGACAAATTTATTTAGATATATAGATATTTAGACACATAGGTTTCTACACATGTATAGTTTAACTTAAATATATAGATATTTAAACACATCTCTTTATGCAGATATATAGTTTGAATCAAATATATAGATATTCAAACACATAGGTTTACATAGATATATATTTTAAATCATATATATATATATATATATATAGACACACACACACACACATAGGTTTATGCATATATATAATTTAACTTAAATATATAGATATTTAAACACATATGTTTAGTCATATATACATAATCAGGGACACAAGTTTATGCAGATATATAGTTTGACTTAGATATACATATTCAGGCACACAAGTTTATTGAGATATGTATATTTAGACATATGGGTTTACTTATAAAAGTTTACTCTAATATACATTTTGACTCATATATATAGATTTTTAGATATACTATTACATTACTAAGATATCATGTTTGGGGGCATGATGTAGGGTACACATCCTTGATCCTATGGGGATTCAGTAGATCATATAAGTGGAATGGCAAGTTATACCATTCTCTATGTTAAATTTGCTAGGTTATATTCAAATATTTACTAGTATGTCACCAAGATGCCACCAAGATTTCACTAGTTTGGGTCACATGAATGTTTGTATTGATTAATCCATATTCTCCACTAGACCTATATTATATAGGCCAAATGATAGTCTTGACCTCTAGTTTCAATTTACATACTCAGATTCAGTAAACATATTAGAGTGGGGAGAAGTAGGCCTTGTTTTCCCACATTTTCAACTTACATATTTAGATTTAGTACACATATCAAAGTATGGGAAAGGAAATCTTATTTCTCCACATCTTTAGTTTACATACTCAAATTCAATCTAGATATTAGGGTGGGGGTAAAATAGTGTTTTTTCCTCATGATTCATATCACTATTTCGATTTAGTATAGATGGCACCCACATTAGGGATGTCCTCTTCACATCACTCTATCTCCTATCCACTTCTTTGGCCAAGAAGTGGACCAAGTTCAGAGCACATCCACATAGGAAAGTACATGTACCCATTCCTCTTTTTCTTTTACTCTAGTAATTTCATTTCATTACACTACTATAATAAAATTAGGGTAAATGTATATACCTTAATTTGTTTTAAAAATCACAAGTACAATGTCTTTTATTTATATTTCACATGAAGGACTTAGTAATGAATATAATCCATATTCACATGGTCATTTTAGGTCTTTTGGTATTTCTAATGTCTTTTTTCCCTTATTTATTACACCCCCAATGGTCTTAAGTCATCTCCTCCTAGTCACAAAGGCCTCTAGCCTATTTTTCTTGGTCTTAGCTTTAGTTTTAGACCTCAAGACATGAGTTCCCTTATCTAGATACTAACACAACATATCACTAGTGTCCAATGGTCATTCTATTTTGTGTTTTGGGTATGAAACCTCCCTTGAGCCTTATCTTATGTATTTTTATCCCTCTTTTACATCTTGTCAACTATCGAATAGCATCTTACATTCAAATCAAATTTATTTCTATATAATGAGCCTCATAAGGCATTTTACATATAACATTTAATATCTTGGCATATAATAACATAAAATTAGTCAATAGTATAGCTTAATACATTGCATATTACTCATATAACACATTTAGCCTTAAATATTTTATCAAATAAGGGCCTAAGTAATAGTATTATAGCATACCATTTATGTTGATTATGCATGTTCCCTAAGGGAAAATTACATACATTATAATACCCATAGCATTGGGGTTAATTTAGGTAGCAGTTAAAATAATAAGGGTTCTATTCTACACAATCATAATATCCCACAACCTAGTTTTACCCTTTTTTGCATTTGATCTGATTGTTGTTTCATGTGTATAGGTATTCATTAGAGTTTCACAAGATATTTAGGAAAAATAATGACACGAGTGATCTTTTAGAAGTCATAGAATCACATATAGGTCCATCAAACTCTCCCATAAATTTTATAGAAGTTTCAACCATCTCCTCTAAGAAGGACACTAGTTCCATAATTAGACACTAGCACCATAGGGTTCTACTATCCTCATAAGGGAACTACTATCTAAAGTCTTATTTTAACTTCAATCATGGATAAAAATATGTATAATGCATATTTAAGCCTTTTTCAGTGTCTTGAGTCAAAGAAATACATGTTTTTCTATAGCTAAGTACACTTTCTTTACATCTTTTCTATTTTGGGAAAGCTTATCAAATATATTATTTCCTATATTTATTTTAAGTTATTGTTATAATCAACCCTTTAAAAACCTAGGATTTACATCTACTAAGCCCTAAATAGTTAAAACAGTTGGTGAACCCAACATTTTAAATATTGCATAAACCCTAACCCTAGATAACTATAGGGTTTATGTTTCCAACCATCTAAGACCCACACTCAAATTTTTGATCCATATATTTTTTTATTTATATTTCATATAATCATGATAATAATGATAGATGAAGTTTATCAATTTTTAATACAAAGTTTTCTATCTTCCTTTGCATGTGCATTTCCTTTCATTTAGAATGAATCAAAGATGACATAAACACATATATACATGATGCTTTATATCAATTAAAATGTATCTCATATTTCATTCTATCTCTAGCATGTTATTATTATCTTATGTGGATTTCAATTAAGAAAAAAATCCTTACATACATAGAGGATCAATTAAAATATAGTTTATTGGACTTAATCCATAAATTTAATACCCTAACAACCATGTTTCAATGTTATATCCTATGCACAAGAAATAATCTCTTTTTTCTCATCTCCATGATGGTGATAAATACTTTCCCTCTAACTAGGTTTATTCTATCAGTCCTCCATTAGATGATGTAGCATATACTATTTTTACTAATACCCATACTTATCAAATCCATGCCTCTACCTATCCCCTATAGGGTGTGTGCCTACATGTTCAATAAAATAAACTAGGATTTGTAATTGTGAGACTCTAAGGTATTAAATAGTATGAGCAAGCTAATATAAAAATTATAAAATCAAAATCAGTTATTAAGTGAAAAGGTCACATTATTGGGAAATCAAATTACATGTACAAAGTCTTCAAAATATTCTAGTGTTCATCATGTAAATGCATCTACACCTATAAAATTTGTGTCTATAAATCTTTCATATCCAAAACATAAATTAAAAGATGAGAAATAAAATCAAAGTCAAAGTAATACATAATATGGGAATTAGGACACTCTACCCCCACTTACCAATGAAAATATTATTGTTAATAAAGATAATATTTTGTAGACTTTTAGAGATAGACTTTGGGAATAGTCCCATGATCATGGACATATTCTGCAAGCCATAATTGAAATAAAAAACAAATCAAATAATGGTCAATCTTCTAATACCCTAGAAAATAACATTATTACACCTACATTGGGGGAAACTCAGCTTGTATAATAACCTATTTTAATTTGACAAATTTCAAAAATGGTAACAACTCCTATGATTAGTTTCTCCTTTCTAGATATACAATCCCTTTAGCATGAGATTCATTCTTTACATACTAAGGTGTTACATCTTGAGTAGGCTGAATCTCATGTTATTTTTTGTACACCTTTGGCACATCATGATGAGCTCAAAATATGGCTCATTATTGACATAATATTTCCCTCAATCCATCTCTCAAAGGATATTATCTTATGCAAATATCAGATTCTTAGATAGCTATTATACAAAAATAGATATTTGTCTTGTTTATATTGAGCCAAATACTAAAATTTTACTTTTTCATTAATGTCTAATACATAGCATGTTTTAGTGATCTTTGGTGTGAAGAATGCTTAGGAAAAAGAGACAGGCTTGTTTCTATGGACTCTGTAGGCTTGTTTCTATGGACTCTATAGGCTTGTTTCTATGGACTCCATAGGCTTATTTATATGGACTCTACAGGCTTGCTTCTATGGAATTTGTAGGTTTGTTTATATAAAATACATAGGCTTATTTCTATGGACTTTGTAGGCTCATTTATATGAACTCCATAGGTTCATTCCTCCTAATTATGTAGGGTCAATTCTGAGAATTCTATAAGGACAAAGCCACAAATGGGAAGCTAGAGGTTATATATGGTAAGAAAGAACCATTACAACTAGAATCAAATAAATAAAATAAGTGCTTGTTATTTTGAAAGACTTATTTTTGATAAACTTGTATGTAATCAGATTTTAGGACTATTATAGGATAGGATATTTATTTCATTGAAATAATTAGATCTCTTATAAATCCAATATATTATCTTTTGATGAAGGGATTGACTAAGGAATCCTATTCTTTTGCATCTTATTTTGAGTCGATTGTATTAGTATAAAGTGTAAGACTTTTGACTATGAATATATTAGAAGATATAGAGAAAATAGAGAATCAAGAATCATATATTATAAAAGCATACATGTTTCAGCCATATTGTAATCATTTCATTTATATGAATTAATACTTTAATTTACAACATTGATTAATTTTTGTTCCTATGTTTGAGAGGAGCAAGGGCCCACTCTCCTTAGAACTATGAACTGTGTATGGTATTAATGTTCTATTTTATTAATTTGTTGTTATAATCAATTAGAATCTTGTTACTATTTGTATTTATTTATAAAAACATCAAAACAAATTCATAGTTTAAAAATAAAATTTTATTATTTCTTTTATTTTCTATGCAAAGTATGTTTTCTTTTAGAGTACAATTGTGAAGAAAAATTCCATTCATAAGTAGGAGTGTGAATTTACTTTCCCTGGAAATGTAAAATAGGAGTGTGATGTTTTACTTTTAGCAAAAGAGTGGATTGATTTGATTTCTTTTTTTTTCAACAAAAGAATGAATCATGTAGTTTAGGACACATTCCTTTCTTTAGTCAAAGTTAGAATAGGATCAACAAGCACCCCCACAAGCAACCTTCTAGATCTACCATCCCATACCTTATTGTAGATAGCTTTGGACACCAGCCCTAATTGATAAGACATCAATTGAATATTGAGTAAATGAGGAGATAGACAATACTCATCATTTTTTTCACCATTGCCAGGGAACACAAGGTGTTAGTAAGGTAATAATTATTGATCTAGAGTGAAAAATAAAAATTTGTAAAAAATCATTATAAAAAATCCCAAAATAGTCAATAAATTGATGTACCATCCTAGAGATTCTAAAGGATGATTTATTCCAAAGTTTCCACCAAGAACACAATTAGACACTTCTTCAACTTCTCTAAGTAGTGAACCAAAAGATACAAATGAAACCTATTTGCAAGAATCTTCTAAAACTGGGATAGAAACTATGCCATTTCCACACGTCATCCCCATAGGACAAATACCTCAAGATCAATCTCTTGTAGGAAGACATTATTTAGAGATTGCCAAAGACTTAGAAGAAACATTTAAAAGATATATAGCTGAAGAAAATTTTGAGAACTTGGAACAAACCATAACTAAGACCACAAACATTCAATGGGAAGATTATCCTAGCTTTGAAATATCATCAGAAGAAGAAATGGCTCTCCACAAAAATCAATAATTCACACAACTAGGAAGGACTTTTTCCTTTTCTATTGTTGTAGATCTTAATGATCAAACCCCCATGAAAAATATTTCACCAGCTAATCTACCAAATTTTTGGGGATGATCTACAAAATATACTAATCAATTCTTATTTGAGTTTAAGGTGCTATGTCAAACCTATGATTACACAACTGATAGCCAAAAATTAAAACTATTTCCCTTTACACTTAAAGATGCAACTATGAGATGGTTGATGGGTTTACCTAGAAATTCTATTAGAACATGGGATGACATGGAAATAGAATTCTTGAAAAAATACCAAGATTACTACCCAGTGCGAGAAAGAAAAGAGGATTTCTCCAAAATCAAATAGAATGAGGATGAATCTTTAGAGGATTATTTAGATAGATTCATGTTCACTCATAAAAGAAGTAATTATCCACTCACTGAAGATGTTCAAAAAAAAATTTATTGAAAGGATTGGATGAAGACACTAGAAATGCCTTAAATTTGATGGGTGGAGGAGATATAAATAAGTTGGCTTTCGATCAAATTTTTGAGCTTTGTACAAATTACTCTCAAACGAAACCTAGAATTAGGAAATGAAAGTTGGGGAAATCTAATGAAGTTGGTAAATTAATGGAAGAATTTGTTAATCTAAATAAAAATATCCTAGTTACACTAAACAATACTTTGGATGGCCTTCAAGATAATGAAAATGCAATAAAACCCTTAGCAATCTACTGTCCTAAGTGTAGATAGAAACATGCCCTTAGAGACTGCCCCTAAATAGAACCATTGTTTCATAATGTGGGATCTGTGATGCAATAGATCATGATACCAAATATTTTACCCTTCTACCTATTTTAAAGAATCAAATTAAAACACAAGTCCAGTCCACCAAAGAAGTAAATTATATTCAAAGACAAAACTTTACCCCACAAAACTAGGCTCAAGGATAGTTTAATGTAAGAAATCTAGTTAATCCATGGATGGAACCATGGAATGTTTTATTTCCTTCACCATTTTTAAATCAACCCCAAATTCCATCAATTCAAAATCCATGGGCATGACAAGATTACATGTCAACACCTCTATGGATGGTGCCACAACAACAACAACAACAATGAGTACCACAATAGTAATGGATGCCATAGCCATATCAAAAATGGAATCAGTAGTGGAATCCATAGTCACAATTCACCCAATCAAGAAGACTATTTCAATAGAAAACCATTATGCCACCCTCAATTATTTAACAACAAGGACAAATCAATTAGCCCTCAATGCCTACACAACCAATAAAAAATAAAAAAAATAAACAACTAGCAGTTATTTATGTTAATGAATAGGAAGAAACAATTAATTTTGGAGCTATTGAGTGTTCAGACATACATTTGAGATTAGGGAAAACTATACAAAAACCTCCAGTTCTCATTTTTGAGATACCTGATGAAAATAAAAAGATATAATCATCTCAATTAAGCACTAGAGAAGATAAAATCAAAATGAGCCTTGTAGTAAACAAAGGAAACACTATTACCCCAGTAGTTCCTTTTCCTAAAAGATTAAGAGAAACTGATATTAAACCAGACTCAAACTTGGTCCATGAGTTGTAAAAGATCAATATTGAGGTACCCCTTTTATAAGCTATTAGGGATATACCTAAATTGAATAAGATCATCAAAAACCTTTATATTAAGACACC
The DNA here is from genome assembly GCA_037957365.1 of Torreya grandis. NCBI lineage: Eukaryota > Viridiplantae > Streptophyta > Pinopsida > Cupressales > Taxaceae > Torreya > Torreya grandis. Next base: position 360,962 of record JARHVA010003293.1, on the reverse strand, counting down.
TAGGAGGAAAGTAAAATATCTTCAAACCATTCATGTTGATGGAAAAGTTTTTGATTTATTAGCAAGAAAACTATTAGTTCCAAAATATGTAGATTCGGGAAGCCCAGTGATTACAGTTACAATTAGAGGAAAAGAAATTCCTAACATCTTGGTGGATTTGGGAGCAACAATCAATGTCATGACAACTGATACTCTCCATGCATTATCTCTTATGAAAATGCAACCCACAACTACCATTCTTTAAATGGTGGACCAGTTGGTAATGAAACTAGAGGGGACTATAGAAAATGTTGAAGTGCTAATAAAATCTTAGGAATATCTAGTATATTTTATGGTCTTGCAACCCAAAACAAAGAATCTAGGATGTCCTATAATCCTAAGTAAACCATGGTTGTCTACTATAGTAGCATTGATTGATTGTAGGTCAAGAGACATGACCATTTTTAATGGGTTAAAATCCAACTGTATCTCCTTGTATCCTCTTGCAAAACCATCAATAAATTACATATAAGAGCTTTGGGTGGATGAATCAAATAACACATTAAACAACATTTATTCCTTAGCCATGATCATAGTTAAAAAACACTTGGAAGAATTTAATGGAGACATATACCTTGAATCTATGGACTCTGCCATGCTGGAAGCTACGTACTCTATCAATCCAAAAGCTATAGACTTAGCCAGTCCAGAAAAAATGGACTACCTTAGTTCAAGATTCTTGGGTCAAACAAAATATTTTGAAACCTCCACTTCTGTTAATTCTAGTACTTATTATTTAATCATAGATTGATTCAGGAAAGTGTGTGGAAATTTGTAGAACAACAGTAAACTCATTTCTTAAATGCATTTCATTATTCCTTAGCAAGACTGATTCCTCCTGGAAAAAAGTTTGTTGATAATGTAACTATGTTTCATAAGCTAATTCATCATCCATGTCCTCTAAAATCATTAATTAGTGAGTTTAAGTAAATAGAATGCAACTACCTAGGTACAAAACCAATCATGGTATTACCTAGAAATATTTTGAACATCAATAGTTGGTTAACAAATGAAGAAGAAGATCAACTCTTTAAAGTATTGGAAAGACATATCAAGGATTTTACTTGGGATTATATCGACATGAAAGGAATTCACCCTAATATATGCACTCATCACATTTACACAAAATCTATCAAACCAATCAAATAACCATAAAGAAGAATAAACCCAACATTAAAGGAAATAGTCAAAATAGAAATCCAAAAGTTGCTGGAAGTTGGGTTTATTTACCCCATCTCAAATAGCCAGTGGGTGTCACCTATAGTAATTATTCCCAAGAAAAATGGAATAGAGTATGTTTAGATTATAGATAACTGAATAAAGCAATATTAAGAGATTACGTTCCTTTACCTTTCATTGATCAAGTTCTTGATAACTTGGTAGGAAAGAAATATTTTTCTTTCATGGATGAGTTTAGTGGGTATAACAAGATAATCGTAGCAACTGAATATCAATATAAACCCATGTTTACCTACCCTTGGGGAACTTTTTCTTACCAATTACTTCTATTTGGACTCTGTAATGCTCCAGCAACCTTCCAAAGAGCAGTTCTGGAAATATTCTCTAACCTTACAAATGATTGTGTTGAGGTATATATGGATGATTTCACTATTTATGGTGAAACTTATAAAGAAGCTCTTACCAACATGGAAATACTATTGATCAAATATGAGGAACATCGATTATCTTTGAGCCATGAGAAATGTTTGTTGATGATGGATGAAGGAATAGTCCTAAGACACCATATTTCTACAAAAAGTACTCAAGTAGATCCATAAAAAGTTAAAATAATCTCCAATTTACCCATTCCACAAACACAAATTGAAGTTAAGAGTTTTTTGTGACATGCTAGTTACTACAGATGCTTCAGACATAAGTTTAGCCAAATAGCTACCCCTATGTTTACCTTGCTTACAAAAGATAGTACATTTGAATGGAGTGATAGTTGCCAACAGGCCTTTGAGACCATCAAAGTTAAACTTATTAATGTTCTAGTATTGAGAGGACTAGATTGGACTAAGCCATTCCATATATACACAGATACTTCCCATACAACACTAGGATTAGTTCTTGGATAAAAGGATAAAAAGGGTAACATGTATGCTATATATTTTATTAAGAAAAACATGACACCTGCTGAAAGAAAATACACCACAACTGAGAGGGAATTATTAGCTATAATTTATGCAATTAACAAATTTAGACACTACATAAGAGGCTATAAGGTATTTGTCTATACATACCATTTAGCTATTAGATATCTTACCAACAAACCAATTGTGGGAGGTAGGATTATTAGATGGTTATTGCTCTTACAAGAATTTGATGTTACTATTATAGACAAACCTGGGAAGTCTATTGTTGTTTCTAATTTTCTTGTCAAGAATGAACACTACATGTGAAGAAGAACTAGTGGAAGATGACTTTTTAGATGAACAATTATTCACTATTTCAGCACAATCTCCATGGTTTGCTGATATAGCCAATTCCCTCACCACAAGGAATTTTCCTCTGCAATCTTTCACAAAAAGAAAAGAAATGTTGAATCAAAGAAAGTTCTTATTTTAAATGGAGTAATGGAATGTTATTTAAACTTGGACCTAATCATGTGTTTCGTAGGTGTGTGATAAATGGTGAAGCATATGATATCATCAGAGCTTGTCATGATGAACCAGGAGGAGATCATTACTCAACTCAAAGAACCATACATAAAATCTTGAGAGAAGCGTATTATTGGCCTCATCTTCATCAACAAGTAAAAAGATATGTCAAACACGGTGATGTTTGTCAGTGGATTGGATAACCTACTCTTTCAATAGAGATGCCTCTGTACCCTCATCCTCAATTGGTTTTAGAACCATTTGAGAAATGGAGAATTGATTTTATCAGTCTAGTAGATCCTTCTTCTAGAGGAAAGAATATTTCCTAGTATGTATAGAGTATGTGACCAAGTGGGTAGAAGTGGAAGCATTAACTCATGCAAGAGAGGAGATGGCAGCTGATTTATTATATTTCAAAATCATGTAAAGATTTGGTGCTCCAAGAGAGATAGTCTCAGATCAAGGACCATAGATCATGTCAAACATGATAAAGCATTTCATGAAAGTGTATCAAACTTAACATAGAAAAACATCTCCATACCATCCATAGGCTAATAGACAATTTGAAGTCACAAACAGAGAATTAGAAACCGTTATAACCAAGTTTGTTAATTCTAGTAGAAATAATTGTGTAGACAAGGTACTATAAGTTGTTTCGGCCTATAATACTACATGGAAAACAACAACTAGATTTTCACCTTATGAATTGGTTTATGGTAAGAAGCCTTTATTCCCTTTTGAATTTGAATTACAATCTTTGAAAATAGCTGTAGAAATATGAATTAAACTAGAAGAAATATAGAAAGAAAGACTCCTACAGCTTAATCAACTTAAGAAAATGAGGATGGGAGCACTAAAAAAAATTGAACTAGTATAACATCAAATAAAAGTTTATCATGATGCATAAATCAAGCAATAGAAGTTTTAGAAAGGAGATTGGGCACTGTTGTTTGATTCTATATTTCAACAGTTCAAAGGGAAACTACAAACAAGATGGTTTGAAACTTATGAGATTGAAGAGGTATATGAAAATTGTTCTATTAAGTTAATACCTATTGATGATAGTAGAAGAGCTATATTAGTCAATGAACATAGATTGAATCTCTATTAGAAACCTCTCAATAAAGATGAATTTATTTAAAAAGTAAAGGATCAAGTAGCTATTCTGGAAAGCTTTGCTTCTTCCAGTGAACATGCTCCTTGATAATCCTACAATCTCAATAAATAAATAAATAAATAAAATCATCAATAGTGAAAATCCTTCCACGGATGTTATTGATAATGCATGCCTAGAAACCCAACTTGTTGGTTGGCTATACATTGAAAAATAAGGGCTTTGGCTAGAAAACCAATAAAAGCTGGCTAAAGGGAAAAAATAAAAATTTATAAGAAAATCTCATCATGACACTATGATTGGTCATCTCCATGCAATAAACTAATCCATGTAAACCTATTTGTGTACAAAGGATAATGTCTAAGGTTAAAGTAAGTAAGACATATATTTTATTTATCTATGTTTAGTTAACTAATTATCTTTGATTTGATTAAGACACTATTCTCTAGAGATGACCCAAATTCGAATCTTCCAAAATGTAATGACACATGCCATAATGAAAAAGCAAGCAATTGAGCCACCAAAGGTGTATGGATAAGTATGTAGCTTTGACATCATCAATTGAGTCATCAATTATCATAATGATGGGACACCATAAAAAGGGTTTTTAACTGAAATAATGAATCACTATCATCATCAATATGACATGTCATCATTTCACATAACTTGTATTGATGAGACAAAATGGCTAGCACACTCTATAGAAATGTGTGGTGCCTAACTGTATCAAATCATCATACCAAACTATGGACTCATGTAGTTGTAGCATTTCAAATGAACCATTTCCTTTCTATAGACTTCAACAAAAGCTTGTCTACCAATCCTCAGTGACTGTTGCCTAATGACTTCAATAAAAGATTGGTCTACACCTTAATTAGAATTAAAGGAATTGAGCTAACTATAACTCTGCATAGAGATGGGATAGAAGACAAGATCAGAGCTGAAGGATCCAATAGAGTTTCATAAAGACAAAGCTTTTATAGCAGTGTTTAGAGCCAATGGTTGGCTACCTTTCATTAAAAAGTTCCAGGGTTTTGATGAAATAATGGTAAGTGAATTTATTACCAATCTCACACCTGAATTTTCAATTGTGAAAGGCATTGTTATTCCTATTATAACTCAAATTATAAGCCAAATTATACAAGTTCTAGAAGAGGAAATGAGAGCTACAAGTAGATTTTTATTTAGTGATTTAATTAGTTTTTTTAATGGTAATGAGTAGACTAGAACTTCGTGTCCAGTAGATTCTAAGATAAAATCAAAAGGGATTAAAATAAATTCACTTCTTGAACCGTATAAATATATAGCCAAGTGGGTACTTAAATATATCATTTGTGAAGGGAAACACAGTATTTTAGGGGGAGATACCATGAAATTTTTAATACATCTTAAGCATGGGAGACAAAACCCTCAATACAAAATTAACCTCCCATATTTCTTATATGTTGCTTTATAAATTATGTCTACAACCCCTAATGCTGCTCTTAGGCATCATGGCCTTATTCAACTTATTATCTAACATCATTTCCTTAAGCAAGGTTAAGAGGTCTGGGAGGAATTTTAGAATAGTATAGAACAATAAATTCCATATTTTCCTGCATAAGAAACCCCAAATTCACCATAAGAACACTCATTTGTACCTATTGTATCATCTGAGTAAATAATACCAAGGAAGAAATCACATGTAGTCCCAACAAAAAATCCTTCTTCTTCTTATATAAGAATAATCATAAGGTCTCAAAACCCTAAAGTTTCAAGCTCCCCACAAGAACCTCATGAGTCTATTGTACAACTAGTTCCCTTGTCAGGAAGAAGAAAATTAAGATGGAAAGTTGCCATAGAACTTAAGAAGACCAAGGGTTTGGTAGTTGAGAAGGAAATCCAACCAAGTGTAGCTCAAAGAGTAACTAAAAGAAGGAGAAGGATCATTTTAATATAAGAAGATGAACAAGAATCTATCGATATTTTAGATAGTCTTAAAATGGTGTCTCATTTTCCCATACATCAGAATATTTCTACACTTACAGATATTGAAGAAATTCCTTCCAAAAGGAACTCTCTAATCATAATGGAGGAGCCAAATCTAGAGGAAGAGCCATACATGGTAGAGGAATTAAGTATGGTGGGATAACCACCTATTCTAGTTGAAACTACAATGGATAAAGGGAAAACTATATGTACTAATGAGAAAGGTGAATCATCTAATATAAATGATCCTATTATGTAGCTATCTTTATAGCTTTCTTAAGCTCAAGCTCTTGAATAACAATAGACAACTGACATTGTTAACTTAATCAGTCAATTGTAAAACAATGATCATCTCAACTCATCTTTGGTGTAGAAATAAGATATAGTGTCTACTAATCATGTAGCAAAAATTCATAGATTAGAGGAAATAATAAAAGAACATGAATCTGAATAGATAGATCTTTAGATATATGTAGAAAGTCTGAAGAGGGAAAATAGGAGATTGCAGAATTTGGTAAACTCTTCTAAAGTACCTACTATTGCACCTTCTCCTCCTCAAGTATTTGTTGACCATGGTTGTCAAATAAGTGATCCATGTATTCTTCCCTGGTAAATACTATATCAAATAGATGAATAATATTCTATACTTAAATAGAAAAACAAAGATGCAACTTCTTCAAACAAACTCTTGGATAATGAAACGAAAGAATTAAAAGCTAAATTATAAGAGTTAGAAGAAAATTTACAAGATGCATGCAAATTAGGGGAAACTCTTTTGGCATGTAGGAATCCTTTTGCTACATACAGTTTATTTTTATTTGAATAATTTTATAGATGGAAACTTTTGTGGATCTCCTATCAACTTCCTTAGAAAATTTTGTAGGCAACAACAATTTTAGAGATTTTTATAGTGTTGAACCTGATCAGTAGAATTTGATTTATAGGACTCGATTCTAAGAGATCATGACCATAATAAGTTTTTGATAAATCTTCATGTAGGATAAGTTTAACTAAGAGCATTACATTCTACATTCAAAAATCAAATAGCATGGAAAGATAGATTTGAGGACTATGCAAATCATGCTAAGACTATAAGATTATGTGCCAGACCAACCTTTCCTATTCCTAGATTGATCAAATAGAATTTTAACTATGCTTTGTTAAATGATGAGGTTAAAACACATTATTTATAGGCTCTATATTATTGTGCTATTTCTTTTGATTTTTTTCAAGATAGAGTTTTGATTTAGTATTGGATGCAAGTGTAAATAGATGGGACCAACTTTCAGTGCCTCTTAAAAGGTGAGAGGTCATGTCTCCAAACAACTTAATATGGAGTATGAGGATAACATCCTCAATTATGGAAATTTTAATAGAGGTAATCAACTCTGGGGGAGAACATAAATGGATTGGCATGAGATATAGACCCCCTTTATTGATTATACCTATTCTAGGATGGCAGAGTTGGGCTCCATAATCAAAGGAGTAATTTAGTATATAGAAACAAATGATTCAAACACATCAAGGATTTACAAGAAATTGAGATAGACATATAAAATATGAATTTGATGAATATGACTTGAGTCAGAGTATGGAAAGTAGAAACCAGAGTTATGAATGTCAATAAATGTTTGCAATGGGACTTGGAAAAGGTAAAGCTTGGGGGAGATGATGAACTTAGAATATGGCTCATTATTGACATAATATTTCCCTCAATACATTTCTCAAAGGTTATTATCTTAAGTAAATATTATATTCTTAGATAGCTATTACATGGAAAATAGATATTTGTCTTATTTATATTGAACCAAAGACTAAACCTTTACTTTGTCATTAATGTCTAATACATAACATATTTTAGTGATCTTTGGTGTGAAGAATGCTCAAGAAAAAGGCATAGGCTTGTTTCTATGGACTCTATAGGGTTTTTTATATGGACTCTATAGGCTTGTTTTTACAGACTCCATAGGCTTATTTCTACAAACTCTGCAGGCTTGTTTTTACAGACTCTATAGACTTGTTTCTACGGGCTCCACAAGCTTATTTTTATCAACTCTGTAGGATCATGTATATGGACTCCATAGGCTCATTCCTCCTGACTCTATAGGGTCAATTCTAAGAATTTTTTAAGGACAAAGCCACAAATGGGAAGATGGAGGACAAATAGGATAAGAAAGAACCATTCTAGCTAGAATCAAATAAGGAAAATAACTGCCTACTATTTTGAAGGACTTGCTTTTGATAAACTTGCATTTAATCAAATTTTAGGACTATTATAGGATAGGATATTTATTTCATCAACATAATTAGATCTCTTGGAAATCCAATCTCCTATCTTTGGATGAAGGGATCGACCAAGGTGTCCTATTCTTTTGGATCCTATTTTGAGTCAATTGTATTAGTATAAAGTGTAATACTTTTGACTATGAATATAATAGAAGATATAGAGAAAATAGAGAATCAAGAATCAAATATTATAAAAGTATACAGGTTTTAGCTAGATTGTAATCATTTCATTTTTGTGAATTAATACTTTAGTTTCTAGTATTGATTAATCTTTGTTCCTGAGTCTGAGAGGAGCAAGGGCCCACTCTCCTTGGAACCAAGAATTGTGTACGGTATTTATGTTCTATTTTATTAATTTTTTGTTATAATTAATTAGAATCTTGTTATTATTTTCATTTATTTATAAAAACATCAAAATAATTTCATAGTTTAAAAGGAGCATTTTCTTATTTCATTTTTTTTCTATGCAAAGTATGTTTTCTTTTACAGTAGAAGTGTGAAGAAAATTTCCTTTCATAAGTAGGAGTGTGAATTTACTTTCCCTGCAAATGTAAAATAGGAGTGTGATCTTTTAATTTTAATAAAAGAGTGGATTGATCTGATTTATTTATTTTTTAGAAAAACAATGAATCACATAGTTTAGGACACATTCCTTTATTGAGTTAAAGTTAGAATAGGATCAGCAAGCACCACCATAAGTAGCCTTCTAGATCTACCATGCCATACCTTACTACAAATAACTTTGGACACCAGCCCTGGTTGATAAGACATAAATTGAATATTGATTAGAAGAGGAGATAGATGACACTCGTCACATCACATGGAAAAAAATCCTTTTCCATATAGATTCATGGCACCTAAACTTACTTTACATGATGGTAAGGTAGACCGAGAGCATCATATACAAGATTTCCATGCTACATTTTTGGACTACATGTCTAATGATTGGATCCTTACTAAGTTTTTCCCACACAGTCTAAAATATTGTCTTACAGTGGTTCTATGATCTTCCAAGTCACTATATCACCACATTTAATCCATTGGTAGATATGTTTTTAAAACACTTTTAAATTAACATCAATAACAAGATCTCATATGTTCAAGTGGCATAACTTAAGAAAATATACAATGAGCCTATTATAGAATATGTCTTGTGATATAAAATTATATTGGTAAAGATGAATATCTCATGGAAAATAGAGATATCCAAGACATATTCAAATATATTTTACTACTAGCATTTCATGAAGCTATCTTATTCAAGAAGTTTCCAATGTTCACCTATTTATGCCACGCAATGAAAGTAAGGGAAGTCAAGCTTCTGTCTATGGGAAAATTAAAATATAAAATTGGATTAGAATCAAATACTTAGATTTATAATAAGACTCGATATAAAGTAATGGCCATTGAAAAAAAGGGTGATCCAAAGGCCATAATTAACACATCTTCATAGCCACCTCCTTACTTTGGTTTATCAATTCCTCCATGGAGAGTGGTTACTAACCTTACAAAATTAAAAGCACATGTTTTATATCAGTTCATAGAATGCAATGTCATATCTCTCCCTCCCAATAAATAGGTCGATATGACATGGCCTCTTCTAAATAACTATGATTCTAATGCATTTCATGACTATAAAGGGCACCTTGCCATAATATTAATAGATGCATTAGTTTGAAAGATAAGATATATTATTTGATAGAGGCTAACAACATTGATGTGGGCACACCCACAGAGGAACCTAAAGTTTAACAAATAGAAGCTAATACATTGACAATATTTTTGGATCCATTTATAAAATGTATAGCTAATGAGACATGAGATACTTTAAGGGTTGACTATACATATCAAGCACATCCACCACCAACATACTAGCACACTACTATAGAGTATACAAACAAAGTACATAATATCATTAGTGTGTGTCATAATATATTACTAGGTAGACCATAACTACTAGATATAAGTTTGATCATAATTTCCATCATTACACCATAGAATTCAATTGGGCCACTAGTGTAGGTGAGGTCTACTCCTACAATGTTACCATGTATGTATAATCTCCCATGGAGATCCTTATTAGAGATAGCCTTATGTCTAAGGTATGTTATAGATTATATAAGGATTACCTCTACCCCTTTCTTTTTGAGATTAATGTTATTGAGTTTCCATGGTTCACAACATAGGGCACCTATGACAATTATAACATCTTATACCATATGGGTCCCTAAGATCCCTATAATTCACAAGACACCCTAGTCATCTTCACATATTCCTAGTACCACTTCATAGGTAGTGTTAGTTATATATCACTTAATATATCAATTTTTAAGACCTCAATTACCTTTTCATACAACATGCATGATTATTGTTCCCTTATTGGACACAAGCCATATTGATAGTGAGTCTCCCATGAGACTCATCGATTAGTATGTTCCTCCCTTCTTATACATAGTCTCAATCCCTCTTTATCCTTGTATATATTTCATTTTCATGTTACTTGTACATATATTATATCCAGAAATACAAAAACAATATAATATGCTAAAACACAAAAACATTTAAGTATTTACTTAGGAAATATAATTTATAGATTATATGTATTACCATGTTTATACTTATTATATTTTATAGAAACTACATATGTTATCTATACGAGTATATTTAGTTATTATCATACATACATGTTTCACTTTTTCTTCTCAAGTGTTCATAGATACTTATAGGACCTAATCCCACTACTCAAATCCATATTTTATACTATCTACCCATTAGGGGAATATACACAAATACATGAGTTCTTCATTTGATAAATTCTCCCATTTGGGGGCATCCCATACATAGTTTTTATTTCTAAATTACATATTTATAAACTCTGAATCACATAATTTAAATTGTTATATCTTGATAGTGATCATCCTACACTTACTAAGATTCATTGTCGACTACTACTACAATAGACCTAGCCTATGTATAACTTTAATCTTATACAAATTCTTACCACAAGTTCACGAATAATTTCATTTCTATCTTTCCTAATTTATAATTTATTGTGTCTTTATGTTTAATATTTTTAGGGGAATTTGAGTATTCCATTTTTATATGGATCTATGCCACTTTTTTTTCATTATATCTATGCTTTGGACATGTGCCCATGTCCTTATGTGTACCTTCCTAATTGTGTATGCAGATATTTGAAAATGTTCTTCCATGAGGATTTGAGATAAATTACTTGTTTTTGTGTATGTGGACATGTGAACATGTCCTTGTATGTCTTTCTTTCTTAAATTTAGTGACATGTGTCTATATCCCTTGTATTTTGGACCCTTGTCCTACTTTGTGTGCCTCATGTGTGTTATATGTAAGATTTATTAAATGAATAATGTCCATGACTCTTATTTCTTGCTTCTTACACACTCTAGTTTTATTTTCCATGAGTTACCTCATGCATCACCCCTTCCTACTTGGGTGTTATGATGGACATCATGCCCCATCCCCCTAGGTAGTTACTTTGTTATTACTTATATTTACTATTCATATACATTATTATATCTACTTTGGTAGCCTTGTGAATGGTAGATCTAACATATATTACATAATACAAAGTTATGTTCAGATTAGCTTATATTTTAATGTTATGTATGTACATCATACTGGTTTATTATGTAGATATCATATATGTTCTAGATAATACACATTTTGTAATGTTTTTTTTACATATAGTTATTGTATAGGTTAAACTACTCAACTCAAAAGAGGGTAAATTCATAGGGTTTTTTCATAAAGATCATGCTATATGAATGCACATATAGTACAATTTTTAGCACATAGGCACATAATATAGATATCAATTTTAAGAAAACACTACATGAAATATTGACATAAAGATCAATTTTAGTTGTATATAAATAAGAATAGTTGGAATTTCATGCACAAATTGGGACACTAGTTCCTATGGTGCTACTTTCCAATAGTCTCAATTTCAAAAAAAATCTAGATTGGAAAGAAAGGTACAACATGTAAAGTCTAGGTTTGCACATGTTTAATTATAGATTACTAGTTTTGGCTCAGTTTAGCTCATATTCATATTAGTTTCCTCAAATTGTGAGCACCATACATGGTATGAGTATTCCCATTTAAATTTATATGCTTAGATACATATTATTAAAACTTAATCCAGAATCCATATACTTAGATATTAGATTTGGGGGCATGTACATGACACATTATTTTTGTATGCTCACATATAAACTAGTTGATCAGAAAGATTGACAAATTCCATGTCATTATCTACATTATACATATCAAACACCATATTCTAGGTTACACACCAGATTCATGACTTACTCCATCTACAATGGTTAACATTATTAAGTGGACTCAAGATTCTTAATATTCATGAATGGACATAAAGCCAACATACATAATTACACATCTCTAGTTACATCCCATAATTTTAGTTCTAGATGTATCTACTACACATGGGTAGGTAATGATGGATTCATAGTCTATTTGATTTCTTTATCCACGTATATGAGATATTTGGACACACCATTAGTCTAATCCAAGCTATTGGTAGGTCATGATCCACCAAGTAGTGGTGGGAAATGATGGAGTCAAAAATAGATTAAGTTTTTTATCCACCCACACATGGGGATTGAGTAAGCCATTAGCTAAGTCCAATCTATTCACTAATTGATCACTATCTATATACACACATATAGGTTGTCACTAGGATTAGGAATTAGTTCATGTACCTAGCAATGTGTATTAATTACTTTACTCTCTCATATCTATTTACATAATTTTGTCTTTTTCTCTTGATCTCTTTAGTAAGGATTGATCCATTCACATTTCATTTAAGAGATACATAATGGAGCATGATTCACATACTCAAATCTATATTCATAGGCTACACCTCTTAGGTAAGTTAGGTATGCTTCTTCTTCCTTTATCCTAGTCATTTCACTTTGTTTCATTTATAGAATAAAGGGGGGATATGTAATCATATAAAAATGACACTTGAGTGTTAAGAGTGTTATTTGAGACTGAGACCACTGATCCCTAGTTATCCCTAGACCTATCTTAGGGACTATTTAAACACTTATCTAGCCTTTATATGGGCCGCATATGTCCCTTAACATCCCTAAAGTAGTCCCAAACCTTCATTTTAATATCATATCCCCTAGTGCCTTAGTTTATACCACCTAAACACTAGTACCATATTTTGGATAGTAGCACCCCATGGTGCTAGTGTCCCAGCTTTAGTTCTATTATCTTGTTCCCTCCTTTTATTACCGATAGATATATTTTCAAATGAACAACCACCTATGCTCATACTAGACCTCTTTTAAGACCCACATAATCTATAGAACAATATATATATATATATATATATATATATATATATATATATATATATACATGAATTTGATCCCTCTAACCACTAGATAGAAATCAAATGCAAATTACATAAACAAACTTAGAACAAGTTGTGCACAATCAAGGTTATTAATCACTACTATGTCCTACTTCTACATATAACCATCTACAACATTCCTAAGCTCAACTTACTTAGGTTTTTAATCTAAAGAACATTAAAATCACTCAATCCATCATTCATACTAGTTTTACTTACATTTTTACCAACACTTAGGTGGGGAGAGCTACATCAGATTGAACCCTCTTTGTATTATCGGTATGTAGGTAAATCTCATCACAATGGGGTGATGAGGACATCTATCCTACCCCTATAACAAACACACTCTAATACTTATGTCAACTAGATTCTATAGTAATATGGAGGTTTAGGGTTTACACATAAAATCAATCATAATAGGTCATCTACATATATATATATATATATATATATATATATATATATATATATATATATATAACTCATGTACATAAAAATAAGCTTGGAAATCCCATAAAAGGGTGCACCTAGAAGCTCAAAAGTTCTACACATATGACACTAGAGCTAGAATAGTGATACTAGTGCCACATGGTGATACTATCCAATTAGGTTGATGTTATCTAGGAAAGGTTTTGGCACCTAGATCCTATTTGTGACACTTAGGTTAGCCTCTATCTTAGTTTACAGCCTCCAAATATCCTATTTTTATCATGTTCTAGCTAAGTACTTGTTTACATTGTTTATTTTTATTTTTAAAATGGTCAAACTATGTCTTTTTAAAAAAAATAAATCATTGTATTTATTACATATTTATAACCTGATTTACTATGCTCAGACCTTTGGTAACCTAGGATATATATATTAAGTCATAAATAGTTAAAACACTAATATATGAGAATGATTAAAAAAGGAGAAATAGAGAATGGTATGGACAAAGAGAATAAGATCCCACTTTGTAATGCCAAGAAACCTAGTTCTAATAAGCAGATGAATCCCTAAGTAAAATAGTCCTTAGTTGAGCCAAACCTAGCACAACTCCAACTAAATAATGGTGTAAGATTCTAAGGAATGAAGCAGTAGACCCAATGAGTAAAATAGGGTCACCATATTCATGTGTAGACCAACTTTATCAAATGACAAATTTTTTAGATTAAATATGTTTCTATTGAGGATTATTTTGGATTCATCAAATGCTCAGTGAGCTATAAACTTGGCTTCTAAACAACATCAAATCAAAAAATTAATCTATAAAGTAGGGAAATGCATGAAATAAAAATGATTGATATGCTAATCTATGTTATAATATAAAAGGATCCATCTAGGCATAGTCTCCTCTAATCTTAATATTACATCCTAAGCATAATCCTCTATATCCTAAAAAATACCAGCCCTTATTACATCAAAGACTTGATCTTATATAGGCATGGAGGTTTAAGGAGTACAAATTCAAATACAAATTCATCCAATAATTGGGTAGTTATAATAATCATCAATATGGTTAAGGGAGTGCAGTTGAATAGGTAGCTCTAAATCTTTGATAGATTAAAGAGATGCCCAAAATTGGTGCAATCAAACCATGCCTCTATTGAATTATGAAAGTCTAAAGTAGTTAAGATTGCATCGAGACTACCATCTACCCATTAATTACTTGAAATAAATTACCATGCCTACTTAAGGCTATTTTTTTATTTTATTCTCTTCACGTGATCCTACTATGCATGCCATGATAATAATTCTTATCTTATTCATGATTATATTAGATAATATTTTGATTATATAAATTACATTGGATGCATAGTCCATTCTTATCCTTTTAATGGTTTTGATAGATAGATAGGTCATAAAATTTAGGTTCATGTCTTTTTTGTTGTGTAACCAATGTGTTCTTAACTCTGATGGGTTTCAAGGTTCTAAGAATCTACCATGTGTCATTTATATGTCCTCTCGATTAGATAAGATTTTGGATTTTCATTACAATGCATCACTCCCTTGGTTCTCTACACTTTAGGCCAATGGTAAATAGATTTGAAATTACATGATTTCAAGCCATTTTAATGGTTACCACATGGATTTTCAAGGGGACGTTTGTTTTCACAAACTTCATTTAACTTCTAGCCTTCACAACGTTTTATATCTTCATGTTCTTTGCCAAAGACTTATTGTACAAAGTATGTGATAAAAATTCTTGAAAAATGGAGAGCCTTTTATTAATTATTCATGATTTCTAAAAGACCTCTAATTCATTCATTCTAAATATCCAATTATTCAAAACTTGTGTTGTTATGATTTGTGTTCAGGCTTCGACCTTCAAAATTTTTTTGGGCCAAAAGTTTTGACACAATACTCGTGAAATTATATGTGAGAATTTTCTTCTCTTCCTCATAAATTTGACCCTTCATGAATTTTTTATCATCACATTTTTTTGAATACACAAGTATTCATAAGTTTTGTCTTTGGAACTTTGTTTTCAACTTTTTATTTATAACTTTTAGATCATAATAAAAGTCGTGACTAGTCTTCACAGTACTTTCTCTAAAGATCAAAACACTTAGAAAATTTTCTTAAAGTTCTTAGAGATCTCTTCCTTCTTCATGATTTTTGTTTAGAACTAGTATTAATAGATATTTCCATCAAAAATTTGGTTTACAAAAGTTTTTATAAAATTATAATGCTTTTTCTCAATACCTAATAATTGAATGATTTTTTTCAAGTCTTCATAGCTTTTGTCTTCTTCATGACTTTTATTGTTGAGACTTTTCATAAATTTTCTAACTCATTATTAATATTTTTACCAAAGAATAAAATACTTAGGTAATTATCATGAAGTGTTTGAGCCTTTTGTATACTCTTCTTCATGAAAAACCTTTGATTACTCCCTTTGGGTACATGTTGGCACAATATGAAATGTATAGTCTATGATTTGATTTTAAAAAGCAATTGCTAAGAATTTAAAAACCAACTACTAATCATTTGAAAAATAATGGCTAAGCATTTTAAAATAAATGGCTAAGTCCAAATCCAAATAATAGTATGTATATAATGAAAATAGTGAAATGACTTAATCATTTGCTTGATTCCAAATCCAATTTCATCAATTTTAATGAGAATAAACTACTAAGTTAAAAAATAACCTTATAACCATTTAGTCATTCATATTGAAATTAAATAAGAAATGGACAATAATTGTTTAGGAATAGAGGTAAAAAAATCTAAAAATTTAAGTAATTTGCACAAACCTAAGGTGAAATAGTCTAAAAGGAACCTATAAAACGTGTTTATAAACACAAATAAATAGAATAACACTTATAATATTGATGTAAATTTATGAATTAAAACTAACTCACTCCTAGATAAAATCTTGGAATGAATTGAAGAAATGAAAAGACATTAAAGTAAACCCCATCTAGTCACTTGTAACTAATAATCTAGTAGATTGACAAGTAGTCTAATTTGAACCAACAACCACAATGAAATCCTAAAAGGCATAAGACTAGACTCCAAAGTAAAAAGAGGCTCCCCATTTTAAAACCAAACATGGGGTGTGTTTTTTAAGTAAAAAACACTAAGAAAGAGGGTTTTGAACTCTCAAATCCTTACCTACATGTTTTAGGCCTACATTAAATCCTAAGATTTAAAATCAAGTCATCTTGAGACTATCAACATTGAATTTAATATCAATAGTTCTACCTCAAAAAATTCATGGCTAAACAAGAGATGAATGCATAAGTGATGGAAAAAATTTTAAGTCACGAGCATAATAAAGGATATTATTGATAGGTCTATAAGTTTAAGTACACCTTCTAATACTTATCTACAAGCCTTCATAGTAGTCAAGACCATAAATAAAGTTTAGGAGAAAGATACAAGAGTTGAAAACATTACTTAGGGTAATGATTAAATATGTCAAATAAGGCCTTAAGCTTAGGGATGATCTCAACATCAAGTTTCAATGTGAAATAGATCTTTGAGAATCTCTTGAGTTTTTGAAGAAGCTTGTTGTAGGTTTTCATAAATAATGAGAAGACAATATGGGATTGCCAAGCATAAAGTATAAATTTCTCAATCCTTTCAAGGAGTCCTCATGAGAACTAAAGTGATACATAAATTCCTCTACCTTCCTTAAATATCACCACATGAGTTTCAAGGTGATTTAAAATTTTATTATACTCATGTAGCTTGTCAAGAACTACAAAGAGTGGAGATCAATGACCATTAAGAGCATGATAGGGTCTCAGGAATTATAAAACTTATCCTAAAGGTATATAACTCATATATGAAGTGTCAATGAAGGAAAGTGAACCATAAATTCTACAAATGGCATGATATATTCATTCAAAAGTCAAACATTCATCATCACTGAGGAGTTTCATGGTTGTATATCACACTAGAATCACTAAAGAGTTGTAGGCTTGTTTTGACTTCTTAACAATGGTTCATAACCATATTTAATTCTTTGTGTTTTTAAATATCTAGAAAAGGTTCTTAAAGAACCCATCCTTCCTTTCTAATGGTTTTATATAAAATCCTTAGTGATTCTAAAATAAGCATAGTTGTAGCTTAGATTAAGATTTGTTAGACTAGGTTTAAGGGATGTAACCTAATCTTCAATTAGGTGTACCATGGTTTGAGAAGGAACTAGCCTTCTCTAAAGATTCACTTTTGCTATAGGTCACCCACAACCAAGGAATGTTTTCATTGTGTCTATTGAATTAGTTCTAAGGACCTGATATGGTGCACTTAAAGATAACAACATAAACCTTACATTTTGTAGTGGATATCAAATCTTCTCATTAAGCATACAAGAAGGAGATGTATTACCTCAAGGCAAGATAAAAGTTTAGGAAATATATTATGAAATCCAAGCCTTAGAATCTTAATTATCATAATGGAAATATTTATAAAAGGATAAATAATAATAAGATTATTTTGAATCATGCTAACTTTGGAAGATACCAGAATACAAAAAAAGGTCCTAAGTCTCACAATTTTAATAGGAAAATTAATGGGAACAATAAGTAGCCTCAATGTAATTCCTTTGGAATAGTGAATGGAGCTATTATTTTTCCTTTCCCTTCAAAAATAATGGTGTATTTCAATGAATATTATTATAACCAATATGGGAAATATTTCCCATTTTTCAATCATTAAGTGTATGTTATAGTAGATAATGAAAATGCAGAGATGTAGTCCATTTTGATTGAAACTAGAGGTATAATTTATAATATTCATCTAGATATTTTAATTAATTCTAGTACCATATATACTTTCATTTCACCTTATGTTTATTTTACATTTAAATCTAATACCTATAAATTAAGATGAGGTTGGGAGATAGAATTTGATGTAGGTAAACAAATTTCCATGTTAGAATGCATAAAGTAAACACAAATATAGATTTTAAGATCAATGTGAACTTGTTTTTAGTATTTTTTGGGTCTATGACCTAGTTTTAAGTATGGATTAGATACAAAATGATTAATCTCATCCTGATTATGTCAACAAAAAGGACTAAAGTCTTTATGACATGAGAAACTTGCTAGAAATACATGGTGTTATGAAGTCCATGGTTCATTAAATTATTTTATAAATGTAGCTCAAAATAGTTTTTTGTAAATGATATAAGATTTATATTTTAAAAATGAAGAAAAAATATAAGGAGAGAGATCCTAATCTAAGAGACTATGTAGTTTTAAGATAATTTATAGATGTATCCCTCAAATAAATTTTAGGTTTTCCACCTAAATGAGATTTTAATTTTTCTCTAAATATTTTTCATGGGTTTACACCTACATCCATGGATATATATCAAATGAATGTGGTATATTTGTACAATATAAAATTTAATCTAGAATAACTTAATAATAAAACACTAATCCCACCAAGTGTATCACCCTATGGAATTCCCATTGTCCTTGTAAAAATTAAGGACACGACTTTGAGACTTTGCATTGATTTTAGAATATTAAATAATGTCACAATTAAGAATAAGTGTCTTTTTCCAAGGATTAATTATATCTTTTATAAACTGAAGGATTGTTTTGTATATTATAATATTGATCTTTGATAGGCATAAAATAACATTTAAAATTTTTGTATTATCAACTCTACATCAAGGATGATGATAGGAAACAAATAATATTATAAGGTATAGCCAATATGAGTTCATTGTCATGCCTACTAGCTTGAGTAATGTATCTAATACATTTATAAACTTGATGAAAAACATGTTAAAATATTTCTTAGATCAATTTGTGTCAGTATTATTGGATGATATTCTTATTTATTCCAATAATGAGTTTGAATATGAGAAACATTTACATTTGGTCTTACAGAGACTAAGGCAACATAAGTTATATAGTTGGATTATTAATTTCTCTTTTTACCAAGATAAGATTCATTACTTGGGGAACATAATCTCAAATTTGAATCTTGTGATTAATCCTACTAAGATCAAATCTATTAAGGAGTGGTATAATCCAATACATGTGCATGAAGTGAGATGTTTTACACTTATGTGTTTTATCATAATTTGAATTAATAGGTCAATTAACCCTATTTTAGATAAATTGAAAGAAATAAAATATAATGTTGTAAATCAACTTTTGACAACCATAATGAAAGGAAAAAACTAAATTCAAAAAATTGAAATAAAAATAAATAATACTAACTATGAAATAAATGAAATACTTAGTTATTCTTATATAAGATCTATTATTTGAAGCTAAAAAATTTGAAACTTAAAAACAAGAACTTAATCTATAATTACCCAAATGTTGGGATTGAAACTAGTGAAGGATATGATCATCCAACTTGGTATAGGATTTATTTTCACTATAGTCCTAAACTAGTTTATATTTCCCTTTTCTTAAAAATAATAGCTCAGGTCATGATCATTTGTGATAACTTAAATTAGGTATATATATGTGTAGATTTGAACTTTATATTTATCTGAAAGACCAATAAATAACTTATTCAAATTTAAAGCCCTAATAGGGATTTAAATTATTTAAAAAATATAAATATAAAATGGGGGAGTGTAATGGGTTAAGCTAACCCAAATCATCTTGTTATGATTGAACATTAACTCTATATACAATAATTTGAAGAGGGAATTCAATCCCAAATAGTTCTCTCACTTTTTTTTAAATTATTCTCTTTTGAATGCATCGAGATATGGATTGAATAGTTGATCATGTTTTTTGAAAATAGGGAAACGTTTCTTAATGTGTAGTAGTGTAAGTATTAATCTATATTTAAATTTCTAAGTGGTAGAATAGGCGAGTTAATTATTGCTTCATAGAAATAAAATGGGAAACCCTCATTCTAAAAATTTTAAAAACATGGATCACAACATAATGGAGTGTTCAAATTTTCGAAATGATCATTATAGTACCAAGGACATAAACGTCTCATAGGGGACAAAAATGTTTGTCACTATTGTCCTCTGTTGAATGATTATGTTCTTTAGTGAAACATGTGACTTTACCATATAGAATATTAGGGGTGTTTTCCATATTTATAAAATTTTATAGACATCATATCATAATTTAGAAAATGAATAGGTATATATAGGTGTTTAGGATAGGGTGAAGTAGTGAAAATAGACTAGATTAAGTGGTTAAGTTAATTAAAGTAAAATATGACCAAAACTAACATAATCAAATATTCATGACCAAATTTGAGTAACTATATCCACCCCTAATTTAAAAATTTAATGACTAGAGTAAATGATAAATAGTACCTAAGTGTGTTGTACACACTTTGCCTTTGGGAGAAGCTCCAAATCATGCAAGGTGTTCCATGGAAAAACATGAAGCAATGAAAAAGTAGTTATTGATCATATGTAAAACTAAAAAATTAAATGTAATTATAATTTTAAAATATTGAAAAGAAGAAGGAAAGAGTAAATGTGTATGTGTGAATACAATGCATGATCTTATAACATTTCTTGGATCTGATGCTTTTTTGTAGTATTAGAGATTTTTTTTCTTCCCATGCAACACTTGGATAAGTGGGTTCCTTATATAAAATAATGGATAATTTGAGGGGAATCAATACCTAAATTTACTTGAACTTGTATAGAAAACAAAACTCATTGAGGGATGTAAAAACATCAATTTATTATGTAATTATTTGTAACCCCAAGACATGAAATGAGTTGAAATCCATAATGGTTTTATAGACATAATTACAGAGGAAAATAACCTCTAAGTTATGCATTATGCACTTTAATTGAATTAACCATTTCATATGAATTGTAGATTCAATTATCACTTTATTCCTTTGTTCTTGAAATCATGATCAAAAGAGAATGTATAAATTCCATGCTCCTACATTATCTATATATATCAAGTAATATTGAAAAGCATAGCATGAATTTGTGTCATGTCCCATGAAATTATGAAAAATAGAATAGTGTGCATGAATCTATTCATGACCCCATTGATAAATGTAGAATTTATAACTATATGTGGATGTAGTTTGTAAATTCTATTTGAAACTTTTTCATGGACATATATCATACACTCAAAAATATATAAATATCTACTTTTTCTTAAAATGTGAGTGTCTATGGATTAAAAATGCCCAAATAATCTATGTCAATCATTAAATTTTAAACCATTCCAAACATTTGAAACTATATTTTACATCAAAAATAATTTATTATCTTGAAAGGGATTGTATATTTATGAAAAACTCATTTAAATGCCTCACTTTTGAGGCGATGTAATTGTGTCCTAAAATTCATTAATCTAAAAATAAAATGAATTATGTCATGCATAGTAAAATTTAATAATTTAAAAATATAGTTTATATAAATAGTATGTCAACATAGTAATGTATTGTACCATTTGAATTATGTATGTAAAATATGAGGCAAGGCCTATATAAAATTTTCAATTAAACTCATAGAATAATGTTTTTGAATTAGTATCTTATGTATTAACTAGTGCATGATATGGATCATTGAACTCCTGAAACTTAATAAGTTCAACATTCACTTGAAAACAAAAATTACAATGTTGTACAATAATTACAAGGGTCACATATGAGGGACATGTTCAAAAGTCACATAATTAAATATTTCACATATAGGTCTAAGGTCCACACAAAAATGGCATGATAATGTCTCAAACAAGGGACATGTTCAAATGTTACATAAACAAAGGGTCAAGGGCTGAAATAAATGGGCATGTTCAAATGCCACACATACCAAACACCTATCTCAAGATATGTTCAATACAATTGCACACAATGACTAAGGTAATGAATAATATATAAATAAGAATATAATATATTATGCATAATTAACAATAGTTATTGAGAATTAAAATATAAATATAACCTACACCATGTATATGCAATGTGATCATATTCTAGAAAATAGCAGGTCAATGTAAATAATATTATATATAAATGTTAGCAATACATTTTAAAAAGCGTGTGTAGCTCAATAATATAAGAGTTATGGAATGATTAAATCTGAAAATATTGTAACATGTGGAAAGTATGCCCCTAGTTAATAATGGCTATTAGGTAGAGTCAAGTTTGACATCTTAGTCCATGTGAGATTTGTGTGTCTTACATAACACTCATAAATACAAGTGAAATTCATGTGTGATAGATATAGATTATGATATCTATCAATCACAATATAAATAACATATGACAATGATATAAACTAGATATCTAATAATTTTCAAGTCTTGATTTTGAAATTTTATAATATTTTAAATTTATCTACAATTTTTTGACATATTTAAATTTTTTGTGATTTTCCAAATTTTTCAACCTAATGTAATAAAAAATAATGATATACAAGTTTTTGAAAGTATAATAATGGAGAAGGATCTAAAAGTTACACAACATGTGTCAATGTGAAGTATGTACTATAAACTATGTCATCGCCATGTGTGAGCAAGATGCCCCAGCTATATATGTGATTTTAAATTTGAAAAATATGTAGGAGACTAAATAAGTATAAATAACATTGATTTTACATCCTTGTTTCATAAAATATATGAATTTCAAAGTATATATAATGTATGAGCAATCTATCATAAGAAGAGAAAGATTTTCATGAATAAGTATTATTTTTCATATTATAATTGGGTGAAATATCAAAGAATTAGAAATATTAAGGCTCTATGTACATAAATTTTAATTTTTGACTAAAACTTTGAATCAGATCAGATCGACCAATTAAATATAGAAATGATAAACATTCATATCACTTATTGTTCCATTATGTACTCCATATAAATGATAATTTTATCTATATATATTGTGGAAAAAATAAGGTAAATCATAGAAAATGATAGAATATATCATTATTTTAACTTTTCAGATCTAGAAAGTTAAATGAAAGATCCAAGAACCCAAAAAATTAGAAAGAGACAAGTGGTTAGAATAATTGATCAAATTAATCACATGTCCAAGCAGTGGAAGAACATTAATTAATTATTAAAAACTATTTACAAACATATTTTTGCTAGCATAAGCCAAAGATCTCATAAAGGGGATGCTTCTATGTAGGTTTGATATAACTATTTCAAGATGTATGGAATGTAATCCCATAAGTTGTTAAAGTGTTGGAATAATAAATTAATAACTAAAAATATAGAAATATCAACAACCACTAATTTGTAAAATAATTGATTTATTTGATTATTACATAAATAAAAATGAACTAAAAAGGTTTACTTAGCTAGAAAATTGAGTAAGATAGACAAGTGGTAGGTTGGAAATTGGTGAAAGAATAGTGTAACATGTCGCCAATACGAAACAAGTGTCAAAAATAGTTGTGGACATTAGTGCAGTTAGTCAAAAATAACATGTGCATTAGTGTCCAAGATAGTGTGCTAATTTCCCACTTAGGTCTCTGTAAACTATTTTTGAGTTTTTTAGATTAGGTCTTATTCTAGCTATGGTATAAATTTCAAGTTTATATAATCAATAATTTTTCTTGTAACTTTATTTTCATTTGAAAACTTTAAGTTGTTATGCTTCTCAAGGTTTTGAATAAATACAATGATAAAAAAGGGACTAGTGGGTTTGATGTTTCAGATGTGTGATCTATACCCCTATGTGTACATGTTACCTATATACTAATACTCTAATGAGGTATCAATCTTGATGTAGTTCTCTCACTTATGTTATATGTGTGAATGTTTATGTATGTTATAATTTTTGAGTGTGAATGCATGAGAGGATGCCTTGGATTCCTCTTGATATCTATATACCTACATTAGGGATTTATTATTGAGTGTGTGGGATAAATAAATACAATATTAGAAGAATTAGGAGCTTTCCCTCAATATGAATTAGTAATTTTGTGTGATTTTCTATGATAATGTCCATTTAGAGTGTAAGAGTATGAAATTATTGTTTATAATATGTTATAATAAAATTGTCTTGGGAAGGTGACTTAAGAATAGGTCTAAAATGACCCTAATCCTCTTAGGGATATGTAAAATTACTTTTTTTAGGGTGTAAAGACCTAAATCACTAAGGGATTGTGCCATTATGGGTCTCATGTGGTGATCTATGGGCATAGGTATTATTTGTGACTAAAAGTGGATAAAAATGGCCCTTAAGATGTATCAAGTGATATACTAAGGTTAAAGTGAATCAATTTGACATTCAAGGCATAAATGGTTAATTTTAATGACTACATTCCCCCCCCCCCCTTTATTCTAGAAATGTAGTAAAGTGAAATGACTAGGATAAAGGAAAGAGAGACATACCTAGACTTCACTAAGAGGTGAAGCATGTGAATGTCGATTTTAGTCTATGAATTATGCTCTATTATGTGTCCTATGAATAAAAAATGTATTTATCAATATTTACTTAATTAAAATTAAAATCAAAGATAAAAGTGAGTAAATATATGAGAGATAAAGAGAAAAGGAATGAGTACACCTCATTGGGTACGTGAACTAATGCAAAAACTTGATGACGTTTTGTGTGTGTAGATTATGATCAGATAGTGAATCTATTAGACTAGGCTAATGTATTTCCCAATACCCATGTGTAAGTGGCTCAAGAACTCAAGTTAACCTTGAATCCATCATTTTTCACCCCTAATTAGTGGATCATATCTTGTGAAAAATTTGGATTAGACTGATGACTTGTCTAACCCTTTCATTTAGGTGGATCAAGAACTCAAGTAGGCTATGACTCCATCACTTTCTACCCATCTATTTTAGATTCATTTAAATTTTAAATTATGTGATATAATTGAAATTGTGTAATATGGATTTGCGGCCACTCAGAAACTCTTAAGTATGAAATGGCTCAAGGGCCACTCAGTAATACCAACTACTATAGATATAATGAGTCATAAATATGGTGTAAACCTCATGCATAACTAGTGAATATGTTGTCCATAATATATAACATGGATAATTACATGGATTTGTATTCCATCTAAGAGAATTGCTACCAAATTGAACATATGAGAATAATGTGCTACTCACATTCCGCCAACAATGATATCTATGTATATGGATTTTGGACTGAGTCATAGTAATATGTGTTTGTGCACATGTAAAATTGAAATATGAGTGATAATGTCATGCATTATGCCCCCAATATGAGCAAACCTATGTAATTTATGTAAAAACTTAGTATATACTTAACTTATTTGATAATTTATGATTGAGACTATACAAATCTAAATTATTGCTATTATAGCTTTCTAAAAGATCCATTTTTTTAGGTCTAATGGATATTATCACCATCCCATAGTACTTATCACACTACAATAATGTCTTATTTGTCATAATATTGACCAAATGTGATATTTATATTTAAAACTGAGACTAATCGAAGTGTGATTGTGTTTCACTATATTTTCTTAAATCTAAGTTCTATAATCTGTCTATGTACTAAAACTATGTTTTGAATTCCCTAGGATGGCTTGATCTCTATCAAAAACCCTTATGAATTCAAAGGATTTGTTGAACATGTGTAATAAATTTCCACAAAATAAAAGATATGCATCGTGTGTGTTAAATCATATGATATATGCATGATAAATCAATATAATGTGTATACATGACATTTGAATGTAAAACAGTCTGAGCATAAGTTGGTAATGTATGTTATACCTATAATTCACAAGGTTTTCAAGATACATATAATAATTTAATCATGTATATTAATAGTAAATCTAAATATAATCTGAGTAACTATCTAGGGATATGGGGTATAATGTCCATCAAGTCACCCAAGGAGGAAGGGGAGATGCATCAAGTCCCTCACAGAATCACAAACTAGATGTGAATATAAAAATCAAGAGACAAGTGTCATGGCCATGATGTATACATACAAACACATTAGACACAAATTATGATAAGGGGCCATAATACAAAGGACATGGGAATGTGTCACTAAGTTTGAAAAAAGGCAAACATAAAAGGACATGTTCAAATGTCCACATACACAAAGAGTAAGGTTGGCCTAGGGAAACATATAATAACATGTTAAAATGTCCACATACATAAATATTAAGCAAGGTTGGCTTAGAGCCACATGGAATGACATGTTCAAATGTTCACATACACAATCAAGAAGCACACAAAAGGTCATGGTCAGATGTCCAAATCATATACATAATGAAATAAATTTTATTGGATCCGTATAATAATTACATTCAAATCCCCTCAAGTAGATGTAGAATAAAAGAGACATGACCAAATCTAGGCCAATAAATCTAGAAATGAAATTATGCATAATCATGTGGTACAAATCCATATATAATCAAATATATACATAATTTGAGTTTATAATAATATTAGTTGGAAAAAAATAGTGTAGTATAGGATGATCAATATCAAAGTATAGTGAATGTGAAATCTATGATATGAAGTATAGAAAGATATAACTTGGAAAACTAGAAGCTCTGTGTATGATGCTCACAATAGGATGGTATGTCAATGTTGAATCTAGTGAATATGTTCATGTTCCCCCAAATTGGTAGATAGTATCAAATTTATACCTATGTAGAGGACTAAAGTCATATATTAATCTACGAACACTTGAAAAGAACAAGTGAAGTATGTATTTATGATAAAACTAACTATACTAGCATAGATAAAATATATGGCACCTAGAAAATAGAAGTAATGTAAACTTGGAAATGTATACATCTAAAATTTATATTTTATGAGAAATATTTGAATGTTTTTTGTATTTTTTTATATATTATATTGGTTTTTTTATAATATGAGTAGAATCTATGTACAAGCAATGTGGAAATGAAACTATATACAAGTAGTACGATAAAGGAAACTATATACAAGTAAATTGGCACAATGAAATTATGTACAAGAGGAGAGATATTACTAAATGATGAGTCTTATGGGAGACTTTTTATTAATGTCACATATAAGAAAAGGATTGGTGACCTCTAGTGAAGTGTGATGGACATGTTGTGGTTGAATTATATCTGAGTATGTTGAAACTATATTTGTTGTAGGTATATCTTGTAATGGAAGATACTACTTGGAAGAAATCTTTTCATCTATAGAAACTATTATCATTTCACTCTCATGTTCAAAGGTGACTTGGTTGGAATCTCTATCCAATTTTTCACCCATTGTTGTCATCCATTATCTTCCTAATTAGACACTATATTATGTCAAACTAGGATATACATGAAATATTGTTGAACATGTCTTTAGTCCAACTGTACAAAGAATTTAATTATATCCAATAACTTAATTATATAAAATGTTCTTTCCCAAATATTCATTGTCATAAAAAAGATATTATAACAGTGTCATGCTACAAACATTCATTTGAATATAATTATTGATTACAACATTAGTACGTTGTTTTCCATATATGAGTAGAGTAATAATCAAAGTCTCTATGAAATTTGAACTATTCTTAGTCACCTACTTTTGAACCTCATTTTGAAATTATTGATTTTGTATGAATTGGTTGCTTTGGAATTTGTTGGGTTAGAAACCTGTTCTAAATAATGATCTCTTCCTTACCTAAAGTTTGAATTTTCAACTTATGTGGTTT
>JARHVA010003293.1:242500-327500 GCA_037957365.1 Torreya grandis | reverse complement strand
TGCCTGCAACAATAAAATAATCACATAATCAAATAGGACACTGAAATATATAACACATGATACCATAATGTGTCATTTTCCACCTAGAGTGGCCCTATCCTATTACATCACATAATCCTTTTTTTTTTAGCTATGACATAGTTCACATCTTTTCAACCAATTTTACATTATAGATATATATGCAAAGTTAGCGTAAATCTTATCCAATCTAGGTTTTCACATTTTATTAATTATTACTATTTATAACCCATTTAAAATTATATAATTTAAATTTAGATTTTATATATTCTATATATCTAAATAAATATTCAATATTTTAGTGTTTATTAGACTTCACTATTAAATTTTTATTAATAAAAAATAAACATTAAACATTTTGGTAAACCTAAAATTTTTATTTGAACACTACTTGTTTACTTTATTTTTAACCTATGATTTCATACAAATATCTATAAATTCCTTGCACTAAGAGAAAAAATATATTCAAACTTGGATATAAATATAATACCATGATTCAATCTTATTCAACCTTGGATTTAATCTCACACTAAATAAATTATCTTGTTGCCTTGGATAAAATAACATTGAAGCATTTTATTTCAACCTTGGGTTAAAATCTATTGATATCTATATATAATTATTTTGACTTTTTTTAATCTAAATTTTATACTCAATTGCTAATTTTATTTTTAATGACATTTTAACCATTCATGGATTTTTTAAAATATCTAATATGTGGGCAAGGTTCCCCACTCCCAGAAAATGTGTAAAATTTATGAGTTTATGAACTATGGGGTAAATATACATACAAAATATGTTGCATAATAGGATTGCCAAATACTATGTAAGAGTCAACTCAATCATGATACATTATAGTCTTAAGTATATATGATGTACTTTATATTTAAATCACCTAATACATGAATTAAGGATATGACTTCTTGGGAAAGCATGTTGATGTTCTTAAGAGGTTCATTTATGGGTTAAATTATACTATCAATTTTATCCATTAAGATAATATTTATAATAGGATAATAAGGTTGAAATATAGTCTCTTCCTTTAGGATATTTATTTGATATATATTAATCAATTTCATATTATTTAATGATAATATTAAAATAAGTATTATTAACAAGAGATACATTGTCATAATATGGTAACTCAATGTTGAGATTATGAAGTTGTGGCATAAGAGTAACATCATGGAATGTCAAACATGAGGTAAAGTTGAAGAAACATAATAATATGTGTTAAAATGAATTTTAGTACTTTCAATTGTAGCTTGTGATGTGCTAAGTAAATCAGAAGGAAGTTCATCCTCATTGATTGATAAGGGGGAAAATCTATGGCATGTAGGTCCAATATCCACTATTTGTAAATAAGAGGAGGTAATATCATTACTATTAACATTTTTTTTCAATTAAATGGAAGGGTAAGAAGGGTTTCTTAATGAATAACATCATATTTATTTATGGATATTTTATATGTATTTATTTTTTAATCCAAATATCTCATCAAGGGGATGCCTCTATTTAGGTCTTATATCATATGTGTTATAATCATAATTTATATTTACATAATCATAATAAATATTAGTCATATCATTATAACTATATTATTAATAATCATTATCATCATCATAATCATATTCATTATTCCTAAAATTATGGTATGCCATTCTTCTCATATTTTTTTATGTATATATAAAACCAACTGTACCATACTATGGTATTTATAATTTTGATTATTCTTGATTTTATATATCTATTATATAATGTTCCTTTATTATGAAGGTACTAGTTTAGTTTTATGGATGTTTACAAAAGGAATATGTTATTTTTACTAATCTTTCTCTATAGATTTTTCCTCACTTGAAATTGTAACCATTCCATTTTCATGCTCAAATGTAACATATTCCTAAGCTTTACCTATTTCTTCCGTCATGAATCTCATGAATGATCTTCTTAGATTTTCATTGCATTGATAAAGGGTAGGTTTAATGTGAAATATAATAGATCATGTGTTTATCCCAAGTGTTATTGGAAACTCAATGGATCTAATGCAACACTAAATCCTAGTAATATTACCCAAGTGTAGATTTTCATACCCAAGATAGTGAATAAGTGTCAATCAACCTCAACCAAATAGAAAAAGAGTTGGATTTATCTTACAGTTAGCTATGTTAAACTTTTTAATAAAATAAACAGCATACTTAGGTTATGCAAATATGATCTTGGATTTAGACTAAGAAATTTTAATTTTGATGAAGTAATGCAACAAAACAAATTTAGTCATTTAGAGCCTATTAAACAAAGTAGTTTTCACTAATTTTATAGTGGAATAAGAACTCCCTATGATCAATAGGTCATACACATAGTGAAACATAATCAATGGTGAATCATCGTACCTTAAAATGTAGAGACTTAGATCAAAATGGCATCTAGTGAACCCAATCAAAAGAAGAAAGGAGTCCATCTTGGCATACCAGGATATATGATCTTATTTTAGGCCATAGATAGATTTTTAAACTCTTAAAACTAAGGAGGAATATTCCATAAATCCTTGTGGTTACTCCATGTGTATTTCCTCTTTGAGGTCACTATGAATAAATACACTCTTTACATCCATTTGATGAACATCCTAGCAATGATATTGTAGCAATAATGAGGCTAATTCATGTTGAGTTCATTTTGTAAAATAGGGTGAATGTCTTAGTATAGTTAATGTCAGGTACTTGAGAAAAACCCTTTTCTACAAAACATTATTTGCACTTGTCTATGGACCCATCTATTATAATTTTTTTTGGTATATCCACCTACATCACACAAATTTTCTTCCCTTAAGAAGAGGGACTAAATCCCAAGTGTTATTCCTCAACAAGGAACCATAATTCTATATTGTATGAGTATCCCACTCAAGAGTTCATAATGCCTCAAAAAACTATTGTAGATCAAAATTATATGTAATGAAAGCATGTGGGGCATTACATAATTATGAATATGTTCACTCACTATCTGATAGATCTGTAACCCATTTTATATTACATTGTAATATTTGTTTATCCCAAAGAGGAGTAGTGATTGGAGAATTAGGAGGAGATTATTAATCCTCTAAAAAATTTCTAGGAGGGGAATCCTCATCACTACTCTCATCATTAGAACTATACTAATAATATCAATCATTAAGAAGTTACCTAGGTGCATCTGAATCATCAGAACTATCATCAAATCCTAGTGCATCTAAAGAAGAGGGAGGAGTGTCAACTGTGTATTATTAAGGAATCTCTTGAAAGTGAACACTCATCTCAATGAACAACTCATGAGTGGTGGTATGGATAATCTTGTATCCATTAACACCCTTAGGATATCTAATAATGATGCTAAATTAACTCAAAGGTTTCACTGCCTTACCTTTATTATTCAAAATATGCACTATAGTAGGAGATATGAACACTTTAAAGTGATTTATTTTATGTTTCTCACTACCCCAATTAGTATCTCCCTTCAAATTTTTATGAGTAACTCACTTTTATATATAACAAGCATAATTGATGTCCTTGTCCCAATACTAAGGTGCAAAAGACTTGGAGTGTAGCATATAATTGGCCATTTCCTTCAAGGACCTATTCTTGTTCTCTATAACACCATTCTACTAATGATTTTATATATATATATATATATACGTATGTTATATTTGATTCTTCTTTAATGTACAAAATTTATCAAAATGGTTGCTAACATACTCACCACCATTTTTTATGCATAAAATCTTGAAGGATTTACCTAACTATTTTTTATAAAAGTGCTTTGAAGTCCTAGAAATGATCAAACATATCTAATTTATGATTAAGAAAATACACCCATATATGCCTCAAAAAGTCATTGATGAAAGTAAGCATCTACTTTGTCTTGTTGAATGAAGGTTTTGGAAATGGCCCAATAATGTCACTATGGAAAATCTCTAATATTTATTCAAATATATGTGATTTTCCCTTGTCATACTTATCTTAAGGATGCTTACCAAGTATACAAACATAGAAAACTCAATCAAAAAACATGACTTGTGGAAACCCTAAAACCATGTCTTAATGACTAGGTTACTGTGGGTAGCAATATTTGAGATGGAAAAATTGCTCATTTCATAATTTACTCACCCTATATGTTTGAATGAGTAGTGAAGTATAAGGTTGATCAAGAGAAAAATGTGAGGAAGTATAAAATCATGACAAGTGACCTACTTTCCTAATTACAATAATAGAGTCACTATCTGCTTCCCTAATGACCATAGAATTAGGTGTGAACTTAACTTTCTTGCCCAAACTGATGTAAGTGATCTAATAAATAGATAGGAGACTGGTGGATAAACATGAAACACATATAACATCATCAAATGTCCCATCATTCATTTCAATAGATACACTCAATAAATTCTATGAAAGTATCATCAACCAACAAGATGAAAGGAATATACCAAGGCTCCAAGGATGAGAACATGTCTTATGATGAAGCCATTTGGTGCGATGCACCAAAATAAATAAAAAATGTGTAACATTAAGATGAAATTACAACAAATTCTTTACCCTTATATTTACCCTTTCTACTATCTTTGACCTTTAAAGAATCTTATGATAATGAAATTTGATTGGAAGAATAAATGACACTAATGTTGTTCTTATCAAACATTTTTTTCAATTGGTCAATCTAATTTTTCATGAATTTGGATTCATCATTCCCATATTTCTTGTAGTAGCCACATGTGAGTCACTCTTTCTTATATTTTCCCTCTTAATAGGAGGACTCTTTTTATGTTTTGGACTTATCATCATATTTGTGTACCTTTATTTGCTTTAGGTCCTTATTATGACTCTTCTCCTTGCTAATAAAATCCTTTTATTTGTCACAAATCACAATTAATGCATGTGATTTAGATGATTTCAATGTACCAATTTGAATGAGTTTGACTTTCTCCTAAGTTAAGTTAGTATCAAATTCATCTAGGGATGGCATGGTCCATGTAGCTCAAATGGCATGCTTGGTGTAATGAAGGATAGAAACAAAGATAGAATAGTTAAATCCCAATTTATTAAGGATGAAAAGGATTGATTGATCATCCTTTTTATTAATGTTGCATAGTTTCAACTAAAACTTGAGTGACTTGAACTTTATGAATAAGTCTTGCAAGATATCAAAATTTCTTGGGATCAAAATGATGAGTTCATTATCCAATTCATGAAATATAATTATTCCATACTTCCCAACTATTTTTTCCAATATGGAACAAACTTTATTAAGAGTAGTGGTACATTCCATATGAAAGAACAAGTCAAGAGATAGAGATATTTATAGAAGAATGTAGGCTTCATCACTTATGTTGCACCACTTCACATTATTTACCTTAGGTGTTAATTATTTTTATGTACACATCATGATTTGGTGTAAAAATTTACACCTCAATAATATTTTAAATTTGAATTTTCACTTATGATATTTTAATGTTGTAAGAATTAAAATAGAACTCATATCTATGATGCAGAAAGGAAGTATATGTTGAATTTCATGTGATAAAATATAAGGAATATACAACCCCTAAATCTATAAAGGTTAAAATTTACAAGGTAAGATAATATTACCAATTCATAAAGATAAAATGATCACACTTTAAAAAATGGAACCTCAAAAGGAGTAGCAAGTTGAATGTTATGTGTATTTGAATTTCTAGATGGCAAGGACAATCTCCACTTTAAAAAAAAATTAAAACAATGGGCGTGCAAAAGTTTTTTGAAAAAAAATTGGGATACAATTCCCATAAAAAATTTATGCCCTTTTATATTAAAAAAATTAAGAGATTTTAAGTTGGAAGTGACTAGGGGATTAACTCCCATGTGACTATGGGCTAAGACCTATTTTAGGTGTTCCCTCCTCTATTATCTTAAATTTGATGGTCTCTAAAACATCATTATGCATGTAAACAAGGTGGTTGGAACATAAAGTGTTTTTATGAAAGTGGTATAATCTAGAGGGTGACTGAGCATGCAACATAGTCTAGGGTGTTCATGAGTAGGAGTCAAAACCTATAGTGTGTTTGGGTAGGGTTCAAAACCCAGGAGGTGTTTGAGTAGTTGTGAGAACCTGTCAAGTGTTCCAGTAGGTGTCATAACATGATAAGTGTTTAATTATGGGTAAAAAAATTATAGGTTTTCTAATAGGCATGATAACCTAATAGGTGCTTATGTAGGGTTCAAAACTTGACAAGTGCTTTTGTAAGGCTCAAAACCTTATAGGTGCTTTACAGGGTTTGGAACCTGATAGGTGATTTTATAAGGATCAAAACTTGAGACATGATTTTTTAGGGGTTATAATCTAATGATTTTTCATATAACCATTAAATTTTATATCAAATTTGAAATGTTTGATTAGGCTTATTTTTCTACTGAGAAAACTATGATAACTATCAAAATTTCCTATGAGGGGTTGAAATCCCACTGAACTAAAAAACTTCTTAAAATGTGGATTTTGAGAAACTTATCCAAAATATAAAAGAGATCCGTTTTATTTATTTAAAAACCCATAAACACATAAAAATTGTTTTTCCTCAAAGTCACTAAAGGTATGGATTTTGTAGAATTCAAAAAATGGCCTTCAAACCCTCCAAAAATGGTGGAAAATAGACTGTCACAAAACTAAGTCATGTTTACAATTGTTCCTAGGGGTTTTTCACCTTTTAAATCTAATGGTGTTATCTATTTTTCATTTAGAGACTCTAGGTATGTATATTTGTACATATTCACAATAAACTCCACCAAACCCCAAAAAATTGAAATCAATGAAAATATCAAACTAGTAAGAATGCAAAATCTCACAATAGAATTGATGTATTCATCTACTAGAATAGATTTGATACCATGTATAATCTCTCCAAGATATTTTAATGTCATAGATTATTAAAAAACTATAGGATTAGGTGAGAATAAGATGTAAAACAAAATTGAACTTCATTAACTGATTAACCAAAAAATACAAAGGAGGTAAACTATATAGTGAGTTAGTATGTCACCATAAAGGTAAAAAATCAACCCATAATTATGAAACACAAAGTTTATTTTCACTAATGGCCTTAATAACTACAACCAAGTAGACTAACAATTGTGTAGCTAAAACTAAAAAAAAAAAAAAAAGTCCTACACTAATAATTACCCAAGTGTTTATTTTTATACCCAAGATAGTGAAGAAGTGTCATGATACATATATTGATTTCATAAAAAAAATTCGTCTCTACATTATTGAATTTCTTGCCATGTATGTGGAGGTTAATAATAAAAGAATTTATATATAATGAACACTTTTTAGCTGATTAATTTGAAACCACACTTTTAACATTAATTTTTGTATATATATCTTGCTTTTCAACTTATTTTGGTATAAAAACTTTCTTAAAGATATTATTTTTCTTATCTCAAGTTTTTTGTCACAAATTTTATTTAATAATTACAATTTATTTTACTTCTATTGGTTATAGATTGTGTAACCTTTCTTATTTTGATTTTTCTTTTCCAATCATTCCTTCTCAATTTATTCCTATAATAACTTGTATTTTTATGATTTTTCACTTTTTAACCTTTGATTTTCAAATTGCTCCTTTTGTAATTTTTATTTTTCTAATATTGATTTTTCATCTTGTTCCTTTTGTAATATTACTTCCTCTTATTTTACCCTTTGAAACTTTTCTAGTTCTAATTTTGATAGTTGTAACCTTTTTTGTTCTAAACTTTCATTTTGTTCTACTTTCAATTGTTCTTTAGGACACTCAAATTTAATAATTAAATACTTTATAATGTTTAATATTTACATCCTTACCTTAATCTATTCACCATTTTTTTAACTTGAAATATTTATAAGAGTCTTAACTATTCCATTTACTATCTTGAAATTACTAGAAACATCATTTATACACATTGATTCTACCTACATTTTCTTTATTAGTATAAAATATATTTTTATGTCCTTCTGGGACAAGACGAAAATATGCAAGGAAGGTCATAACTCTATATTATCAACTAGTACATCCTTGTCCCCCATGTTTAAGTGGTATTTTTTTTTTAATTTGTGACATTTCATATTTTCCATCCCATAATTTTATCAAGGTTGATTAATGAAAATATTTCAAATATTCCAGTATATAATCACATCAAGTTCATTCAATACATTATGTAACAATCACTTGGAAATTCTATTGTAAATTGAGTAAAGGAGCACTAATATTTCCAATTCCAATTTTGGCTTATTTTGATAGTCATAGGCTAAGTCTTAATTCATTTTATTCAATAACAAGGGCACTCATTTTCAAGAATTTAATTCAATCTATGTAGTTACATTCATATATCAAATATCAAGATTCACACACTCATTTGAGGAGGGAGGACTACATCAGCCTAAGGCCCTTTGGGCTATGTCAGCATCATTCAAATTACATGAGGCTTTTTAATGATATCTTAATGATTACCCTTACTCAATTCCTACCTTTTATTTGATCTTGTATTTACTTTATGTGTAGGAATAAGTATTTTGACATTACATAGTTTCCTCATATCAAGTCATCTCCCTCAATCAATCAATCAATCCTCTCAAATAACTACATGTGCTAATAATAGAAAATAAATCACACAATCAACTAAGATACTTACATATTTAACATGTGATTATGTAATGTACCCTTTTCCACCTAGTGTGGTCCTATCCTAGTACATCACATAATAATTTTTTTAGTTGTGACATAGTTAACATGTCTTTTCAACATATTTTATGTTATATATCTATGCAAAAAGTTAGCATAAGTCATATCCAAACCATGTTTTCATAGTTAATTATTAATTACTATTTATAACCATTTAAAATTATATATTTTAATTTTAAATTTTTTATATTTATCTGATCTAAATCAATATTCAATAGTTTAGTGTTTATTAGATTTCACTATTAAATAAAAAATAAACATTAAATATTTTGTTGAACCTATAGTTTTTATTTGAACACTACTTATTGTTTGCTTGATTTTTTTCCTATGATTTCATAAAACTTTATATATTTTCTTGACACTAAAATGAAAATAATTTTCAATCTTGGATATAAATATAACACCATGATCCAATCTTCTTCAACCTTGGATTTAATATTTTTGACATTCACTCCATTCCTAGAGGAGCTAATTAGCATGTAGACAGGTTAGCTACCTTTAGGGCACAATATGATATAATTGATGAGATCAATGGCACTTTGGAGTAGTCACAAATTAAGGTGGTGCATAGGCCCTCAGTCACTAATAATGAGGTAAATTTTAAGGTATTTTATAGTGCTAAACAAATTACATGTTTCCTAAAACATGAAGCATAGTTTTGCTCAAAGAAATAGATTACATTATAGCATCATTATGAGGACCGGTTATGCAATTAATGTCAAATAAGTTACCTAAGGGTGTGGTAACTTTGATGATCATATTTAATGAATATGATTAGATGAGAAAGAATAAGATAATAATCTTTACTAGAAAGGAACATTATTAAAAAAATGTCATAGTTGAAGATAAACTACTCATGTTAGGAAAGGTGAATACTAAGGAAGATAGAGAATAGTTTGTAGACACCTAAATCTAGCTGTAGATAACCTCCAATTACGCTTTTGGCCAATTTCCACCCAAAATGCTCAATTTGTCCTAAAAACACTAAAGCATTCTAAAAGATGTAAAACCGACATATTCAAGAGCTAATTTTGACTAGGGTATCCATAAATGGGGCAATGCAATTTGTGGGCCAGCTAACTTTGATCAAATCATTTCAATTTAAAATTCCAGTTTTACACCTAACTACTCTATATTTATTTTTCCTATCAATCTATTTCACAAGATATGTGCCTTTGTTATTTGTTATTGGTAACATCCTAAATGGGAATATAGTTCTAATTCATCTAACAGTGACTTCTAATTCTA
Organism: Torreya grandis; assembly: GCA_037957365.1. Lineage (NCBI taxonomy): Eukaryota > Viridiplantae > Streptophyta > Pinopsida > Cupressales > Taxaceae > Torreya > Torreya grandis. Next base: position 317,521 of record JARHVA010003293.1, on the reverse strand, counting down.
ATCCAGTCAAATTTTGGACCAATAACAAGGCATTATAATAAATTTGAGTAATTTATGCACAAAGTGCTTAATCATGCTTAAGAGCTAATTAACCCAAATTAATGCTTAATCAAGAATTCCATGGAAAATTGTTGAATACTTATTTTTGGAAATGAATATTGAATATCTTTATCATCAAGCGACCTCATTTCTTGGGAAGACATCTCTAGGCTATAAATGTCACAAATATCAAGATTCATGCCCTCCATGCCTCATCAATTCCTTCCATGATACCCTCTATGCCTCTTAATTTCCCCTTCTTCCAATGTCTTGAGTCAAATTCCTAGATAACATTATGTCATGCTCGATGGGACTAGATGCATCTCACACCTGAAGAAGATCATTTGCAAATCTAAAATATTTATTTGGTCCCTTAAAACTTGAGTAAATTGATTTTATAACTTTATTTTACCATTTTTATTTTCCATGGTTTTACACAGTAACCAACATAGGCAAGTAAGACCGACATCAATTACATTGCTTAACTGACATCAGTTAGATTTTAGTTAGCCAAGGTAACCATCATCAATTGTATATAACCAATGTTAGTTATTGTGTTTTTATAAAAACACATACCCAAGAGCTATTTTTTTTAAGTTCATTGTTTCAAAACAAAAAAAGCTTCAAAGATAAAGGACATGCTGACATTTTTTCTACATGACCAAGCTTGATATTTGCTCAAAATATGTTTAAATCATGTTTGCATGCTTAAAAATCAATTAGTAACCTTGTTTTGGGTTTTTAACAAAGAATCTATATATTTTTGGTGAATGTTTTCAATGTTTGCAACTAAGATCAAGAGGTCAAATGAACACCACCAAATCTTTCATTTGGGCTTAAAATTGAACACGCTTGTAAACTCTTGTTTGCAATAGTTGTTTAGATTAGATTTTTGTTTAGAAAAAAGAAGGATGTTACATGTATACTCTTTCATTTGTCCCCTATAGGGAACCCTTAGAATCAAAAGTGTCATTCCTATTACAAATAGCCTAGTCTAAGGCTTAGAAATAAAGTCATCTAACACACACCACAAAAACTTGTCAAAGTTTGGGAGACCTTGAAAATGACCCTAAAGTCTTTTTATTTCATGCTTGCTTTATTTTTATGAAAACTTGGCTTACAAGGGGGAATTTATCACCTCCCACAAGTTATTTAGGGAAGTTTTAACCTAGGGTTTCATCTCCTAGCATTGGTTTCATTTGGTTCCTTTGGAGTTACACATGGGACATAGTGGCACTTTGGCATCATACTACATTCAGTGAACAATATGATGTAGTGGTTGTGAAAAGGACTAGACCTTTTTGCAACAAGAAAATTGATACAAACCCAAAATAAATAATTTTCTTCTACATTATTTGCTATAAAAGTCATTGCATAATTGATTCCCCTAGATCTTTCAAAAAATTGTTTGATCTTAGAAAAATCCCCACTTGCCATAAAAGTATTGTTGGTGCACGATGCACCTCAAGGTCCATGTTGTAGTATTGTCATTTGAGAGAAGGCGGGGTGTAAAAACCCTATTATATAATGTGCATTTACTTTTGGATGAACACTTAAAATCCTCTAAAATGATGTATATTGAGAGAATCTAACAATACCAAGAAACCTTGTTAGTTTAGGATCTAAGAGTTTTTAATTAGTTGGTGTTATCCTAGATTAAAGTCTTGTTTGGAGTCAAAACTTGGTGTAAACAAACAAACAAAACCAAAAACATAGTCTAAATTTACCTTTGAATAAAGAGGCATTATGTTGCCCACATGAGATCATCAATTTTCCTTATTCAAAATTCATAAAAATCTTGAGAGTCATATCATCCACTTTGGCACATTTATGTCATCCAATTGAGTCTAGACCATTACCAAATTTGTTTAAGTCCTTAACTTATAATATAAATTCAAAATTTCACCATTATAAGTTTAAACAATTGATGTGTTATGTGGCTTTGCCGTTTTCACTAAACTCAAGGGAGCTTAGGTTCAATTTCCAAATTGGGTTGAAGGTTGTTTAAGAATCATAATCATTATCATCACTTGATAGACTTAAAACATTTTGTGTTAAAACACTTGCACTTTTAGTCTATGCACCACAACATTTTGAGTCAAGAAAAGTATTGTTATGCTGTCAAAATTACAGGAAAACATCTTTGCCTTAGATAGTTTTTGAAACAAACCTTTTTGTCACACCATTTGGGCAGTATAGCATCATTACGCTACCCAAAGCATTTCAAATATTATTACATAGACCCTCTTGAATAGAGTTTCAAATTTGTTCCTACATTTTAAGACCAATCCAAGTGTACTTTTTTGGTCCTTTGTCTAAAGCACGGTTATACTAATCACCTTTGTCTAGCTTATTTGTCAAAACAACCAAGTTTTATACCAATTTTTGTGAGAAAATAAACTATTTTTAAGTGCCCTTTTTTTCATGCCTTATACCTAGTTGATCAAGTTTATGTCCAAGAATTAAATGCCTAGTGATTGTTAGAAGTGTTTCAAATCCGTTAGATTGAAACTTTCATCTTCTTTAAAGTCTAGCTTTTAACATCATTTGGCCAAGAGTCCTAGTGCATGCCTTGTTTGAGACTAGTTTTTGATGCCACATTTGGCCAAAAGACTTAACAACTTTTAAATTTCTAGATTAGAATGATTTGAAACACTTCAACATTAGAATTTGGAGTTTTGATTTTAGGTCCATTTACTTTCTTATCTTTATGTGAATAGTGAAATGTTAGATACTTCATGCTAGCTTATTTCCTCATAAAACTTTGCATAAACCTTTTGATTCTTTTGATGAATCTAGACTAGTTTGGAACATTATGTATTTTAGACATTGTCCTTTTTAGAGTTGTATAACTCTTTGGCCCTTTATCACAAAAAAATTGACTATGGATCCCAACATGTATTCCTACACTCATAGTGGACTCATATATAATCTAGAGATTAGTAATGTAGTTGCACAAGAAGAAATAGTGAAAGACCCCTATGTAGATAATATTGCTTATGAGATGGATTATTATCCCTCTTATAATACTCAATTAGGGCTACAAAGCCAAGATCCATTGGCTAACTATCTAGTTAACACACCACCTTATTCAGAATAAGACCAAGGGAAAACTACATAATACCTACCTATAATACCTATAGTGGATGAGCTAGTACTTTAATAATCATATTCTACTAATATGACCTCCACACATGATCCAATTTTGTTTGAGTGACATTTATTAGAGAACAAAGATGAGATTTTGGTTAGATCCATAGAGGTAAGGGCCAAGTTTCCAGCAGACTTCCCCCATGAAAATTTTCCAAGTCTAGTAAGAGTTCCCCACAATATCATCTATGATCAATAGGCTTCTTTTAACAATCTTATGGCTCTAGTACAAAAAACATACCAACATCCTAATATATCTTATCGAGGCAAAAACATCATGGAATATCACTTTAACCAAATATTGATAGCATATCAAACCTACCTAAATCTAGCAAATGATTTCAATCAGATGAACATGGTAAGGAAGCCTCTTATTAACCTAGTTCATTCAATAAGAGTGTTGATAGAGTTAACTGGATAAGAGAATCCAAATTTTGACCCATTCATACAAACCACTTTGATAGATAACTTGATGCATATACCCATTATTGAAGAAGTGTCTTTAGCCTATACATAGAATAGTGAGCCAAACATAGTAGATAACATGAAAATAATGTCTAATCCTAATCAATGTAGTACTAACATGCAAACAATTAGCCAACAACATATGCCTATGGTTAATCTAATTAATAGGTCATCATACCAAAGAATAGGTGTTTTTACACCCCAACCTCAATTGGTTGCTTCCTCAAGCATACAACCTATGAGATTAGGTAATCAAGTAATATCTAATGTTATGCCTCAATGATAGAATTTGATGAATCATACTCCTCCTCAATAAGTAATGAGTAGTATTCAATAATAGTAAGCACAATCTAGTGTATCAATGCTATAGAGGACAAATACATTACCACCTTAATCAAGGGAAACTAATATTCCACCTCGCAAGGTAACGATGAACATACCTCTTCAGTCACAAACTAATATGATAATCTAAAACAAATCAATTATTAGTTAACAATGTGAAAATATGGGTCAGTGATAGATGTCGAATCTATAAGCTATTTTCACATCCCTCATAGGGATTCATGCAACAAGGAGGTCCCCATGTTTCTTAAGTACCTACTAGACAACCATAGATTAAAAATGTGCCACAAATATAGAGATAGGGTCTTGGTTCACAAGTTCTCACTCAATAACAAGGTTTGATTAGTCAGCATCATGTCCCTTTTCAACCATAGTAGCCATAGTATAGATATATCCCTCCATCCCAACCACAAAATCCTCTAAGTTAAACCTTTTTTGTCAACCTAAATAATAATATCACATAACCAAGTGTGAAATTTCACATACATCTTAGTCCACATATGTATATTCCTAGTCCATTACCCAACCAAACCAATGTACCCCAATAGATATTTCCATCCCACCCTAGTCAAAATGTCCCATTTATGACCTTATAACCATCTACCCAAATTCTTGCTCAAACTAATGTTCCTTCTAGTTTCCTATCCCAAGAATTACAATAGATGAAGGATGCAATTATCTCCATTCAAGTTAGTAAACAAACTAAAAAGTTCAAATCAGATGACTAATGTTCCTATCCATTCAACATGGATTTTTTGTAGATACCATTTCCTCTAGGATATGAAGCACTGAAATTTGATAAATACAAAGGGAAATGTGACCCTAAGGCTCATTTAACTAGATTCTTTATCACATGTCAACTAGTGGCATATAGTGACATATACCTTTTACTAATGTTTTTAAGGAGCTTGGTTGGACAAGCCTTGGAGTGGTTTTTAAAGTTGCCAAAAAAATTATTAATGGATTTTGATGATCTTTTTGATAAGTTTGTGTAGCATTTTTCCTATAAAATTAAGCATGAGATTTCATTAGTGGACTTAACACAAGAAAAATAAAAAGATGGTGAGAGTTTTATAAGTTATTTACAATGATGGAGATCACTTGCAAGCCATTTCACCCATAGTTTACTAGATAAATAATTAGCCACTATGTTTACCAAAAATTTGCACAGTGAGATAACTTATCATTTAAAACTACAATGTGTGCATACTTTCAAGGAAATAATTGACAAAGGCATGTTGATTGAGTGAGTTATCATCAATAAAAGAGTCATCAAGCTTAATTTCACTAATCAAAATCAAGGTACCAATCAGGGAAATGACCAACATCCCATTCAAGCACTAGCATTACAACTGACATAGTCTAATAACCATAAAAGACTAAAGCAATTCAATCATAATAGGAATGTTATAGGAAATGGAGTAACTAAATCCCATCATGTCCAAATGGTATAAACATCATATGCATCACATTTTTAGCTTACTCCTACTCAACCAATGTTATAAACATAACAACTAAAACTTGCACAATAAATACAACAACATTTACCATTACAAACCCCTCCTCCTAAGAGAACCATGCCTACACATCATGTCTTTAGTTACCTAGGAGAATTTATTGAATCTATATTTTTCAAGCTTGATACCAATAATCTAATTAGTTGGCCTATACGAAATCATTATCTATAAGGCATTCCTTATCCTAATTACTACCGTGAAAATTAATTCTATGACTATCATTGGGTTAACAGGGATAATCTATGAAGATATGTCCAAATCAAACATTTAATTGAGAATATACTGGAGAATGGTTCTTACACTTCTAATTAAAATCTTGGGATTTATCAAAACCCCTTTCCCTAACATAATAATTAATAGTAGAAAAATAATCAGCAATAACAACAATAATGGCTAGTGCAGTAGTAAAATCAATAGTATCAAAATCAAAGGATAAACTAGTAAAATCAACAAAATAAATAGCAGAACCCATAAAGACAAAAAAATGAAAAAAACCAAGGTTAGATTGATAATAACCAACAAACCTACCATGTAGTTGCACATGACTACAACAGGGTTGTAGGTCATATTACAAGGGGTAGTGTTCATACCATCTCCATTAATTCTAGACCAAACACTAATCATCCTAGACCATTACTAAATAATAATATTTAACCAAATTACATGGATAATCCTTATTTGACTTGGAAGTGCATACAGACAAACTAGAAAACTAGGACTTCCCCTTTTAGACCTTATATTGACAACTCGTTCTTGCCATGTCACCACATGCAAGTGCATCGGCAAATAAGACATATCATGTGTAGTCCCACACCATTTCCAAAATTAGTTAGCAATAAATGTCCAATATTTAATCTCGATTATGGAGTCATAACTTAGAAGTTGAAGATTACTATCCTAGGCCCATAACCATCCACCACTATGCCTATCATCCAACTAACCATTCAACCTTGTAATAAACCATTCACTACTGACCAAGATAATAACTTTGATATTGTGGAATAATTACAAAAAACACTAGAATAAATTTCTATTTTAGATTTTCTATGAACGTCAGTAATCTATAAAAACATCTTGAATGAGTTTCTAACCTAATCCAATATTTCTAGTGACATATCCCCTAATAAATTACAAGCTTTGGTTGGACACCTAGCTCTGACCCAACAAGTCACATTCAACCAAAGAGATATGTCTTCTCTTGGCCAATTCCATAAAAATCCATTATAAATTATATTTTATATAAAGTGGTATAAAGTGAAATGTGTCCCTATAGATAATGGATCCAACCTCAACATAGTGTCTCTAAAGTTCATCAAGGTTCTTGGGTACACAATGGTAGATCTCTAGCCAAAAATAATAATTATCAACGCCTATGATAATCAGGAAAGAGAATCATAAGGCACCATTAGTTTGCTAGTTATCATTGGGCCTTTGACCCATGATACACTTTGCCATGTACTTGATATTGAGTTATCATATAATGTGGTTCTAGGTAGGCCTTATTTAGATGAGATTCATGTAGTCCCATTAATGCTGCACCAATGTATCATGTTTTCCCACTCAGGGATGGAAGTGAATATTCTAACAGATTTACACCCATATGAACACTAAAAACATCATAAGGCTGAATTTTAAATCTATAATTATTAGTACTATATGAATCCAAGTTCCAAGCATGATAAAAGAAAATCTATACTTATTAACCCTTCACTAGATAATTGCATAGATCCTAATACCTTAGATTCTTTTTCCCACATGTTACTTCCTAAAGCTTCTAATCATTTCACCATTTTAGATAATGAACTGGGAGTGTATGTGACCCATGATACATTTCATATTGCCAATCTTCCTTAGAATCTGAAAACCTTTGGGTAACCCAAAGTCACCCCATATATGCATTAGAAACAAAAGAACAAAGATAAGGGACCTGTCACATTTGTACTAACATCTAGCTTAGGACCTAACCCTATTGAAAGGGATGAATCATGGTTGTACAATGACAACCAAGCTAATTGCCATAAAAAATCAACTTATCCTATTTCTAATAGGATCATGGAGCATCACAATTATAAAGGAGGAGGCCTCAAACTAAACCAACAAGGAACCATCGAGCGAATTTCTATGATTAAGTATGAAAGACATTCTGGACTTAGATATAGACTACTTAGGGGTGACCTCACATATCTTATTCAAAATTCATCACTAATGACTAGTGATGATGATGATGATGATAATGATGATGATGATGATGATAGTGAACCAGAGTCAGATCATAGCCTCACCTTTGACAACCTAGCTAAAACCAACATGTTTAAATAGAATGCCATTTTTACCCTTACCTTGGCCATTCATCATAACCCTTTGCCAATATATTATCTCCAATTGACAGATTGGGACCAAAAAGAATCTAGTCTACTGACTAATGAGTTCTATAATGATGATGCATTAAGTGATTTCTTAGACTGTAGAGACAATGTTCCATTAGATGATCACAAATCATGATTCTCAATCATATTAAATCTTGTAGCCAATTTTGGAGAGCGAGTGAACACCCTTAGCCAAAAATAAATAAGTAAACATTGAGGTCTCAAAGTGAAAACCTCTATGAGGTGCTTTTTGAATAGGGAAAAAGTAAATATAAAGGTTAATCTAGTGGTGAAAACCTGTTTCAGGTACCATTAGACAAGGGTGTTCATTCTTCATCAAATTTAGACTAAGAGACCACCAACAATGAACTTGCCTATGAATCTGAGTTTAGCTTTGAACATCAAGTATTGGATCAAATTCTTCAAGAATTCCTAACTTTTTTTGTTGCATGGCTAGATCTCCCATTAGGGGACTCATATTCATCATGCCTAGGAGAAGTTGAAGAGCAAGTCTTCCAAAAGGACCCTCTTATAATCTAATAGCTTAAGTCATTGCCTACTATTCTAGAAGATAATTTGAGCCTTCTAGTTAAAGCTATAATATAGGTAACTATTGGAACTCTATTAGACTTGACATGTATAAAATTATGTGTATCCCTCACTAAGAAGGAACATGAGATCTTTACAGCCCTGTTGAGAGAATTTGTAGATATCTTTACATGGGCCTATTTAGACATGCTAGGTTTAAACCCTACCTTGGTTATGCACCACCTTATGGTTAATCTTGATGTTAAACCAGTAAAATAAAAGTTACATAGATGCATCTTCAAATTATTGTATTATTAAAGAAAGAGTTGGAAAAAATCTTAGAAGCATGATGTATCTGATACATTGACTACTTAGAATGGATCTCAAATGTGGTACCTATTATTAGAAAGCCTGAATAGATCAAAATTTATACTTATTTTTCAGACATCAACAAAGCTTGTCTTAAAGATGATTTTCCATTTCCTAATATTGACATGATCATCAACACCATGATATGTTATGAAATGCTTTCATTCATGGATGGGTTTTCAAGATACAACCAAATCAAAATAACACCAAAAGACCAAAATAAAATAACATTCACCACTCTATAGAGAACATTTTGTTATCAAGTAATGTCATTTGTCCTTAATAATGCTAAAGATACATATCAAAGGGCCATGACTATCATATTTCATGATGTGATGCATGATATTGTTGATTACTATGTTGATGACATATTAGGAAAATCCAAAACCAAGACCAACCATTTAACAATGTTACATAAGATATTTGAAAGATTATGGGAAAAGTCAAACTCAATCTAAATAAATGTGTGTTTGGTGTAAATTCAAGAAAATCACTTGGCTTCATTGTGTCTCATAGAGGTCTTGATGTTGATCTGGCTAAATTCCATGCTATAACTAAGATGACACCACTAACCAGTTTAAAGTAGCTCCATAGTTTGTAGGGTAAGATCTAGTCAATCTAATGCTTCATCTCTTATTTAGTAGATAATTTCCATCCATTTACATACCTTTTAAATAAGGGAGTTGCATTTCATTGGGATGATCACTACTAAATATCTTTTCAACAACCCAAATACTATCTTATTAATCCACATATTTTATTACCTCTTATCCCAGGAAAGCCATTCATGTTATACCAATTAGCTACCAACCATGCTCTAGGGGCACTCTTAGCTCAACATGATGACAATGGAAAATAGCATTGTATGTACTACCTAAGCCATACCTTGGTTACATATGAACATTACTATACATGTATTAAAAAACCTTGTCTAGCCATGGTCTTCACAACTCAAAAACTATGCCATTACATGTTGAATAATAAGACCATGGTCATTTTAAAAGTATATCCACTCAAGTATCTACTATATAAAATAGCTTTTCTAGGTAGAATGGCTAAATGGATCATGTTTCTCAGTGAGTTTGACATAGATTATGTCAATCAAAATGTAATCAAGGGACAAGTTATTATAGATCAACTTGCTAAGCACCTCTCATAGATACACAACCACTCATGTTTCATTTTTTTGATGAATCCATAATGACCGTCATTAACACACCCCTTGAGGAGCAATCCTAGAAGATGTATTTTGATGGTTTTTTTATTACACATGGATCAAGGGCAAGCCTATTGTTTATTACACAATAAGTGGATCTAATCCCTAAATCATTCAGAATTAGCTTTCCTTGTACAAACAACATGGCCAAGTATGAAGCACTTGTTGTAGGACTTTAACAAGTAGTTCATTAGAGTATATCTCATCTCCAAGTTTATGGTTATTCTTAGTTCATCATCAATGAGGTCATAAATCATTTTTAGACAAATATAATAAGTTGGTTCTATATAAATCCATGGTTGACACTCTTAAGTAACAAATTTCCAATATTCCTTTTGAGCACATACCAAGGGCTAGTAACAGAAATATAGATGTTATGGATACTATTGGTTCTCTCATTTGATAGACTGATAAAGCTAGAGAGTATCATTTCCTCATCAAGAATTTGTCAGCACCAGCTCATGAACCTTCAATCATTGACATGATTTTTGATATTTTTGGTCCTAATTCTATCTAGTACTCAAATATTTATAATAAACTTCATGACCAATTTCTACCACTTAACCTAACTTAAAAACAAACCAAAACATTGATTCATCATTCCAATCATTATACTCTACATGGATCCACCCTTTACCATCATAGTTTTAATGGAAACCTACTTTGTTATTTAAACTCTACTAAGTCTACACTAGTGTTTAGAGAAGTTCATGGAATGTGTGGAGCTCATTCTAGCATGGCAGTCCTAACCAAAAAGCTCTTGTGTAGTGGTTATTATTGGCCCACAATAGATGTAGGTGCCACTACATATGTAAAAAAGTGTGACAAATGTCAATGTCATGCTAATTTGATTCATGCCCCAATAAAAACTCTAAAACCAATGTTGACACTATGGCCATTTTATATATGGGGACTTGACCTCATTGGGAGGATCAACCCCACTTCATCTGATTACCATAAACATATCCTTACCACCACTGAGTATTTAACTAAGTGGGTTGCATCTATACCCCTCACTTACATGACTGGAAAGAAAATTTCCAAATTCATTTTCAACAATCTCAGTTGTCACTAAGGTATCCCCTCTGACATTATATCTAATAATGGAGGATCATTCAAGAACAAAGATGTAAACTAGCTATGTACTAAATATAACATCACACAACATTTTTCTACAACATATTACCTTCAAGGTAATGGCTAAGCTAAGGCATCTAATAAAACAATCATCAATATTCTCAAAAAGATTATCAATGATGCAGATCATGATTAACACTTGTAGATATTCCCTACCCTTTTGGCATACCATACCAATCATCATACTCCCACAAGAGCCACTCCATACTTGTTTATGGTACTGAAGCTATCCTTCCCATTAAGATAAAATTTACTTCACTACCTATCTCTTTCAAGTATGTCTTAGATGATCATGACTATCAAGTAGCTTGGCTATAAGAGCTAGACCTACTTAATAAAAAATTCACAATATCACTCAATAATCTTCAAGCATATCAGAACTAACTCAAAGGCCACTACAATCGACATGTTAGGTATAAAAAATTTGAACTTGGTGATCTTGTACTTAAATAAAACAAAAAGAATACCATGGCTAAGAAGAATTATAAAGGGAAATTCAAACCAAAGTGGATAGGGCCTTTCATCATCACTAGAAATTATAGATTAGGAACATACAAGCTTGCCATAGTAGATGGCGATGAACTTCCTAAGCTGATGGATATTATTCATCTCAAGTGATACTATGCTTGAGTGCTAAGGTGTATTATTTGTAAAGACCATTTTAGTTATGCCATTTTATCACTATTATTATTTGTACAAACATCATCCTTATCCATCCTCTTTGTCATATCCACTTTCCACTTCTATTCTATCGACCTAGTGTGTTCTAAAGCCTAGCCCATTTGATCTTAGTTTTTGCCATTCATTACATAGTTTTAGCATTGAGGTATCTAATCATTTTCATTAGCTGGTTTAAGTACTTCAGATAGAGATCATATTTTGGGATAGTGTGATAGAAGTTTTGGTAGTTGCATCCTTCATTTTTTATTCCTTTTTTACCACCGATCTTTCTACTAATTATAACCACCTTTGGAAAAATTAATACTAACAATCTATGCCACTGTATCCTAATTATAACCACCTATGGGAAAACTAGGGGTAATATTAATCCTTGACATACCAACTTGCCACTTCCCATGTCATATTATGTCATTTTACCAACTATACCTATTTTGTTTAAATTGACTACTACACTAGTCACATTCCTCCACTGGAAGGGTGGAACTATAGTGACTTGAGGTCCTACTCTAGGACTATGTAGGTAGCATTCAATAGTTTTTGAGGTTAGCTCAATCACCCTAAGTTATGTTCTCATCATTTTATCAGCAACCTAAGCCATGCTCTTACCATTTTGTGAGAAACCTAAGCCACACTATCACTATTTTATGATCTTGAACCATTTAGTGTCTCATCATTCTTGATAGAGTTGAGATAATTCAAAAAAAATCCAAAAACATTTAACAAATCATTAGAAAATAACAAAAACATTGTCAACTTCTTTGCCTTGAGGATTTTGGGAACCCTTACTAAGTTATAAGAAAAACACTTATCATTTAGTTTCCCCATTCTTTTAGCCTTTTTATCTCATGCACTTTCCATTTTACAAGACCATTCATATTCTTCTATCGCATCCATTTCTATTATTTCCCCTTAGTTATCACATTCTTCCCATTCACTGGGAGAACTACATTTAGCTTGAATTTTTTTATTGGATATTACTTCCATAGAACTATGTAGGCAACATCCACTTACCTAGTGCATATGGAGATAGCTCAACCACCCATTTCCTTTTCTTATATTCCCCCATTGTGTTCATTTGTTAAGTTGTGTCTTATTTTCTAGGGGCAATGTTTGTAGGGTTTCTATTGCATTATTTTTTTATTTCTACTTATTTTGTTTGTTTGTTTGTTTGCTTTTAGCATTATTGCCTTGATTTAGTTTATGTATGTTCATTAGGTGATTATTTGCCCACAGGTACACTTAAATCCATCCCTATTCATATGTTTACATTTTAATCATGTTTTTTATCATTGGTGTATTGTTTTCTATTGAGTATAGGATAATGGGAGTTAGTCTTCATGCATATTTCAGCTAATTCCTCATGATGTTGTACCATGATGCCTACCAACATGTGCTATAATAAACCTTAGATTAAATAAGTCTTTTCAATAATGGTGGAATTTATTCAACATCAACATCCTGATTCAATCCCAATCATATCCCAAATAATGTAATTAACCATGAAATAATTTCAACCTTTATTATTTTAGATGAGCATTTCCCTACTAGTAGGTTGTTCCAATTAATCATTACCCTCTATGTTAAGTTGTCATCATCCTCGGCCAATTTTATCATGTTTTCCATAATTGGGGTCTAATGATTATAACCGCCTATGGGAAAATCATTGAACACTACCCCACATGTATTCTTAATGATTATAACCACTTTTGGGAAAATCATTATGTTATCATACCACATTACCACTATCAGGGTAAAATGTTTATAGCCACCTTTGGTCAAACCATTATGCACCATCCCACTTGCATTCTTAATGATTTTTACTACTTTATTAGTATCATTGTGTTTTCACCTCATCACCTTTCCTTTCTTTGATCCCCTCATTTCACTTGTTTCTTTTTGAGGGACCATTTGCTGACTTACTTGTGCCAACCATTCCCTCAAGGGGAATCATAAAATTAGTTTATCATCATTATATTTGTAGGCATACAAGGACTTTTCATTATTTTAAAATATTTTACTATGCTTATAGCTTGCAATGCCTTCCCAAATAGGGGCAAATTGTAGACACCTAAATCTAGCCACCGATAAACTCCAATCAAGATTTTGGCCAATTTCCACCCAAAATGCACAATTTCTCCTAAAAACACTAAAACATGATAAAATATCTAAAATTAAAATATTTAAGTACCAAATTTGGTAAGGGCATCCCTTAATGTGGTAATACAATTTATGGCCTAGCTAACTTTGAACAGATCATTTTGAGTCAAAATGCCAATTTTATACCTAGGTGCTTTGGATTGCTCTTTCTTATCAAATATCTTGCAAAATATGTGTACCTTTGTTATTTTTTGTTGATAACATCTTAAATGGTTATATGGTTCCAATTCATTTGACAATGACTTCTAATTCTAATCGAGTCAAATTTTAGACCAAGAACAAGGCATGATGATCAATTTGAGTAATTTGTGCACAAAGTGCTTAATCATGATTAAGAGATAATTAACCCAAATCAAGGCCTAATCAATAATTCCATGGAAAGTTGTTAAATACTTATTTTTGGAAATGAATATTAATTATCTACATCATCAAGTGACCTCATTTCTTGAGAATACATCCCTAGGCCATAAATGACACAAATATCAGGATTCATACATTCTATGCCTCATCAATGCCTTCCATGATGCCATCCATGCCTTTTAATTTCCCCTTATTTCAATTTCATGATGAGGATAACTATAAACATAATTCCAAAAATTTAATTAATCCTCAACCACACATCTCAATCTCAAGATGGATGGTTCATGTTGATTCTAGATATTCTCAAAAATCTATAAATAGAGAGGCCATGAACATCATTTCTAAGCTTAATTTGTGCAAATTTATAATGCATGATTGGTTATAAAATATTCATGAAATTAGTTTTATCATGAAAAATTGATTCATGAGCACAAGTTGAGCAAGCCACTACAACAAGTATTTTGGAGCATATAAGGAAGGTAAAAGAGGTTTATTTTAAATTTTATTTGTGTGTTTTATTCATGTTTGTTAACTAATGTCTCCTTATTATCAGGCCTAGATATGTAATGATAGTTAGTGTGTTTCTTTCATTTTGTTTTCATTTTGGAACTAACACCATACTAACCATCTTCTATTGAATCGAATTCCTAAATAATATATTTCATATCATTGTAAAAAGAATTTATGGATGTTTTTTTAATGGCAATATCATGACTTTATTGTGTTTGATCCTAGGTTGGCATAACATACCATAGAGATGGAAGAAGATGCCAAACATATGAGATATAAATAAATATCAATAAACCCCAAGGATGAGATCCTTATGAAGAAATCACTAACAAATATTATTGAAACCAACATAATATTTCCCATGAAACATTATACATGGGTGGAATATCTTGTACCTTTGAGAATAAATAATGGTGAGATTAGGTTGTGTGTAGATTTTAGAGATCCAATAGGGTGTCATTGAGAGATCACTACACTCTTCCCTTCATGGATAAGATTTTTCAACGAGTGTTAGGTTCATATAGATTTTATCTACTTGATGGATACTCAAGGTATAATAAAATATGGGTGAAGGAGTAAGATTAATACAAAACTACCTTCACAACTAAGTGGGGTACCTATGCATATAATAAAATGCCTTTTGGACTCTCTAGTGTTGGGGATACTTTCCAATGGGAAATGGATGTGGATTTTAAATGGATTATAAGTGAAATGTTACTCATTTATCTATATGATATTAATATGTTTTCTAAAGAGACTAAGGATTATTTAAAACATTTGAGATTAGTATTTGATAGGTGTAGATATTTTAGGGTCTCTTTAAACCCTAGAAAGTGTATCTTTTCAGTGCATGAGGGAAGTCCTCTAGGACATATTGTATCCAAGGGTATAATTTATATTAATCCTAAAAGAATAAATTCAATTGTTGATTTATCGTTTCCCAAACACAAGAATATATTTAAAATTTTCTTGGGAAAAATAAAATTTATTAGGAGGTTGATACCTGGATTTGAAAAATTGGTAAGGCCACTAACTCACATGATTAAGAAAAATCAAGAGTTATCATGGATTAAATAATCTAATGGACGTTTTGAGACCATTAAATATGCCATCAGTGAAGATCCTACCCTACTCAATCCTAATTTTACTAAATATTTCTTTGTGTATGCCTTCTCCACATGTGACACTATTTATACCATACTCATGCAACAAAATAGTGAAGGATTAGAGTAGCCTATTTCTTTTTCAATTCAAGTGTTGGAAGGATATGAGAAGAATTATACATTTTTTTAAATCATGTGTTTTATATCATAATGTATTTTAATAAATTTATACATAAATTATCCAAAAATAAGATCATTCTGATGGTAACTTATCTTAGTGTAAAGGATTTTATCCTTAATAGAGACCTAAGTGAAAATATGGTTGGCTGGGTGGCCAAATGTATGGATTATGACATATAAGTGAAGGTTAAAAAGTTACATAAATATAGGGGACTTTGTGATCACATTGAAGTATATGTTAAATAGTAGATAGAAGTGATTTTGATATTCCAAGGAAGTCAACATGTTGCTGCAACTATCTCTCCTTCTAGCTAGACATAAGACATAGTAAGATTCATCTATATAGGAGAGTGTCCTATAGGCTTATATGGGTTAAAGATGAGACATTTCAAGATGAAATATTTCCATTATATCATGATTGACAGATTAATCTTTAAGAAGGACACTGGAGGTATGTTTATAATATGTGTAGAAACTGACCAAGTAGACAAGTTATTACAACAATTTGATGATGGGCCTGCATGAGGCCACATTGCAACCAAGACTACAAAATCAAATATCATAAAATATATCTATTTTTGTCCTAATTTTTTTCAATCTTCAGATACTTGGGCTAGAATATGTTATAAGTGTGTAATGTTTAGTAGAAAATAGAGACTATCTATCATGCCATTGAAACCAATTTAAGTTGATAAGCCCTTCATGTAATGGGGTTTAGATTTCACTGGCATGATTCATTCTCCACAAATTTCTAGACATAAGTGGGTTTTGATAGCCAATGATTACTTTACCAAGTGGGTAGAGGTAGTTGTACTCAAGGAAACAATTAAGAACATAGTTTTAGAGTTATTTGACAACCTAATGACTCATTATGGAGTCCATTCAACCATCATATTAGATAATGTTTCAGATTTTAGTAGTGAAAAGGTATGTGAGTGGGATCTTAATCATGTTATTTATCTCAAATATTAATCCAATTACTATCCTTAGGGTAATGGACTAGCAAAGTCCAATAATAATTTGATCAGGACCATCAAGAGAATATTGGAGGGCAATCATAAAAGATGGCATACCAAGTTAAAGACTACATTGTGGGTAGATATAATTACTCCAAATAAGTCTATTGGTTACCCTCCTTAATTATTGTTTTATAGTATAGAATAAAAGCTACAAATTTCATTGGAACTTACATCCTTAGAACTTGCACATCACATAGAGCTTATTGAGAATGATGCAATGGAGGTAAGAATGAATGAGTTGAGAGAGTTAGAAGAAATAAGAGAGAATGATTCAAAATATCCTGTGACAAGAACAATTCAAAATATCCTGTGACAAGAGAGATTCATCCAAGACCTTTCATCAAGGTGATATTATGCTCAAGTGGGATGAAGATCATGCTAAACTAGCTAAACATTCCAAATTTGATAGCCTTTGGAGTGGTCCATTTATCACTACTATTTTAAAGGAAATTAATGATTTCTGATTGTCAAATTTTAGTGGTGAGGATCTCCCTATTCCTATCAATGCGATGTTCTTCAAGTATTTCTTTGAGGATAACGAATACTTTTATACATGGTAGTGGTCTCATTCCTTTAAATACTATTGCTTATGCTTGTTAGTTGTTTTATTTTAATTATTTGTTGGTATTTCCAATTTTGTGTCTTGTTTATTTGTTTTGTGTAAAGTATTCAAGTTTTTATAGTTTTAGAGTGTATTCCAAAGTATTATGAAGTAAGGATATTCTAAATTTTATTGACCAGTGGGTTGGTCAACACCTGTGAGTCACCAAAAATGTTAGTAATTTGGCCTTCCAAGGCCAAATTCCAACCCCTAAAATTGAAAAAAATTCATGACAAGTAATTAATCCTCTACATGGTATTATCATGAGTCATGATGTATCTAATTTTATTATTGAAATCATTAAAATACTTGTAGAGGTGTATTTGAGTCTATTTGTGATCACCATATGTCTTAGATGTCCTTAATATTTAGCTGATGTGCTTGACCATTATAATGTTCATTGACTATTAAGTGAAGGGAGTATGTCTCACTATCATGTCATTATCATGTTTCCATTTAAATTTGTCTAAAGTATCATCATGATGTTGATTATCTTATGATGTATTTAACAATGAATTGAAGTGGTCTTATGATCTACACCCAATGGGATAAGATGTTTAAAGATGGAAATTGATCACTCACTATGATTTTCACTAATTTATCTAGTATATCTAATCATGATGGGATATAATATTAAAAAAGGTCATGATGAACATACATAAAAGCCTCATGAATAAATTTTGAAAAGGTTTTATGGTACTTCTGTGAAATTTATTACTAATCTTCTTTGTAAAATTATGTGTATGTGGTCTAAAAGTGAATATTTTGGTATTTAAGTGGAAAATTTTGATTTCATAAGGCTTTAAAGCATCACTAATATCTTTTAATCATCTATCATGATTATTATATTACTTACTCAATCATTGCATGCATTGAAAATATCTCTTCAATGACCTTATAAGGTTATTTGGCCACCAAAAGAGCTCCCACATGTGAAAAGATATATATTTGTTATCTCCTTGGTATATTCATTGATTTTATGATTATTTTGACCCATACATCTATTCATATTACCCTAAAAATATGGTTTGAAGTTGAAAGAAGAGGAAATGAATTAGAATTTGTAGGTTTGGATAGTTTTTTTAGATGGTATGGATTCATACTATACAAATATCCTTAGGAGGAGTCTTGGATATGCATTTAGGTCTTTTTTTAGACACATGGTGAATATATTGAAAGTTTTTAAGTCTTGAGGAGACCAATACTGATGTGTTTTCCATATCTTGTTCTTTGGTAGATTACATGAGCATTTCATGTTTGTGCTCAGTCTATATAGTAGAGAGAGAAAATAGATATGAGTATTAACCAATGAAAATATACCTCATGACCTTAAAATCAAGGGTATTGGTTTTTGGTTTTATATTCCTATCTTTATGAATAAATATTAAAAATTTAAGGGTTTTGGTTACTAGTTGCATCTATATAAGATGAAAAGAGTGGTATAATTTTTTAATGTTTTTGTATAATTTGACCAAAATATTGATTGATACTAGTTATTCAAATATTCAGTAGACATTTCATGGATTACCTAAAAATTTACCACACATAAGTGAGTGAAAATTTTCCATGAACACATCTATCACCAAATATGTAATTTGCAATCAATTTCAAAATAGTTGTATGGTTCATGAGGGATCTAAAGATATCAAGATTATTTAAGACTTAGTATTTAGTGTTTCATTAGTGGCAAGGGTCCTCATTTCAAGTGTCTCAAAGTTTCCTATTTTCAACAAATATTTCACCCTATATGAGGTTTTCAAATCCTACTCTAATATTTGGGCAACATTGGAATTCCTTTAGCCTTGTTGGTTGCCTATAGTAGAGGTAGATCTCTAGTTTAAGGGCTAGCTCCCTAGATTGATCCTTAAGTGTTTATCACCAACACTAACTTATTGATTGGATAAAAATGGAAATAATTATACATGAGAGTAAGATACTCTAATGGGGTGATATAATAGAAATATCTCCACTATGTTTCCATACCCGTGTACTAAAATACATGACTTACAACACCAAATTCAAAGTCCTAATATAATCTAACATTAATAATTAAAATATGGATGTGTCATGCACAAAAATACTCAAGGTAAATGGAAAATAGGTCAAAATTTAGATATTAAGTATACTTGTACACTTGAAGGTAATAAAAAACACTAGATAAAATTCATATGACCTATTAGAGTGAGAACTACTTACACCAAACATGAAAGGATAAGGAAGGCAAGGATAAATGTTTATCACTAGACTTCACCATACATAACTTCACACACTTAGACAAGATGTTTGTGAACTCAAAAATATATTTAAAATATTATTCAAATTCAAAGTAAAATATAAAACCAATAGGGCTTTAGCATACCAAGTGTGTAATTCCTTTACAATAGCTAAAATGTCTTACATCTATAGAATTTGTGAGAGGAGAGAGAGAAATAGCACTCAAGGGCCATAATGCCACTTTTAAAGGAATGATAACAAGGTATATTTAATATTTATGAAGTATAAAACATATATCTAGAATGTTTTCTTGGACAAATGTCCACCTCAAGCCTGAAAATTAATCAAACTTGATATAGAGATCTTCAAATGGCTTCTTGAAACTACCTTCATCATGAGGCATATTTTGAATTCTCAAAACCACACTACATAGATATAACAAATGTGAAATTTCAAGTATGGAATATAATGATGCCACAATAATCTTTATATTTTACCCTAACTCATGGCCTTCTTTTGGATAATTGTTTTAAATATCTGAAGTCACCATCACTAGCCTTATAGGTCTGTCTTCACATTTGTCACTAAAATGGTCTTTATTTACTCAATAAAATACATGTAATAGGTGTTATGACATATTAAAATATCTCCCTTACCTTTAATTCCCTGAATTATACCTTAAAAGGACCCTCAATTAGATTTATCAGATTCTAACTTAGTAGTCATTCTTTATTTTCATTATCTGCCACAGATTGCTTAAAGTAAATGAGTTAGTAGAGATTTTTCCATGCCAATTTACTATGAGAAATGGACATGGATATTTATGAAAATCCCAAATTGACCCTCCCTAATGATACTTATTCTTCAACTCTCCTCTACACCTTCAAAATACATTAAAACCTATAAGAAAGCCTAGTTTCGCTCTATCCATACAAGTAGGGTACAGATAAATCATGTGGGGAAGATCATGGGAAGTAATATATAGGTTCAAAACAATTTTAAGACCAAAATATCCCTCTTTAATTCATCTTTGCTCATTTCTTTCCCATATTATCTTAGATAAGGGTTTAGGAAGGTTTTAACACATTTTGACTCTTAAAGTTTGTTCATAAAAACTAGTTGTTGAACCTATGAATAAATTAAAATAAAAGAAATCTCAATACCTTCCTAAAATATTCCCAAATCCTTGGGTCACCATGTAACATGTTCATACACGTGTGAGCTTTCAAGGATGGCCTATTGGGTTTGAGAGTGTATTCTTCATATCATTGTCATGAAATTGGGTCAAAATGACCAAGTTATGTGACATCCCTACACACAAATGGTTTAAAAAAAACTGATAACTCAATCTAAATATCATAAATGGAATGTCATGGTTCATGTCTTTATAAGTGGATTTAGACCCCATTAGGGCTTTATAACTACTCTAATCCTAGTATGTTTGATTGTGTTCTTATAAGTTTAGGCCATCCTATTTTATTTCCAACACTTTTAGGGTATCCTCCATGTTGTTTAATATTTATTCAAACTATGTAAATTGTCATAACTATACTTAAGAATCCCTAGCACATCTTCTTACCATCCCCTAACCCAAGCTATAGTCTAGACTACCTGGAAGTATCCTCTATCTGAGATATAATATAGGGTATCTCCCCTATCTTCTCACACAATGTGAAGTTATGAGAGGATATATTGGGTCATGAGGACCCTCTACATAAATTATCATTTCTATCATACTTATATCACCTTTGACTGTTACAAACACTAAGGCAGACTTTGTATAATAGTGATTATACAGAGACATTGAGTCATGATTATAGATTGAAGGTTGAAAATATCTTTTATTTTTTTCCTTTGGTTTGAGGAACTCATTAAGATAATTAAAATAATTTTGAATATTATTTAAAACATTATTCACACCCTACTTCTTTTCCAACATTTTGAACATGTACTTTTCACTTGACTAGGCCTAGTTGGTAGACTGTGTTAACTGTAAGTGGTAGTCTTAGTTAAGATAATGGGTTTTATATAGGTGGTATTTTTTTTACCCAACATCCCCCTTTTATTATTGAAGAAATGAGGACCCAAATTATTTCATATTTTGGCCTTGTTTATTAATCCTTCTTCTATTTTATTTATGTAAAATCCCATTTTAAATTGCTCCTTAGTCTCTATGCTAAGCATGTAATAATCATTTTATGGACTAACCCCTATTAATGCATTTTTTGGGATTATTTTAAACTATTTAGGTTTTTTGGGACTTATTTTATTTGGAGAAACTTACTTGGGTCTTGTTCATTAGGCCTTTTCTTTGGGATTTTTCTTTGAGCTTTCTGTTCAAAAAAATTTTCAACTTTTGTTCATCAGGCCTTTTTTTCAAGATTTGAATTTGGTATTTGTGTTACAAAAACTTATTATATATTTATTCATAAGGACTTATTCATTGGCACTTTTGTGTAGGCTTTTTGTTTAGAGTTTGTGCATCAAACATTTTTTCTAAATAATTGTTTTCAATGACCTATCTTTTATCAAAAATTTGGTCTTTGGGATTTTTATTTGGAACATTTATATTAAATTGATTTGTTATTTAGGTTTTTTGTATTAGATAAATTGTTAAAAATAGTCTTACATAGATTTGGGTCTTCAAGATTTTTGTTTAGGCTTTGTGTTTGGAATATTTGTTTAGATCTTCTGTAAAGCTTAGTCCCAACACAAAACCTAATTCCTGACTCCCAAATGTTGAAATCATTCTATACATAGCCAATAAATCAAAATAATTCATAATACTTGATAATGTTACCTACCAACTAGACTACTGAGAGATTTTAACTATGCAAAAAATGCAAAATAGGTGAACATTGGGCATTTATAATGCACAAAATCTAATTTAATGCTAAAGGCTATATACATGATGTGTAGCTATTAAATTATTCATTATTTGAAAATAAACTCAAACTTGAACTTGTGTATTATCCTATGTAAGAAAATCCCTAGCTACCTGTAAGATTACTACAAGTAAACAGGTGACTAGTGGAAGGGAGAATTATTCACAAAGTATGTAGACAAACTTTATGTACTACATTAATAGTAATGCCATCTTCATCTAACTAATTTAGGGGAGCATTACTACCATCACCATTTTTTATTAAGGACTCATTAGAATTCTAGGAAATTATCTTTGATTCCACCATTTTGGAAAATAAGTATGCCAATTACTCTAAATTATGGAATGTTGTCAATTTTCTCTATTTATTTTCACTAGATGGAAATATTTCTCCCTCAAAGAAACTATTCATCATAGACTTTTAATTACTTAATAGACAAGGCCGACATTCTGTTATGGCCAAGCCTGATGTGATGCCTTACATCAACCTCCTTTGAGACTTATTTTTTGTAGGAAAAACTATATAATATGCTTTTCTACACCATATAAATAACTAAAGAGTCATATCATGCATCTCTAGCGTAAATTTTTAGAGGTATTTGTCATTACCATCACCACATGCTTATTTTGACAAACATATGATAGTTCATGGAATCAAGATAATTTAATAAAAAAAATATTGACTTCATGGCTTCTTCCTAAGGAAATCATGACATATAAAGGTAATAATCCCACTCCTATCAATAAATTTAGGATGGGAGTGTGGATTGGGATGGCACTGCTCAATAGGTTTAAAGGCATGCATAACATCCATTTCCATAATTTATACTAGGTACCATTGTTGTAAATGATGATGACTAGTGACATAGTGTTCACCTTGGGTGAAATTATAACATAATATCTAAGACAATAGGTCATTCATAAGAATAGTAGGCCTAGTCTAGTGGGACACTTCTATATGATTTCATATCTTCTATATAATGTCATTGGCATAATGTATAATGTCCCTGATGAGCTATGGAGCCCAGCCATCAAGTATGTCAAGAATTATATCCATGATTACTTCCAAATTTTGAAAATTTATGTTTATACTAAGAACATGGTGAGGAATATTTAGGATGTTTATCCTCAAGTATGGAAAGTAATCCATGGTTTTCCAATTTTGAGAGTTGGAGTAAGCATTGTGAAAACACTATCTAGAAGAGGTGATTATTTTCTATATCTTGAATATACTATTATCATGATCTATGAGCACATGGCTAATCCCCTAAGCCTCCCAAAATATGTACCTAATAAATTGATAGATCAATAAATTGCTTTCCATCTCTAGTGGAACATTGAGGATGACCTAAAAAAAATAAGAAGAATGCATTCTATGGGCATCATATGACCATTGGTAGGATGTGATACATAATGAAAAATCACTTTGGAGATATGGGCTGCAAAATAAAGAGTTATCACATGCTTAAAGTACAACATATGGACTGGGATCTTCATGGCACCATTCAAAGACATATTTAGGGCCTTGTTATCCCCTACCATCATGTCCATTATGATTATGACTTTTTTTCATGAATGTATAGAGTGATGATGATGTCTTAGAAAGGCTAAGAGATTTTGGTTTGAAGGATGGTCATTTAAGTGTGGTTCAACAAGAACCTTCAATTACAATAAAATAATTACATAGTAGAATACCACACTTTTAAGGATGGAAACCCATAGATTTTTAGAGCAACTAACCCAAAGAGCAATCCAAGGAATAAGGAGATCCTTCACAAGAATTTCCTCTCAAGTTAAAATCTATTAAGATGGAACTGGAGATGAGAAAACCTAATCCCTTGGGAGCTCCAAGACACCCCATCAATATAGATTCCTCTGATAAGGAAGACAAAGGATAAGAACACCCAGTTACAAGAGCACAAATTCATATAGCTACCCCTCAAATACAATACTCTACATCTTTAGGGGTAGCCACATAAGAAGCTGTTACACTAGATGAACAAGGTTAATCCTTACATCCTAAGACTACTATTTTATATAAGAGGAATCCTAGGAATCCCCCCACAAGTAGTCGTATAATTGAGAAATCTCAAAGCCTATACATAATGCCTCAACAAGTATAAGATGAGGAAGTAATTGAATTGGATGATGAAGAAGAAGATTTTAATGAAGAAGGTGAATTGGATAAAGCTAAGGCATTGAGCCTTGAATCTGACAAAGGGAAAGAACCAACTATGGAGGACATAATAGATAAAAAGACTTTGACTTTAGAGACCAATTCCTTGATTTATTCCTCTATTCCTATTTTTGGTTATATGTTAATTTCATATATATTGAAAAATCCAAAGGTGGAAGTTATTACTTCTACCTCTGATGATCCATTAAAATCCTCCTCTATCTTGCATATGTCTCTACTTACTCTAAAAATTGATAAGGACTCTTCCACTATTGATCCATCTTCTACTACCTTTGCTCCATCTTCTACCCCCATACTAACCACTTCCATCATGGCCACTACTAGTATTCCTTATATCACTACCATAGTTAGATACTTGAAGAGGTAAAGGGAATCTAGGAAGATTGAAATCGCCATGTCCATTCCCTAATTCCATGTCTCATCGACCCAACTCACCCTACCTATGCCATCTACCACTTCATCCCAAGAAACCATTATCATAATTTTAGGGAAAGGGAAGAAGTAAAAGAAGGTTATCATAGTCCATCCAATCCCCTAATATGGAGGTTTGGGTTGGTCTAAGATTATGTGGCCTTCGTTGCCTAACACAATTGTCAGTACAATAAAGAAGTAGTGAATAACTGAGGATATTGAAGAAGAGGTTGTGGTCAAAACCACAAATGATATAGACCCTAACTAGATGATAAGTCCTCTATGGGCCATTAATTTAAGATCTAAGACTTCCCAAATTCCCAACTTCAAGATAATATAACTCCCATATATTACAACTTTGTTTGACAAACCATCTGGGAGTATTCAAAGATTAAGAAATAGGAGTTGGAAGATGATTCTAGTAGGGAAATAATTTTATAAGAGAGGTAATAAGTATTTTATTTAACCAAAAGGAAAAATAGAAAATTGGGGAAATTTCCCTATAAATAATATTAAAAATCTCTAGATAAAGCACATAAAGATGTCATGGTGGTAATTCATAAATGCATAGAGCTAGCAAGACAAGAACTAGAGCTAGAGTTGGATAAAATAAAAGAATAGTAGAAGATAGTGCATATTCTAGCTAACATTGAAGCTAAGGTGCAAGAAGTAGCATCAAAGTGATATAATTCATTAGAGGCATTAGAGTTTATGCATGATGAGTTATCCCCTCCATGTTACCAATACTCATAAATTAATTAATTCTTTGAAATTTGTTGAGAATAAATTGAAGATGTTAATTGTTTACATAACCAATAAGGCTTATATCCATTTAGATAGCATAATACCATTGGAGGCATCCAATTCCATCAACATGGTGGTAACTATAATAAAAGAGGCTAGCGAATGGATAATTATTGATAAGGCTTTGGTCCCCAAATGTTAGGAGCATGAGGCCCTCATCTCATAAATTTTTGATGATTTGAAATTTTCAAAAGTGAAAGATGATATATGGAAGTTGATTAAAAAAATAAACTTTGATAACATCATTAAAGAGGCCTTATATAATTTCAAACAAAGTTTATAAGGCTTTCCATTAGAAGACATTGAGGTGGGGTTAAGCTTTACTACAGAAAAGGTGATTGAAGTATAGATCTTTAAAATCAACTTCTAAATGATAAAAATAGAGTAGTCAAAGCTCCTATAATATGTCATTAAGGTGCATAGACCCCCTCATTTCAATCTGGATATAATTTAGTAATAGCATGATGTGTCACATAAGTGATGGATTGAGATAGAGGATAAGAAGATGCAAACTCAAGCTACCACTTCCATTTCTACATAAACAACTATAATTAGAATGTCAATTAAAGTCCATGTAGCCATGTAGATGTCAACATAGCCATAAAGGGCTGAATTTTTTACATGTACATTCTATAGTAGTGTATATTCTATATTTATAGCACTTTTTATAGTCTGAACATATTTTAAAGTTGCCTATTCATTTTGTAAACATGCACACATTACTTGATCTTATAAATGCTAACTTGAACTATTAACAATTGTAAGATAACTTCATATGGTATTGATACCATAGTTAAAAATAAATTTCTAACTATGACATATAATGTATTTTGCATGTACTTGGAGGATGAGATGACCCCTTCCCCAAGTTTATTTAAATGCATGTAACCCAACATTTTGAAGGATCAGATAATTTTCAATATGTATGAGTAGAAGCAATTTTGATTGTCAACTCATGTATTTGTGTATTTTCTTTCCAATTTTTATGTAATTATGCTTATTTATTTTGGATGTATCATCTAATTACTCTTAGTGTGTAAAATTTGTGAAGGAATTCTTTCTTATCTTAATTGATATGCTAGTCTTATATATGCAACATATATTAAAGGATTAGAAAATTACATTAATTATTGGTAATTAATTTGATTGAGTCATATTCTTAAGTGTGTATAGATGCTTTAATTCAATATAGTTTAATGTGTATGATCAATAGTTATCTCAGATACCTCACTAAGCATGATCCATAATATCTTGATTAAGAGTGTGCAACAACTACTCTAAAAGGATCAACCTTTGGAGGCATATGATTTTAATATATCAAGATTATCCCCAATTTCTTGACCTTCTCTAACTATGTTTGTGTAATAGCTTCTAGCAGTATGCATAGGTTTTGGAAGTACTTGTCCACTTAGAAACCAACTAGAGAGGTAATTCCTAAAGCTATAGAACCTTTCTTTTCTTATTTACCCTTCCCTCCTTTCTAAGTTTATTTTTAGACCTACACGTTCTATAATTGAAACCATATAGCCACCAAATCACCTATATCTTACTTACTTATTATAGAACACCCCTCCATCAAAAATACTTGTTAACAACTTGCATGCCCTTCCTACTATTCTATCGACTAGTTGTTAAAACCGCATACCTCCAACTCATGCCCTAGAGTGGTGTTCACCTCCATTGAGATCCTAAAATATTAGAGGATAACTCATTATGAGAATGGTGTGCATAAAACCCACATCAAAATTCTCTTTATGGTTCTATAAGGAGGGATTTAACACATTTTATTAAAGATATTAGTTTCCAGATAGAGTTTCACTAGAGTCACCTAAAAAAGTGACTAGATCTAATTCTTAAGTTGGTATTCTAGTCCCACCCTTATCAAATCATAGGAGACCTAGAGTTGTACCAATTAACCCTAACAAACCTAGGACACCTTCCCTAGTAAGGAACATGTTCCCTATTAATCATTGTATGGCTCAACCACCTTGGTTGGTTAGGTCTACTATTTCCATCCTAAGAGATGTGCATGACTTACCTATGAATCCTAAAAATTATCTACCATATTTATCTCCTTCTAGAGCAAGGACAACCAAGGAACACATCAAATCCTTTAAAGCTTCATTAATATTAATGAATTTTATCAATGATGATGTTACATTTTGGTTGTTCCCTTTTAACTAATGGATTCTACATCTGATTGGTATCTAAATCTAACAAAAAATTCCATCACTTATTAGGATGCATGTGAATTAGCTTTTCTTGCACAATTTGGATAGGTCACTAGCCCTAGTTTGATATATCATCACTTCACCAACATGAAAATATTACCTAGTGAGCTAATCCATGATATCAAAGAAAGATCTCAACAAATGTATACAAGGTTAAGCCCAAGGTATAAACCAAAAGAAACATTAGTATTGGAGATGTATAATAATCCTCTTGATCTAATTACTATAGTGTTCTTTAAAAGAGTAGTTGTATCCACCACCTTAGCACTAGCATATAAACAAGGCATCAACACTAGTATGTAGCTCAATTCCTAGGTACCTAACACACCTAACATCAACAATGGATTCCTAACATTAAATATTGTACCACATGTAAATCAAAATGTTCCTATATTTAATTAGAACTAGTTATACATGCTACATTTTCTAACATATAAAACATAGCCAAATTATAATTTAATGAACAACCATGCATAAGGTAATGGTTACTAGTAGAATCAATGATTAACTATATCTTTTATTTCTGTTATCTAGGGAATTAACTCTACAAAGGTGGAAGATGATGCTATTCACAAGATGGTTCAAAAGTTATGTAATGACTTCCTTGATATGCATAAAAAGATGGGAAATGCTAATTTCCTAGGTGATAATAAAAATCATGAATTCTAGAGGTACAATAAACCATTTAATAAGACTATAAACAACACATATTATCCTATCAAGCTTCCATAGATCAACATGGTAGAGATAGCTTTACCAAATTGGTGTATAATCTATAACACTTCTTAACATGGTGAACTTGATTGTGTTGAATTTTGTGCATCATTTGAAATCTTTCAAATAAAAGTAGTAAGGTAGGGTCAGATGTACAATCCACCAAAATAAAACCAAGATCTAAGATCTTCAAGCATTGTTATATTCTTTGAAACTCATGAGTTTCCTTTTCCAAATGAATATGGCAATGTGCCAGAGGACAACACTGATGATATCCATGATTTTCAAAAATTTCATAAAGGAACTTACAATATAATGAGTAGGTAACCATTCAAAACTTCTATTCCTCCAAATAATATAGCCTTTCCACCTTATCCTAAAGCTAACAACAAATTTCCTCCCCTAAAATGAAATGATCATCCTCAAAACAAGGAGCAAAAGGGCAAAGGAGGATAAAACATAATTAAAGACATGAATAAAATAAAAGAAAATATCACTCTTCATTTAGCTTAGATAATTAAATACAAGGAGCTACTATGGAATTTTATAATAGGTAAGGCCCCTATGGAAAGGATCAAAGTGTTTATAGATAAAGAAATAGCTATGACACCAATGTCATCTATAAAATAAAGCTAGAATTTTCACCCTTTCTACTGACTATCAAAACATTTGGTATGCATATTCATAATTTATTTAATTGATTATAGATCCTTAACAACTATTATGCCTACTTCCATATGTCAAAATATTGGTCTAACTCCAAGCCTTTCAAAGAGAATAGTTTCATAATTAGATAAAATGGTTATTCCAATGGTTAGGGAACTAACTAATGTACATATTTAAGTAGCATCTAAACCATGAGTCAAGATCACCATTGATATCCTTGTAGAAGACATACCTAAAGGCTATGGACTATTGTTAAGTAGGGATTCATACAAATGCTCAATGGGTATCTTTCTACATATTTATCTCACATCTGGCTACCATGGAGGGCATTAAAAATCAAATCCAAATTGACAGGGAACTAAGGATGATGTATCCTATCATATAATATAATGTGAAGAATGAAAAGGTAAAGTATGAATCTCCTAGCCTTAGTATTTACACTTTTACTACAAAAAATCAAATATAAGATCTAGAATTTGAAAGTCCCAATCAACTATGGACTTTACACTTTGATGGTGTTAGATCTAAAAAAGGATTAGGCATAGGAATTAAATTGATTCATCCATAGGGGAAGAAGTTCTTAACAACATATAGATTATAGTTCCATTGAACTAACAATATGGTTGAGTATGAAGCTTTAATTATATGACTATAATTTAGACTCAAGGAAAATGCAAAGTGTTAGTGTTTGGTGACTCAGAACTGGTAGTTAATCAGGTCAAAAATAAATACTAGTGCAAGCTAATTTATTTAAAAAGGTATAAACATAGAGGTTCTTATATGATTGACATCTTTAAAAAATTTAGCATAGTAGTAGTTCTTAGAGATCAAAATTAGTCTATAGATTCACTATCTATTGTTGTTGATAATTTGGAGCCTCTCCAACAATCCAAGGTAAACAAATTCTCTATTGAACTAGTACATTGTCCTTTTATTCCTAACAATGTAGAAAATTTCCACGTCCTTGATGATGATCAAAAGATCATTCATTTTCTAACCAATTTAGGGAAATTTGAGTCCATAATCATAGAAGAGAAGGAATTCAATCATCTCTATCAAGAGGATTCATACAAGGAAGGTATTCTCTATCTAAAAGAGAATTGTATCCCAACTAGTTTGGTATCCTTAGAAAGACTATTTGACATAGATTCTCAAGATTAGTAGCTTAGGTAACCCAAGGTCAATGAATTTGATTTCAAATGGGAGAATTTAGGAGATGAACATAGCCCATGCTATGTCAACATTGGCCTCATCTAGACTCTAGAAGAGAGACAACTAGTTAACTAATTAATCACTCAATACAAGGATGTGATTAGATAGACATATGAAGACTTGTGTGTTTATAACCTAAAGATCATCACTCATACAATTCCTCTGAAACTAGACCACAAGCCAATTCGATAGAGACAAAAGCTATTGAATCACATCTTATAACCTCTTATTCAAAGAGAAGAGGATTTTTTTTTGAATGCAAGAATAGTCTTCCCAACTAGACATTCTACCTAGGTGGCTAATATAGTCCTAGTTATAAAGAAGATAAGAGAGATTAGGTTATGTGTTGATTTTAGGAATTTAAACGAAACTTTTTAGAAGGACAACTATCCATTACCTTCTTTAGATGAGGTGATATAGATAGTAAGTGGCTCTGAAATGATGTCCTTCTTGGATGGATTTTCAAGTTATAACTAGGTATTAATACAATATGAGGATATAATGAATACTACATTTACTACAATGTGGGGTACTTTTGAATATAAGAGGATGCCTTTTGGTGTAATAAACATAGGATCCACTTTTTATATAGCCATGGATCTTGAATTTAAAACATTAATAGATAAATGAATAATCATCTATATGGATGATCTTATTGTGTTCTCTAAGAATAAGAATGACCATGTAAGTCACCTACAGTCAATATTCAGAAGATGTAGAAGGTTTGGCATTTCACTGAACCCAAAGAAAATAATATTTGGAATGACTGAAGGCAAGCTCTTATGATACATCATTACTATTGTGACATGGTATTACACCCTTTTGGAAGAGTTATGTAAGATACTTTACTCCCAATCAAAATATAGGAATAACCCCAAGCTATAAGTATCCTATAATAGGGTTGAACCTTTGAAGAAGGCTAACTTCCATTTGATGAATCACCTAGACTAATGATTCTACTTGGAAAAGGGTTAAAAATGGGGAAATAGGGCTCATAATAAATCTAACAAGGTGATGCACCAAATTTAAATGAGGCTCTCATATGCTTAAATCCACACTATATCTGCACAAGATAATACTAGCTCACACAATCTCATAATCTAGCTAATTGCATAAGTATTTTATAAACTAGATTCAGGAAGCAATGAATGAAAATAGAGAGGAGTTATAAGAATCACACTAAACTCACATCAATGGTATAAATAACACAATTTTAGACTTTCAATAACCTAAAAACACCTTAAAAGAGTTTAGAAATAAAGGCAATGGATATGGAAGAATCTCCTTCACAAGGCCATCATGCACAAGCTTACTAAACACTAATCTAAAGAAAGAGATAGATAGATAAAGTCTTTAATTGTATCAAAAGGTAGTTCTTATAAATTATAATAGATTTTTCCCTTGTCATAAATGTGTCTCTTTCTCTTCAAAATTAGAGATTCCTTGAGAGAGTAAAAAATTTGAGAATGAGTTATAATCACAGAGAAAAAAGGAAATATAGAAAAAAGGGGGGAGAGAGAGAAGGAGATCATCATAAAAAATTCATTTATGAGATTCCACAACCCTTAAATTAATCTTAAACCAAATTTAATAAAATCAATACTCATCTCTCATTATAAAATAAACCTTCATTTGTCTCCATAGTCTTCAATCCCTCTCATTAGTTGAGAAGCACACTAGAAGACAAGAATTTGTTTGGAATGCTGAGTCATGATCCATTAGGAAGGAGAAATATTTAACACACCTAAAATTAATTGAAATATCCAAATTAAATCTCTAATCCCTAAATTTTTGAACTCTATGGCACTTTACACTTGGATTTTAAAAGCCACTAACAACTTTGTGAAGGCTTGTCACATCAACACATTGTTACAACTATGATTTTGATCAATTTTAAGTATACATTTCTTGAATTTGAAACCAACATCATTACAAAGAGGAAGAATTAATATTTCTAATTTTATAATAAAAATAAAAAACATAGTTATTAATCAATATCTATGGTTAATAAAATAGCACATAGTCACACACAATCACATCAACACGTTTAGAATATGAAAAAAAATGGAAGATCACAACATAAGATATGAGCAAAACACAACATATCTTATATTTATAGAAATATCTATAAAATTTAATCAAAATGGTATTTTTTAATATTTTTAAATTATCAAAATAACCCTTGTGACATACCCTTTGAGTTTTTTCTAGTAAAAATTTGGCGAAGTGATAAATCTTCATAGAAGGGTCACTTCACGCCATCATAATTTTTCATTGGTAACTCACGTAGATGAAAAACCAAGTACATTACCTTTTAAAGAGATAAAAGTAAAGTAATAAAAAATTTAATTTAATTTGGACTAATTCATAAATTGGAATCAAAAGTGATCACTGGCTAGATTTAGCAACTGGGAGATGCAAAAAATGACAAAGTAAAAATTAGTGCAGATGTTGATTTTCATAGCAACACATTTTACACACTAGATCCCATATGTGTGAAATATATTTTCAATTGAAATATAATGAATTTTATATATCACCATGATAAATATTAACAATATTTTACCTCATTTACCACTAAAAAAATGAGCTTGAAATGTGCATACTAGCCATATCTTAAAACTAGAAACATAGAAAATTGACTAAGTAAAAATCAGCTCAAAAGCTGATTTTCAACCTTGCGTATTTAACATGTGGGAGAATATTTTTTATAAAATATTTTAATTTCATATTCTAAACATATTTTTATACCATTATGTGAAATTTTAAATAAATTTTACTTCATTTGATCTTGCACAAAGGTGTTTGAAAAGTGTTGCATACACTGATTTGGCACCTAGAACACACAAAAATATGCACATTAATCAATTTTCAAGGCTCCATTATTTTTAAATTAATAATCATTTTATATTAAAACCTTCATAATTATATTATCCTAACATTTATCTACCCTCATATAATTTTTAGAGATAAATTAACATGATTTAGCCCTATGAAATTGCTCCCAAACAACATTACGTAGGTTGATTTGGCACTAAGAGCTCTAAACCCTGAAGCTTGTAAATTTGAAACTCTCCATTTTTTCCCAAAACAATTGAATGATGAAGGCATATAAAGGTAACATATAATACAAAACTTTATTAAATGGTTTGGGATAATGGCATAGTCCAACTCAGGCAAAAGTTTCATATGTAGGCCAATTTTTGCCAACATTTACCAAGGAAGGAATCATCATTGATCCAAATAGAGTTCATGAAATTTGTATTATTATACCACCAAGTAGATATAAGTATCTCAAATAATTATTTAGGAATATTAATTTTTTAATAAAGTTTATCTTGAGATTTATAGAAATTATGAGTCCTTTGAATGTAATGCTTAAGCATGATGGTAAAATAAAATGGGAAACTAAGGCCCAAAAATCTTTTCAAGTAATTAGAAATGCTATTTCTCAGGCCTTGTTACTAATAATTCTATATTTGAAAAATTATTTTTACTTGTATTTATTTTCTTTACAAGATATGATTGATGTTGTCATAACACAAAAGAAAGATGAGACTGGACATGCAATTGCATTTATGAGCATAAACATAAAAGATGTAAAACTTGGGTACTCCATGACTGACAAATAGATCTTAGCTCTTGTCAAATTAGTGAAGAAATTTAGACATAATATCTTTAGGAATAAGACTATTTCCATCATGCTTGACCTTGCTATCAAGATCACTTTATCAGATAATGAATTAGGAGAATGCAAAGGGAAATGGATGACAAAGCTATAGGAGTTTCACATAGAAATAAAAACTACTACGATTGTCCAAGACCAAGGCATTATTCAACTCATTACTAAACCAGACCCATGTATCACTATTAAAGAGGTATGTGAATCTTAGGTATCTAAAGTAGAATGGTATACTGACATAATATAATATTTGATTACAGATAATTGTTTCCAAGAACTTAATAGAGAACGAAGGAGATCTTTGAGGCTCATAGCTACTCATTATATGGTCAATAAAGGAGTTAGATGACTTCATAGTTTTTATATATATATATATATATATATATATATATATATATATATATATATATATATAAACTATGAAGTCATCTATATTAAGTGTGTGTCTATAGAAGAAGCTAAAGATATTCTAGAAAACTTTCATCAAAGGATAGGAAATGGTCATCCATTAAGGAATAACACAGCCCATAAGATCTTAAGAATGTGTTACTACTGGCCAACAATTTTCAAGGATGATCATACTCATGTAAGAACATGCCATGAATGCTAGGATTTTGCTAAGAGGGAACTACATGCAATAATACCTTTGTAACTTTTTATTAAAGGAAGGCCATTTTCCTAACAGGGTCTAGAATTCATAGGTGTCCTTAACCAAAATTCCTCAATAGGTCATAAGTTTGCACTCTTCACCATAGACTATTTTACTAGATAGACTGAGGCCATGATCACAAATAATTCTAGAATACAATATGTGATTCAATTCTTGGAGGAACATATCACAACTAGATTTTTCACCCTCATTTCTCTAGTTTGCGATAATGGACTAGAATTCATATTATCTGAATTCACCAAATGGGATCATGACAACTAGATCACTACCAAGTCATCTTCTTATCATTACCCTTAGGGAAATAGACCAGCTAAATCAATGAATAAGAAATTGATAGATAAAATTAAAAAATCATCTAGGGATAAGCTTAGGGAGTGACATAATCTATTAAAGTATGCCCTTTAGGTAGATTGAGAAAGATATAAACAAGCCCTTAAATCTTTACCATGTCTATTAGTGTGTGGATGGAAGAAAATATTCACAATCATGCTATAATTATTAACTTATTAATTCATTCAAGAATACATGGAACTAAATGACATAACAAAATCTAGACTACTGGACATAATATAACTAAAATATTTAAGGACTGAAGCCTTATAGACCTTTAATAAACATCAAGACATAGTAAAGAGGTGGTTTGATAAGAGAGCAAAGGTTAAAGTTTTAGGATCTCAAATTTGGTGCTAATTTTTTGTAAAGATCATGAGAAGATAGGACAACATGAAAAATTTGTCCCACTATGGATTGGACCATATCAAATTTTAGAGATATAGCAATAATATGTTCCATCTAAAAGACTTTTAGGGAAATAAACTTATATATCTAGTTAATAGATGGGTTTTAACAAATTATTTCATGGCTATACCATTTCAAGGTACCCCCGATTGATGAAAAGGCATGGTAGAGGAAGGATTAGATTATGTTTCCTACTTTCTTAGCTTAGATTTATTATTTTCTTGGGTTAGATTTCTTACTTTCTATAATAATTTATTAATTTCTTAATTTAGTTTATGGCTTTCCTAGTTTAGTTTCTTGCTTTCTCAGTTTAGTTTTTTAGATTTCTAAAATAATTATTTTATTATTTCCTATGACAATCTAAATTGTTTTGTTCTGGCATAAGCAAGCTAAAGTTTGCCCAATTGACCCCCTTATTTTATGCTTAACTACACTTATAACAAAAAGGGGACAATTGTAAAAAAGATTCATAATGTGGGACTTGTTCACAAGTTGGAAATATTTATGTATTTAAAGTTTTTAATATTTAGGTATGCAATCACAAACCATTTTGGATTGTGTCACAATTGAATATTTGTACTAGGTATGTGAAAGTTGCTTTCAATTACTTCTTATGATTTTAGAAAATTTTCTTATTTCATTGGATCAAGAACACTTAATACATTTTGGAAGTGATGATCATTGGTGTAGATGTAGCTGGTAGGGATGTTTTGGTAGTCATTTGTTTTATAACCATACCATCTCATAGGGTTTCCAACTCTCCTCTTTCCATTAAAATTAAATAAAATGAAAATAATAAAAATAACTAATGAGTTCACAAGAGAAATCAATAAAATCTAAAAGAATATCTAAAAATATCAAGAGGCTCACATGATGAAATAAGGTCAATTTACCATGCATCATAATTAAGAAAATGAAGGAAAGGCAAGACAGGGAACCCAAGGTATCTCTATTGAGGCTATGGACACCTAGTTAGTAGGATATAAATGCCTAAGCTTCCCTTGATTTAATGAGATTTAGAAGAAACTATAATGAAACCTACAGATTCATCAAGCCTTTTAGATGCTCATTATAATAAGGGTTTAATGGACTTAAATTTTAGCACACATAAATATATGGATAAGAAGGAAAGTATGTTGTATAAATCTACTTAGGATTCTCTTTCATATTTCTTATTCTATTTTTTTTGGAAAAGTTCATGTTTGATTTGAGATTAATAAGCAAAGTTCTAGGTTCTCAAATACTCAAAAGTATTCCCCTTGTAAGTCCCCATTTGTTGTACCCAACATCCCACTTTTCTTCTTGAATAAATGAGGACTCACTTTATTTCATATTTTGGACTTATTTTTTAAGCCTTATTCTATTTTATCTCTACAAAATCCCATTTTAAATCACTCCTTCGTATTTATGCTAAGCATGGTGATATTCATTTTATGGAGTAACCCCTATTAATGCCTTTTATAAGAGTTTTTTGAAGTATGAAGGTTTTATAGAGCTTAGTTTATTTGGAGAAACTTACTTAGGTCTTGATCATCAGGCCTTTTATTTGATTTTTTTGTTTAGGTTTTGTGTTTTGAAAACTTATTCAAAAAAATTTCATTGGTTCTTATTCATCAAGCCTTTTGTTCATGTTTTTTGTTCCTATTTTGTGTTTTGAAAACTTATTCAACATTTGTTCATCAGGACTTATTGATCAGCACTTTTGTGTAGGTTTATTGTTTTAAGTATACGCATTAGACATTTTGTCTAAAAAATTATTAAAAATAACCTATCATTTATCAAAAAATTGGTCTTAGGGTTTTTTGTTTGGAATATTTGTACCGAATAGACTTAGTCTTTAGGTTTTTTGTATTGGACAATTTTTTTGAAACAATCTCACATAAATTTTGGTATTTGAGATTTTTTTTTGGGATTTATGTTTAGAATATTTGTTTCAATATTTTTTAAAGCTTGGTCCTAATAAAAAAACCTATTCCCAACTCTCAAATGTTGAAATCCCACTATTCTTATCCAATATAGAAAAATACTTGCTAATGTTACTCGCTAGCTAAACTAATGAGATATTTGAACTATGCATAAAATACAAAATATATGAACATTGGGTATATATAATGCATGAAATGGAATTCAATTCTAAAGTCTATATATGTGACATGTTATCATTAAATCCTTCATTTCTTGTAAATTAACTTAAACCTAAATTTGACTGCTATCTTACATGAGAAAATCACTAGATACCTATAAAATTATTGCAATTAAAATATCAACTAGAAAAAGTGACAATTATTCATAGAGAATGTATATTAACTTCAAGTACTACACATAATAGTAATGGAATCTTCATCTAAGTCATTCAGGGGAACACTACCATCATCACCATTTTATATTAAGGACTCAAAAAAATTCATAGACACTATCTTTGATCCCACCATTTTTGACAATAGGTATGCTAATTACTCTTATTTATGGGATGTTATAAATTCTATCAATGTATTTTCACTAGATATAAAACCTTCTACCTCGGAGTGACTACTCATCACAGACTTGTTATCACATAATAGACAATGATTACATTTGGTTACGACCAAGCCTGAGGTGATGCCATGCATTGAACTCCTTTGAGACTTATTTTTCATAGGTAAATTTACATAATATTATATTATACACCATATCAATAATAAAATAATCATAGCATGCATCTTCAGATTAGATTTTTAGAGCTATTTGTCGTTAGTAGCACTAGATGCTTATTTTGAAAAACGTAGGCTAGTTTTATGGAATCAAGATAATTCAATGGAAAAGGTGTTGAATTCATGGATTATCCATAAGGAAACAATGACATATAAAGGTAAATATCCCACTCTTATCAATAAATTCAATATGGGAGTACAAATAGGGATGGTGATGCTCATCATATTATATGGTATACCCAACGTCCATTTCCTCAATTTAAACTCAGTACCATTATTGCATATGATGATGACCAATGACACAAATTTTTCCTTGGGTGAAATTATAAGCCACCAATTAATATATCAGGTCATTCATAATAAAAAACAACCCAATATAGTGGGCCACTTCTTATGATGTCATATCTTCTAGATTCTATCATCGGCACAGTGTATAGGTGAGTTATGGAACCCAATCATCGACTATGTCAAGAATAGTATCTGTGATTACTTATAAATTTTGAACACTTATTCTTAGAGAAATAACATGGTGAGGTTTTTTTAGTCTGCTTATCCTCAAGTCTAATAAGTAATGTATGGGTCTTTAATGCCTAGAGTCAGAGTAAGCATTATGAAAACACTATCTAGAAGAGGTGATTATTTTCTATATCTTGATGACACTTTTATCATGATCACTAGAAACAAAGGTTAATCCCATAGTCCTCCCAAAATATGCACCTAATATATTTGTAGAGAAATAAATTTCTTTCCATTTGTATTGAAGCATTGAAGAGGACCTAGCCAGAAATAAGAAGAGCACATTCTATGGGCGTCATATGGTCATTGGTAGGATGTGATACATAATGAGAAAGAATTTTAGATATGTGGGTGGTAAAATAAATATTTATCACTTTCCCATAGTACCACATAGGTATTGTGATCCTCATAGCACCATATGATGACAAATTTAGGGCCTTAGTATTTCCTACCAACATGTCTATTATGATTATGACTTTTTATTCATGAATGCAAAAAGTGATGATGATGTCTTGGAAAGGGTAAAAATTGTCAATTTCAAGGCAGATAAATTAAGGTATATTTAATAGAAACCTTAATTTATAGCAAATTAATTAAATAGTATGATTCCACTCTTTGCAGGATGGACACCCAAATATTTTTGGAGAAACTAGCTCAAAGAGAAATCCAAAGAATAAGGAGATCCTTCATAAGAAATTCCTTTCAAGTTAAAACTTATTAAGAAGGAATTATGGGTGATTTAAATTTATCCTTGGAGAACTCTAGGACACCCCATCAATCTATATTATTTTGATGAGGAAGAGAAAGGATAAGAGCATCTAGTTACAAGAGCACAAATGCCTATAACTACCCCTCAAATATAAGAATATACATATTTAGGGGTAGTCACATTGGAAGCTACTACAATAGATAAAAAGGCTCCTCATTATATCCTAAGACTAAAATTTTATAAAATAGGAAGACTAGGACTCCCCCCATGGGTAGCCCTATTATTGAGTAATCTCATATCCTGCCTATAATGCCTCAATAAGTAGAAGAGGAGGAAGCAGTTAAATTAAATGAAGAAGAATATATTGATGAAGAAGTTGAATTAGTGAAAGATAAGGGTTTGAGCCTCAAATTTGACAAATGGAAACCACCAATTATGGAGGACATAATAGGTAAGAATGTTTTGC
Source organism: Torreya grandis (assembly GCA_037957365.1). Taxonomy (NCBI): domain Eukaryota; kingdom Viridiplantae; phylum Streptophyta; class Pinopsida; order Cupressales; family Taxaceae; genus Torreya; species Torreya grandis. The sequence goes on along the minus strand of JARHVA010003293.1, from coordinate 276,977 downwards.
CTTTATAGACCACTTCCTTGCTTTCTTCCTCTATGTCTATTTTTAGTTCTATGCCAATTTCATTTATATTAAAAAAATCCTAAGTTAGAAGTTTTCACATCCACCTATGATGATCCATTAAACTCCTCCTCTCTCTCACATATCCCTCTACTCAATCTAAAAATTTATTAGGACTCTTCCACTATTTCTTCATCTTCTACCACATTTGATCCATCTTGCACTACCTTTTCACCATCTTCCACCCCTATGCCATTCAATTCCATTATGTCCACTCCTAATATTCATTCTAGCACTACCATATTAAGATCCTTGAAGAGTAAAAGGGCATCTGGGAAGATTAAAACTACCATGGCCACTCCCTAACTTTGTGTCTCATACACCCAAATCACCTTGCCTATACCATCTACCACTTCATCCTAAGAAAGCATTGTCACAAGTTTAATCAAATGGAAGAAGGCAAAGAAGGTTATCATAGTCCATACACTCTCCTAATATGGAGGTTTGTATTGGTCTAATATTATTTTTCCTTCCTTGCTTGACATAATTTCCAAGGCAAAAAGAAGCAACAACTAGCTGAAGATGTTTAACAAGAGGTTATGGTCAAAACCACAAAGGAGATTAAACCTAACTAGTTGATAATTCATTTCTGGGCCATCTATTTAAAATCTAAGACTTTATAAACTCCCAATTTAAATATAGAAGAGCTACCATATATTACAATTTTGTTTGACAAACCATATAGGAGTATTCAAAGAGTAATAAAGAAGAATTTGGAAGATGATGCTTGTAGGGAAATAATTTTATAAGAGAGGCAACAAGTCATTTATTAGACCAAAATTAAAAATATAAAATTAGGTCAATCTCCCTATAATGAAGACTTCAAATCTCTAGCTAAAGCACATAAGGGTGTCATGGTGGTGATTCATGAAGGCACAATGTTATCAAGACAAGAAATAGAGGAAGAGTTTGAGAAAATAAAAGAAAAACATAAGACAATGCATATCCTAGATGACATTAAAAATGAGGTATTAGAGGCATTAGAGTTTATGTGGGATGAATTAGTCCCCCATGTTACCAATACTCACAAAGTATTTAATTATTTGAAATCTAACAAGAATAAATTCAAGATGTTAATTATTTACACAACCAATAAGGATTATATACATTTGGATCTCATGACACCATTAGAGGCACCAAATTCCCTCAATATGGTGGTAATCATATTAGAAGAGGCTCATCCTACAAATTTTAGATGATTTGAAATTGTCAAAAGTGAAAGTTTCTCTAGTGAAGTTGATCAATAAGATGAACTTTGATCAACTCATTCAAGAGGCCTCAAATAGTTTTTAACAAAGTTTTAAATGGTTTCCACTAGAAGATATTAAGTTGGAGTTAATATTTTCTAGGAAAAAGGTGACTAAATTTGAAATATTCAAAATCAAGTTCCAAATGATGAAAGTAGATCATGCAAAGCTCCTGGGATAGGTCGACATGGTGTGTAGACCCCTTCTTTTGAATATAGATATAATTTAGTAGCATCATGATCTATCACATAAGTGATATATTGAGATAGTGGTGAATAAGAAGTAGGCTCAAGCTACCACTTCCAATTCTATGTCAATAGATATAATTACAATGCCAATTCAACTCCATGCAGCCATGTAGACATCAACATAGCCATAAAGGTCCTAGTTTTTGCATGTACATTATATAGTGGTGCATATTATATATTTATAATTTTAACATATTTTAAAGTTGTCTATTCATTTTGTAAACATGCACACATTGCATGATCTTGCAAAAGCTAATTTGAACTATTAACAACTGCAAGATAACTGCATATGGTTTTGAGACCATAGTTAGAACTAAATTTCTAACTATAACATATAATGTATTTTTCATGTATTAGGAGGATGAGGTGACACTTTACCCAAGTATATTTAAACACATGTAACCTATAATTTTGAAGGGTCTAAAAATTCTCAATATATGGGAGTGAAGCAATTTTGGTTATCAACTCATGTTTGTGTATTTTATTTCCAATGTTGTGTAATTAAGACTATTTATTTTGGTTGTATGATTTAATAACTCTTAGTGTGAAAAATATTCAGAGTTATTTCTTATCTTGATTGATATGCTAGTCTTGGATGTGCAACATCTATTAAAAGATTAATAAATTACATTGATTATTTCCAATTATGTTGATTAAGTCATATTCTTAAGTGTGTAGAGGTGTTTTTATTTAATAAAATTTTGTGTGTATGTGCAACAGTTGTCTTATATACCTCACTAATCCCAAACCATAATATCCTAATTAATAATGTGCAACAACTACTCTAAAAGGATCAACATTTGATTGAGGATTATGCATTTCCTATATCAAGATTATCCTAGACTACTCGACCATGTCTGAATATGTGTGTGCAATAGATGATATAAATAGGAATATATTTTTGAATCACTTGTCTACTTAAAAACCAACCAGAGAGGTAATTTCTAAAGCTATAAAACCTTGCTTTTCTACTCTACCCTTCCCTCATTTCTGAGTTTATTTTGAGACCTACCCACTCTAGATTAGCAACCATCCAGCCACCAACTCAGCTAGATTTTACTTCCTTTTTAGATACCACCCCTCCATTTAAAATCCATGTTAAAAAACTACATTCTCTACCTTATATTCCATCACCTAGTTTTTAAGATCATATAGCTACAACTCATAGCTTGGATTGGAGTTCACCTCCATTGAGATCCTAAAATGTTAGAGGCTACGTCACTATGACAATGATGTGCATAAAACCCATATCAATATTTTTCATGCTTAAACATGGTTTTCATGCCCTAAGTCACTATTGGAGCCCTAAGATCATCTTCATACTTGTATTGTTTATGCCAATCATGCCATATGACTTTCTAACATCCAAATTGTCATGGTATACTGTACTGTCACTAGTCTATAGTTAGTCTATAGGTGACTAACAAATTTGAGACCCTTATAAGTGGTTTTAAACCCTTGAACCTCATGTTACATGTTATAAGATCTCCTTGAAGTCTTTGGATCACATCCACTTTAAGTGGGCATCCATGTTTGCAAGGTTATAAATATTTAGTGTCTCATCATCAACCTATAGGGACTTATAGTCAAACTATAGGTGGCCATTTATGAGAGAAAAAGCTATTGTAGGTGATGTTTCATACCAAAAATTTGTACATCAACTTGTTTGGTTGATATGGAGATCATGGTGTCATTTCTATCCAAATGGGGTCACTTGTCATAAAGGTATGCTTATATTATATCTTAGTGCATAACAATATCATTTAAACCTAAATGGTATTATAGATTATATTGATAATCTATAGTGGTGATTTACTTAAAATGGAGGCCTTTCTATCTTACCTTATTTTTATAAAACAGCCTACTTATCATATCAAATTATTGTCCCTATGCTTGGGATGCATGATGGAAACCACTACACTATTTTATACTTCATGATGAAATGATATTGTGTGTAAGCAAAACACAACCTTGAATAAATTAAGGTAAAATTGCCCATTTTTCATTTGGTTCAAGTCTGCATTGAATATATGATGTTTGATGTTTTTGAGTCATTCACCATTACCACCAAGACATTTTTTATGCTCTCAGACCATCATAAAAATCTTCTATTGGTTCAAACACATCCAAAGTCTCTTGGTAGTCTGCCTCAGACCTCTATTGGTGTCATAGTTAGATTAATGTAAGTGTGCATATAGGATAAAAGGTAGTGTGTATTATATTAGTTCTTCTAAGATAATTTATAACCTTTTGAGAGGTTTAAAATAATTTTTTACACCTTAGATCCATCTCAACACTTTGAAAATCTCTCCACTTTAAAAAAAATATTGATCAAATCTTTGTTTCACATGAATGTAAGTGAGCATTACAAGAAACTTGGTTGTATATAAATGTGATTATGTTATTATAACCATTTATAACACTTATTAGACCATAACTTCAAAATAATTATGATAAAACATGATCTTAGATGTGTAAGACAACACTCTACTCTTATCCTAGATCCACTAAAACATAACAAGCATTACAAGACTGGAAACATTTATCTGTAGACTATTAATAGAATCTCTCACTAGAAAAGGAGATGGTTTGTTTACTTCATGGCCTCCACACATTCAAACCAAGAAAGTAATGTTGTGAGAAGAAATATCATTTTACTCAAGATCACATACAATAACTATTTTACAAGGACCAATCCAAACTGAGAGGAAACCTAAAGGTGATCAAAATGAGTAGGCAAGAAAGAGAAGTAGACATTATAAGAAATTATTGATAAAGGAAAAAAACAATCCTATAAATTTGACAATAGATTTGAAGTATACAAGGATTAAATTTATCCCTCAAGATCATTCAACCTAATTCCTCTCCTACTAGTTATACCATTACAAAAACATTTGACTATATTTCATATGCAAAGGAGAGTGATGGAGTAGATAGTATGGTTTTGATTATTTTTTGGTGTTTTAAAGATATTAAATCATGAATGTGATTTCAAGGTACTTGAAGAGAAATATTAGAAGTAGCCAAATATGTCAAAACTTCTGCATAATCTATATAACCAACTAAAAATTGCCTTTAACTACCTAATTTTCTTGTTTTAATGTATAAACCTATAAAATTTAGGTATGAAATAGTTACTATGGCACCTAGTAAAACATGGTATGTTTAAGAAAACATTGACATAATTTTTTTCCATGGTAAAATTTGCAAGTCCCGTAAATGACTCAAAATGACCTCAAATGATATGAAAGGGAAAAAGGGACTAAAAGTGAATATGACCAAGGCTAAATAAAAATAAAATTACACCAATAAGACCATGGTACACCTTATTACACCTATATAAGTTTTTAAATATAGGGGGTTGACCTATTTTCACTTGTGGTAAAAATAGTCAATAGTTCCTCAAGATCTCATGGCTCAATTATGCTCAGTCATCCTCAAACATCATCACAGTGTTTAGGTTTATTCTTAATGTTGGTATTAAGTAATTAATTTCATCATTGATGTCAAAGATAAGTTTAATGTCCTTCATGTCAACAATCAGAATTGATATAATGTTTGTTGAAGTGGTGTGTTACAAAGAATCTTGGTCTCTCTATTGAGATAAAATCTGAAAGCAACGTTGTATTCTTGGTGAGGTTTTATGACATGTTAAAGATCAGGTACAAGGGAAACATCTTGTTTGGGCTCTAAGTACTTAGTCTTATACAAGGTAAGCACATAGGTCAACAAGTCATCATATTCTATATGAAATCTTGGTACAAGGTTGTGATGAGACAAAGCTCATAGATCTATTGAGAATAGATTTATCTTAATAGAATCATGTTTGAAGAATGATATCATTTAGATATAACTTGTTTGTATCCAAACTCTGAGTACTAGGTATCTTCAGTAGCTTGGTCTAGATCTATGAAGAATATGTATGCATGATGCATGGTAAATCTTTATGATTTGGGCTAGTACAGGCATGAAAATTTCCCTAAGCTATGTTATCAAGGAACAAAGAGACAAAAAATCTTATTAATGAGTTTCAAGGTCTAGTTTTGAGGCTTAATCATTACTTGAAAGACTTAGTGAAATGACATAGGCCTGGAGGCATGTGATTTGAGGCATTAGAGACCTATGTGAGCAAGGTTAGCAGTGTATGAACTTATTACAAGGTCATATGAAATGATTTTGAAGTGTTGAGGATAGTTTAAGAGGTTTCAAGGCATGATCATAGTCTACGCATGATTAGGAGTATAAGACCTAGTGTATAAAGTGACCTATTATGGCCTAATGAGGGGTCAAGTTCACTTTTAAGGTGTCATATATATTAAAATAATTAAAATAGGTGTGAGGGATTATGATAAACATGTTGACCAATTTTGAACTCATATCCTATAGGAGAAAGAAATAAATTTGGTGGTAAGGTTGACTATGTACATAAAATGGGGTGTTTTAGACCTGAGAAGAAGTGTATACACATGATATTATCAAATTTTTGAATATTAAAACTTTACATCTTGTAGGAACCCATCAAGACTCAATCTATCTAAGTGCATTCCCTAAGGGGTACACCAGGAAAGGGGTGATTATACCTTTGGTGGTTTTCTAGATTATTGTCCCTTATTTCCATATTAGTACCAATCTGACTAGCTCTTAAAACCATTCCCTAAGATATTATTTGTCCCATGAACACTCCTCTAGTATTTTCACTCTTTACATCCTTCTTTTCCTCACTTTAATCCCCTTTATCTAGATGACTATAATAGGTCAAAAAGGTTGACCTTGTATACTTTTCAACCTTTGATTACTATATAGGATTAACTTGGTCAACATTGTACTATTTAGGGTATTTTTCATTTTGAGTTTTGTTAGCCCTTCAGTTGATCTAGCTCAGAACCTAGTGATTTATGTCCTAAAAACATATAGGGTTGACTGGGTTGACCTTGTATAGATAACATATTTAAAAGGTTTTATTTTGAGATATACCTATAAATACAAGATCATTTTATCATTATTTCAATATTAAATCAAGATTTATTATTCACTCATGCTTTTTTATAATCTACTCTTCCACCATTCTACTTGAGGAGTTTCAGCTTGGAGAATTTAGTCTTGTGGATAATTATTGTATGCTTTGGCATTTGTTAGTTATTATTACAAACCAAAAAAACCTCTTAAAAATCCCCTTTAGTCAAGGGGGAGATTGAATCTCAATGGGTTCACATTCAGGTAAGTATATTCTAACTTTATTCTCCTCTCTTTAGTAGATAGAAGTAGCATACGTATTGGCTTAAATAATATTACTCTTCATATTCCATGTATTAGGTTCTTACTCATACTTAGCTTTATGTATATTCTCTTATAATTTTTTTGATTTCTTTACTAACCTCTCATACTATGCCAAAGTATTGGTGTGCACTAGATTAGATTTAATTTCTTGTTATTACAATAGAGTGAGGAATAAACCTAGGAATATTTTAGGGTTGTATGATTCTGTTAGAATATAGGATTTAGAACCCTTCCTATCATGGTGTATTATGATAAGTGATCCCCTAATCAAGTTTATTGGATCACCATATTAGTCATGCCCTCCCTTAACAAATGTATTCCCAATAAGAAGTATAGGTATGTTATATCTTCTTCAAGCCAGGATTTTTATAGACATGACACATTTTTTATTGCATACATTCTAGTGAACCAAACTTGAACTAAACCTTGAAGGAATTTCTTACCTTATTTCATTTATTTCATTAATTCTCTCATCATTGTTTGTATCATATATTTCCATACTGGATCACCTCTATCAACTAGTATCTAACTTCTATGAGCAAGATTTCAATTACAATCTACTAGATCAACCTTGTCAACCTAATATACATTTTCAGACTTCTAGACATCTAACCTAGACTACTAGGTTGACCCAATCAACCTTGTACTTTTTTAAATATTAGTTTTAGCATACTAGGTCAACCTAGTCGACCCTATACATTTTTAAGCACTCAATAACAAGTTTTTGTAAAGCTTAATCGACCCAATTAGTAGAATTTGTAAGCATATATCAGGGTAATTGAATAAAAATCTTAATTTTCTTCATCTCTGATCCACCAAGGTTAATTTTTATCTTTCTATATCTTTATTTATAGTCTTTGATTTTAAGTTTGTATTCTTTAAAACTACCCTTGTACAGTCAACTGGATCAACCCTACTAACCCAATTTTGTGTTTTGTGTGCTATCTAGATAACTAGGTCAACTCTGCTAACCTTGTTCATTTTTAGACCTTTCTTATGTAGTATAGGATCAACCCTGTTGATCCTATTCTATATTCTATGCATATAATGTTGACTATATCAACATTATACCTTGTTTCAAAGTTAGAATTAACATTATATGCTAGCAATTAGTTCACACTTTCTTTTCTTATTGCTTGCATGCTTATAATAGATCACATAGCTTAATTAGGTGGTTTTAAATTTATATTTTAGTTTCACTATTTTATATTTTATGCACACATGGATAAATCACAAAATCTAAATGAGCATTACAAAATTTGTCTACCCAAGGCCAACCTACTTGGATTTCATCACTAAGGGAGAAGTCAAATTGATACTCTAGTTAAGTATAAAGCATGGTTAATGGTATATTCTAAACAATCACCTAACACACTTATCATTGTGGTGTATGAAGTGAGGGGTTAGGCCCTAATAACAACCATGTATCATTGCCACTATAGTCCTTTTTAGCCCAAACTACCTAAAACCATCCTTAGATTGGCATTCTAGTTCCTTCTTATAACTAACTTCCCATCACATTTGAAATCATATTCTAATAATCTAATTAACATTCAAGTTGACTAATTAATTAGCTCTTTACTTTCTAAGTTAATTTCTTTCTTTTTGCTCAATTGTATTTTATATTGTAAAAACTTGCATTAGCCAGTGTTGGTGCAAGGTTTTGTGTTGAGTGCTTCAATTGGATTGACAAGTGTTAATCTAATTGACTATTTGTTTCCTTTCTACTATTTATTTTTAAAATTTCTTGGAAAACTTATCTTATTTCATTTCACAACCTGTCATAGGCTTCCTAACTCTCCCTATTTATTATACTAGGTCAACCCAATCAACCCTATATCTTTTTCAACCCCTATTCACTATATTGGATCAACCTAGTTGACCCTATACTATTTTTAGGTACTATTGTTTGTGCTAGGTCAACCCAATTTACCCTATACTATTTTTTTCCTCCTTATTTATTGATCTATTTATCTATTTATCCTTCTTTGTATTCTATTCATTTCTCTTCAGTCATAATGAAATGTCCTATCATAATCTTCTTGGATAAATTGAATATATTTAGATACTATATGAGATGTTCATTTCTCCCTCTCTTTTCCTCCTAAGAGAACCATCACTCTTGGGGTAACTCTTCCCATTCTTCATCAATGACCTATAATATGGTATAAATAACACCTCAAGATGAAGTTGATGGATCTATTCCTTTCTATAATTACAAAGAAAATTCTCATCTTCAAAATATTAAAACTAATGTGGGAGTAATTTATATAATTTTACTTAACAATCCCTCTAATAATCCTTCTTCTATTAATCCTCCCCAATTTTAGGAGTGCTCCTACCAGCACCAACCCACCTCTTGATGTAACTCAACTTTTAGCCCAAGTTATTCAACAAATGAACATAATGAAAAATTTTAACACCAACCAAAATATGCAACTTCAGTAACATTTACTCAATGTGTCTAATCAACCTCCAACTATGCATCCTCAAGCTAATCCCAATTTCATTCCCCCACCTCTTCAATATCCCTTAGACAATGTTATTACTCAACCTATAATGAATATAAATATACTTCAAACCATTCAAAATGAACCTTTATATCCTTTCATTACATCTATTGATATTGTTAACATATCTCCAACTATCAAATATGATGGGACTAAAGACCCTGTTTCATTTCTCAAAGCCTTTGTCAACCTTTAAAAAGAGTGGATCCAAACTAATACCTTCACCACAACTAAAATCTTAGTGAAAACATTCAATAATAATGCATTAGAATGGTATAATCAACTTTCCCAACATTCTATCTGGCAACTTGAAGATTTGGCCAATCCTTTGGTTAAAGAATCTTAACACAATGATCTTCCCAAAAATTGTCTTAGCCACTTCATCAATTCTAAGAAATCTCCCATTGAATCATCTCATGAATTTATCAAAATATGGAAATAATTTTCTCATAAATCTTACCATAACATGACTGATGATAACTTATTCAATCTCTTTGTCATAGCTTTAACTCCCACTATTCAATATAATGTTCAAACATTTACTCCCCAAACACTTAATGAAGCTCTTGATCAAGCTAAATGTCAAGAATTTCTTATGAAGAAATTCAAACCTAATCCTAAACTTATTAAAGGATGTTTCAAAACATCTAATGCTATCACTAGTAATGATCTACAAACCAAACTAGAAATTGCCAAAATTGATATTCCTTCACCTTATCATACACATTTTTTGATTTAGCAAATGAAACAATTTTTACCACCCTCAAAGCCTTTCATCTATCCCAATGCTCCTCCCAATTGGTATGACCCTAATCTATTTTTGGTTCTATGACAACATTGAGAATTATCATGAATCTTATATAGGTCTCACTAATTTTTTTATCTCTTATATGCTTGGTGATTCATTAAATCATGAATCTCTGATCAATCTTCATCATCAAGAATACATTGCCACTTTTCAAAAATGACAAACTTCTAAAGCTTCTAATTAAAATAACCAAAATAATTTTTAAAATAATCAATTAAATACCAAGGAATTTTATGCCATTGATACTGACTATGATGAATAATTTAATAATTGTCAATATGCAAATACTTTTAAGGTCAATTATCATCATAAACCAGCTCACAAAGATCCCATTACCAAGCCTACGAATCCATCTTTGTAGGAACAACTTAGTAAAGGTACTACCACTACTAATGTTATTTTGGAAGCCCAAGAGGAACCATATCCTCCTTTTGATCCTCCAACTTCATCTATTCCTCCAAAAACTAATTTACCTCTTAAACTTCATGCCTATTCTTATAAATCTCATTGGAACTATCTTGAAGAACTCAATTTCATGCCTTGTAAGATTCCACTTATGGAGTTGGTTTATACTTCTCCCTATCATACTAAATTACTTATGCAACAACTTAAAGAAATTAAAGATCCATACTCCATCAACGAAGAACCACCTTATATTGAATCTCAACCTACCAATGTAAATACCATTGAAACTATGTGTCCTTTCAAGCCCTATATCAAATTCTTTGAAGAGTACATGATCAATGATGAAATTCTCTTTCATGTTGATGATCCACCACTTTTCAATTAAGTATCCATTAATACCACTCTTATTCATAAAGTTCTAGTTGATGAAGGTTCTATTATTAATGTGACATCTTTATGGTTCATCTAACAACTTAATTATATCAAGGATCATCTCAAGCAAACTTGTCTTACCTATTGTCATTTTGACAAGACAAATCAAAAGCCACTTGGTTGCATTTAGATTCCATGAAACATTGGACCTAAGACTATTTAAACCAATATTATGATCCTTGACTTAACCCTATCTTATAACATACTCCTTGGTTATCCATAGACTCATCAAATGAGGGTCATTACTTCTTCTGGTAGTCAATGTATTAAATTCTTACATAATGAAAAATGGTATAAGAATGAAGCTGATTCCAACCCATGGAACATTCAAATTCTTAATTTCAAATCACAATATTATATTCCTACCATTCCTAAGTTAAATAGTGATCTTTTACCCAAGTTAATCAACATGAATTCTACTTTATAAGTTAATATTATGGTTTTTGATGATGATGAGCCCAATGATTTGAAACATACTTGTAATACTATGAAGTTACCTCCCTACATTTCACAATGAACTCCCCCTTCTCTATTACCGAGGGATCATATTGTTCCTCTTATTGATGAGATTATTGATTTTACCCCTCCATGTAATGCTCATGATCCTTTTGTACTTGAATATGCCTTCACTTTCAATGATTTTAGAGTGGAAAAATTATTTCAACATCCTCTCCTCATAAATTTAGTACTATCAATATTTCACACTCTAAAACTCCCCTTGATTCTCAAGCATATACAATTTATCCAACATAAAATGATAACTATATAATGGCCCAAACTCAATCCAAAGATTTGCATGTATAGCATTATAATAAAACCTTATCCCAAATTCCTGATTTTAATTAGGATGTTCTTACCATTTTTGTGGATCATACCTTATGTCCTGAGGTTCATGTGCCTCTTACCAATTACCCTCTTATCAATACACCCTAGGTGGAAGAGAAAACCATACCTTCTAAACCTATAGAAGTTTCTACATCTATTTTACCACCTATTGATCCAATCATTACATTTTATCCTTCTCTCATCATTGAACCCACTGATATTTCACTCTCTTCTACACCATCTACTTCTACTCCTAAAACTACACTAGTTGCGAAGGCAACCAATGTTCATCAAATACATTATGAGTATGATCACCGTGGGAATAAAATTCTAGATCTTGAAGTAGATGTCAAGTGATCCTCTTCCTACCTTATCTAGTGATGAAGCTATTCTTGAATTAATTTATGCTCGAGAACTTCAACAACATCATAAACTTGGAAATTTTACAAGTAAAACTCGTTTCTTCAACAACTTCATTGCTAAAATTTATAACATGAAAGAGTCATTGCTTCATACACCTACACTTCTTCCTCCTTCCAATAATAAGCCTTTGATTCTATATACTTATTCCACACCTATTTCAATTGGGGCAATGCTTACCCAACAAGATGATAGAGGAAGAGAATATGCTATCTACTACATTAGCCAAGGCCTTATTGATTATGCAACATGTTATACATAAATTGAGCATGATTACATTGCCATCTATTTCATAACTAAAAATATTTGCCACTATATGATTTACCAAAAATCTTATGTCATAATTCATTTTGACTCCCTTCATCATTTCTTCTCTGAAGAATTTCTTCCTAGAGATAGAATTGGTAAATGGATGGTCCTCCTTATGGAATTTGATCTCTACATTATCACTCAAAAAGTTGTCAAAGGGAAAATCATAGTTGATCAACTTATCACAACACCCTTTCCAACTACTTCTTATCTTCAAGATAACCTTCCATATGATAATATCCCTTACATCTAATGTATTAATCAATCTATTTCTCTCAAATATTATTTTCATAACTTTACCATTTATATTGAAGACAATAATCTTGATGAATCCTCTACTCCCTCTAGTATTACTAAACCAAAAGTAGTTATCTAGGATCTTCTTGAAATAAATGTTGAATTGCATGATGATACTTGGATCCTTCACTTTGATGGTGCTAAATTCCTTCAAAGAGTTGGGGCAGGTTGCATTCTTACAAGTACTCTTGGAAAAATCATTCTTTTAGATTTTCACTTCACCTTTGATGTCACCAATAATATGGTTGAGTAAAAATCTCTTATCTTAGACATTGGAGCTGATCTTGACTTATAAATTCAATACCTTCATGCTTTAGGTGACTCTTATCATATTTTCTATCAATTCAGTGGTGATTATCAATGTAAAAGTGAGAAGCTCATCACATATCATCAAATTTCAACCATTCTTACTAAGGATTTCATCTCTTTCACTATTGAACCTATTCCTAGAAATTAAAATTCCATTTTTTATCATATTTCCTCTTCACCCTCTCTCTTTCATCTATACCAAATCCTTTTCAATCCTACTTTTACTATACAAAAAAGTAAATCTCCATCCTCTACTCAACCACTAAATTCACTTATCTATCATATTGAGGTTATTACTATTTGACAAATCCCATGGTACCAAAAAATCATTGAATTCCTATAACATCAAAAAAATTCTCCTAATTTAGACTCTCATGAAATAACATGCATTCATAAACAAGCTTTAAACTATGTATTTTGACACAACATATTGTATTATCATAATGTTGAAGGTACCTTAGTCTGTTGTGTTATGAAAGAACAAGTCTATCCTCTTCTTGAAAAATAACATGGGGGAATTTGAAGTGGCCACTATAGTAGATATGATACAACCCACACATTATTATGTATGGGTTACTTTCGGCCTACTCTTGAAAAGGATATAATTAACTATGCTAAAAAATGTAATCCTTGTCAGCTTCACAATGATTTAATCCATTTACCTCTAGCCAAAATTTAAGCCATCAAATATCCTTGGCCATTTTACACATGGGGATTCAATCTCATTTTTAAACTACGCTACTTCTAAGATCGGCATGTATTTATAATCACTTCTACCAAATATTTTACCAAGTGGGTAGAAGCCATACCCCTTGTTAACGTCACTAGTCTTACCATTTCCAAATTCATTCTTAACCAAATCATTTTCCTCTTTGTTGTTCATCATACCATCATTGTAGATAATGGTGGTAACTTCAAAAATAAACATTTAAAAAAAATCATAATAAATTCAAGATCAATCACAAATTTTCCATGCCTTATCATCTACAATATAATGTCTAAGTTGAGGCCACTAATAAAATTATCAACAAAATTATCCAAAAGACAATTTGTGAAAACTGCATGGATTGGCATCTTCATCTTTACCCTACACTTTGGGATTCTTAGACTAGCATATGTATTACCACTAGGGCAACACCATTCTATATATTCTATGGTTCTAAGTTAGTTCTTCCTTTATAATTTGAGATACCCTCTCTTTGTATATCTCTTCATGGTATTATTCTTGATGAATAATTTGATGAAGTTTGTCTTCATGCCCTTGATCTACTTGATGAATTTCATCTTTCCACCTTACAACATAACTAACAATACAAGGCTTGCATTGCCTGATAACATAATAAACATTTTAAAAAGTACACATTTAATAATAGTCATCTTGTCCTTAAATTAGACTAGACCCATGACAAAGAAGGTAAATATGTCAAAAAATGGTAGGGCCCATATTTAGTCAAAGATATTTTTGGTTTAAGTACCTACCACCTTAGAATTAATGATGACCATGTTTTCAAAGATACTACCAATGCACAATTCCTCAAAAATTACTTTGCCTAACATTTATTTATTTTTATGATTTCTATCTACATCTATTTAACATTTTTTGTAGGTTACTTACATGGGTCTCTCCCTCTTTAGCAAGTTCCTTCCTTTCACAAACCTTTAGTCCTCCCTTTTGTGATTTTGGTTTCTTGATGTACCATAGTCTTATTTATCTTGTACTTTTTCTTTTGACACCCCTTGGGTTTTTTTGTTATGATTTTCTTGGTAAGACCATGGATAGAACCCAAAAATTCCTCAAAAAATTACAATCTTTTTGATTACCTCACTTTATATTTCACTTGTTTTCTATCACCCCTTACATTTCTCTTATATGAAGTTGTAGTGCAATACTGCAAATAAGAACCAACTCTCCTCATAAAATTACCATATTTTCATCTTTTTATGATCCTTATTCTTAACTTTAGATTTTTCTTCTTTTGTTAGATGGAATTTGCATAATAATCTATGTTATCATGTTTTGCTTCATTTCCCTCATTATTATGATAAAGAATCATGCATTATTGTCATTATATCCCTTTTTGTTATTTGTCACATTTTTGGTGATTTGAAGTAATTAAACTTGTTTCATGTGTCATTCCTCTTTATTTCCCCTTTATTTCACTCCACATTATATCAAACAAGGTCAAAGTCAAGATAACACTTTTATTTCATCTAGATTTACTAGACTCTTAGACCCCATGCTCTTTCAATTTCTCTCTCTTAAAAACCTTGTCCCAAGTAATCAAATGAATTCCATCTATATGGAGTAGGAATAGAAAAATCCATCAAGAAAGTTAAAAGCCAAATCATTTGAATCAAAATACAATGATATCTAAAAGGAAACATACAAATTTCAAAAGTCAACATCACACCAAAAGAAATGATTACAAACACATCTCTTATCTCTAATCAAAGCTCAAACTCCATATTTTTCCTATCATAGAGTTGGGGTCCTTTTGGGTGTGGTAGGCTAATAGATTGGAATAGGGGAATTCATCAAAACCTATGATCCTACCTACTTTCTCATGCAAGTTCCTAATATTCATTATAGACTAATGACTCTATAAGGGGTCCTAAGGAATGGGAAAACATTTTGAGGGGGTAATTCCATTTTAATTTTCATGCATATAACCTTCATGGGATAATATATATTCTTCATTTTTTGATAGAAAACTTGTGTAGCTAGGAGAAGTTCTTCAGAGTTCTTAAGGTCGAAAGTCCTCTTGTTTTGACAAATATAATTTTAGTCTCTTGACTTCAATAAAGAGTTACTCTACCTTGGTTTTTACTTCATTTTTCCCTCTACACAATTCATTTCCCCCCTTGACAAGCAAATTGTGATTCCAAATATGTTTTCCCTTCTTCTTTAATTCCTTCTTATTCACCTCTTAAAAAATGCTAACACTAATTTATTTTAGCTTTATCTATCCTTAGAGCGAAACAACATGTTTGAGAATCTATGGATTAATTATTTGTTTTTCACCATGACTTACATTTCTACATTTCTTTTACTTCTATTTTACCATTTCTCATTTTTTGTACCATCCTGCTATTATAGACACCTGAGTTCGTACCCTTTTTCCATTATTGAGTGAGGCTAGTTTGTTACTTCCCACTCATAATTGTTGTTTTCCTTTTTTTATGCACTTTTTACATTGTTGAGTGAGATAAGGATTTTTAATTCTCTCTCATCAATGTTGTTTTACCATTTTTTTAGTATTTTACCATCCTATTTGACATGTCTCCTTGGTTTGACTTGGTGATTTTTCCTTTCTTACTTAAGGATAACTTGTTTGAGTTTTTTGGTATTTAGTAGCCTTGGATTTTTTCTTACCCAATTTACTCTTGTTTTGACTTTGTCATTTTTTATAACATAGCAATTATCACCTAACTTGCCAAATTCCCAAGTACGTCCCATCCTCATAGCACCAACTATCTTGGATTTTCTTGCATTTATTTGTTTTTACTCTTTAGTTTTGTATTCTTGGGTTTGTTAAAATTAGTATATATGTCATACATAATCAAAGCTAACAACATAATAGACAACCATCTAGTGATAAAGGTAAAACAAGGTACACATTATATTTACATTTAAGTTTTTTAATTTTTAGTCATTTACTTTTAGTTATTTTTTGCTTCAAAATAGTACAATTTTTTAGCATCAATATTATGTGTCCTTATGTCCTTTATAAAATATGCGATGAGCTTCAAGTGGGGCATATGTATACACATAATATTTTTGACTTTTATTCAATACTGATGCTTTACATCTTGTAGTAACCCATCAAGACTCAATCTCTCTGAGTGCATTCCCTAAGAGGTGTACCAAGAAAGGGGTTGGAATGTTATCCATTATTTCCATATTATTAAAAATCCACCCAGATCTTAAAAGTATTCCATAAACTATTACTCCTCCCTTTCACACTTTTCCAATCTTTTTCCTCTTTCCTTCCCTATTTTCCTCACCTTGATCTCCTTTATTCAGTTGATTATAATAGGTTGAATAGGTTTAACCTATATTATTTTTAGCCTATAATTAATCTATATAATTTATTGGGTTGACCCTATAATAATTAGGGTATTTTTCACTTCAAGTTTTGTAAGCCCTTCAATCCACCTAGCTCAAGAACTAGTGATTTGTCTCTTGAAAACATATAGGGTCAACTAGGTTGACCCCATACTGTCAACATATTTAGAAGGATTTAAGGTGATATCCAGCTATAAATAAAATATAATTTCATCATTATTTCAATATGGAAATGATATTTATTATTCATTTTATGCTTATTTACAATATTCTATTCCACCATTCTACTTGAGGAGTCTTAGCTTAGGGTTTCTACAAGGAGAATCTAGTCTTGTGGATAAGTATTGGATGCTTTGGTATTTCTTAGTAATCCTTAAAAAATATAGCAACCTATTATGAAGCCCATTTTTCAAAGGGAGAGATTGAGTCTTGATGGTTTCACATTTAGTTAAGCATATTCTAACTTTTTTATCCTTACTTTAGAAGATAGAAGTGTATAGGTATTGGCTTGAATAATATTACTCTTCATATTCCATGTATTAGGGTCTTACTCATACCTTACTTAATAAATGTTCTCTTATAAATGTTTTTATTTCTTTACTAACCTATCATATTTTATCATAATCTTTGGTGGGAAATAGATTAGATGTACTTTCTTTTTACTAGAATAGAGTGAACATTAAACCTAAGACTATTTTAGGGTTGATACATGATTGTGTTAGATTATAGGATTTGGAACCCTTATTAGCATGATGTATTGTGACAAGTGATCCAATAATGAGTTATAATATATCCCCATATTTCCCATGCCCCTAATTAATAAATCTATTCCCAGTAAGAAGTGTAAGTATGCTCTATCTTCTCTTAGCTAGGATTGATTTATAGACATGATACATTTTTGATTGCATACAAGAAGTTTCTCATTCTGATTGGGACATGTATCCTTTGCATGAGATATTTTTAACTTAATGGATGTCAAGTAATGTCCCTATATTTAATTATCTATAATTATTTTTATATTTGAGGGGTAATCCTTTATGAATGATTGCTAAGAAGGTAAGGTAGTCAAAACCCTCTCAAAACCCTTATAGTGACCCAATAAAAAAGATCTAGTAATTTATGTCGTATAATGTTCCATTTGACATATTTTTATTTTTTTAACATGTAAAGGAATCTCCAAGGTCTCCTCAAGTGGTTTTTTTTGTCTTGATAGTGAGTAAAAGCTATAGTAAAACCCTTATTTTAAGGGTTTTTGATGTTACAAGTAGGGTTCACAAGGTCAAACCATGTAAATAGATGGAGGATGAGATTAAATACTTATATTTTATGCCCATGAAATATTATAAGGAGGTTTATGAAAAAAAATGTTCTAAAATTGTTATGGAAGTTAGCCTATCATGAATCTAGCCTAATGAGTATAATAACGAGAAAACTAGGTGAGAATGAGAATGAGATTAAGGATTGGTTATAGAGGACTAGGGAAGGATCATAATTGATGGGTTAATTATTCAATAAATATTCCTCATATGTCATTTGTATATAAGTGTTGATGATTCCTATATTCAAGAAAAAATTTGTCATCAAAATGATTTGTCTAACATAGTGAAGCCTATGTAGAGTGAAGTAGTGAGATTGGTTTATAAGACCAATATTATTATATGAAAATTAAATATATATTTTTATATATGATATAATTATTCTAAAATTTTAAAAAAATCCATTTTAATACCACATAAGTGTTCCCATAGGTGTTCTAATAGTTAATTTTCTTGACTATGTTTTTTATTCTATAAGCAACTTTTTGTGTGTGTGAAAAGTATATTCCTCAATCATTATTAACTAATTTTAAGAATAAAAATATATTTAAGGTTTTATAAATATATAATAAGATAATTTTAATTTATTTTTATTCATTTTATTTCCCGTTTTAATCTTGGAGAATAAATTTATTTTGATTGTGTGTTGATAGCGTTTGGTGTTTCTAAGTAAGCCCTTTGCAAAAGTATTTTTGAGGCCTTTTGGCCTATGTGGTTGAGAAAAAATAATTTTGGGAATTTTTTTAATTCATTATTATCCTATTAATGTTAATATATTCAAATTTTATGTGTAAAATGTGTATATGGTTCAAATTTACAGGATAGACTTTCAGGCAGTGAGAAGGCTTAAAGGCGAGTATACCTAATTAGATGGTTGTGAAATGGGTCAAATCAATTTTGGGACCCGAAGTTAAATTAAAAATAGTATATTGGAGTAATTTATGAAGTTTTTAATATTTTTTTAGTATAATAAGTGTTCCTAAGGGTGAGAGTGGTAGCATGTGGATAAAACAAACCTAATTGCATTAGGTCTCCATTAGGCCTAATTGTGGATTTGGTCCTTATGGACTATGACCTACTTATGTAATATTTATTTAAAATTTGATAATTTTATATTGATATATTCCAAATATTTTAAATTTATGAAATTTTTTATGTCTAAGTAATATGGGTGAGAGCAAGGGTCAAGTACTGAAGAAGGCTTAACATGACTAAATTAACTGGTTGAGATATTGAGAATATATGTGAATGACATAGGTGTTTGAAAATGAGGTGAGGGTATTTATAATAATTATATATTTATTTTTAATATTTAATTATGATTTTATGGATGTTTAACAAGGTCATTTGACCTAATACTGTCAAGGAAAGGGTTAGTTGAGCTAGAAGGCCTAACAGGCTATTTGAGTGAGATTGAAGGGTAAAGAGTGGAAAAAAAGGTTGTAATATATATTTTAGTTATAAATAAGTGCTATAAGGTGATAATAAATTATAGGTTACTTATTTTTCTCTAAGTTACCTAGGGGGTTGGATCTTCCTTGCAAGATAGAGCTTACAGAAGACTAGTTGAGTAGGTGCTTAACTAGGTAGGGGTTAGAGCTCCTTGTGAAGTTGGTGCTTCACTAAAATTTATATTTTTAAATTATAATAATTTATTCCATATTCACGGTTTATTTTTTTTATTCCCCTCTATTTTTTCCCACATATCTATTCCATTCTCTCCTAATATGCTTGTGTAGTTATTTGGTTATGCATTGATATTTGATGCGAATGAATTATTCATAAAATTATGAATGGAATTTAATAGATATTATTAACTAATTCAACCCCCTATTATCAGTATCTAATTCTAACATTTTTTATTAGATCAAGTAATTTACAAGAGGTATTATGACCAAAAGGATATTCTAAACAAGTTAAAATGGCTAGTCATGTACAAGGTGGTTTCTCTACAAGAAAAGCTTCACTATTAAATGGATCCAATTATGCCTTTTAGAGTTTTATAATGAGTGTTATATATATAATTGTTTTTAGAGATAATACTTGGATGGGTATATTGCACCCCTTATTTCTCATATGGATACATCAAGTAAAAATTTTAGTAACAACTCAAAAGTAATGAATGGCACTATGTGTGGTCTATCTGAAGTAGATCTTATGAAGGTTATGAACTTTATATCTATCCAAAAAATTTAGGATAATTTTAAAAAATTATGTAGGGATATTCTAAGGTCAAATTGGCCAAGTTTAAAACCCATAGAATATAATTTGAAATTCTAAAGATGAATGAATATGAGACCATTGTAGCCTACTTATTGAGGGTTGATGATGTGGTCAATATCATAAAAGGTTTAGGAGAATAATTGAAAGAGAATAATATTTTCAAAATGTCTTAATGTATATATATATATATATATATATATATATATATCCAATTTTATCCCAAGGTATGTGTTGTTGAAGAAATGTGAGATATAGACAAGTTAGAGATGGACGGATTTTTCTAAACCTTAACAACCTGTGAGATGAGGATAAGTGAATGAAGACCTACAACAAAGGAAGTTTAATTCATTTTAGAAAATAATCCAAAAGAGAATAAATCAAAAGGTAATAAAGTCATAAATAATGATGAATATGATATTGATGATGATGAACTAATAACCATGTTTATAAGAAAGTTGAAGATAGGGTCAAGTAAATACAAGGACAAGCTACCTTTTAAATGATTAAATTATGGACATGTTAGACACTTTGCCAAAAAATGTCCTCAAGAACATAATAAAAATGATGATATAGAGAATGATGAAGATCATGATGATGATAAAAATTCTTATAAATCTGATGAGAGTAATAAATAATTCTAAAGATATGACAATAAGGAAATATTCTTAAAAAATAAAAGGAGTCTCTACACTAAGGAGGATTGTATTTCATTTGATGAGAATGAGAGAAGTGACTCAAAAAATGATAATGAAGGTGATGGTCCTGATGTCAATGAGGTTCTCATCATGGATAAAGAAGCAAGTTACTCAAACCCAAAAGAATCCATATGGATTAGAGGTGTTATTAGTAATTTAAATGAAGAAGTATATGAGGTGGATTTTGAGGTTGAACTGAATAATACTTGACAATAATTTAATATGTTCTGTAAAAATAATATGATGATGAGGTCCCTTATCAAAGACTATGAGAATAAAATAATTTTTTTTGAAGCTAGACTAGGCAACAACTCCAAGGAACAAGAGAAAATAGTCAAATAAGTGGAGATTCATTTTGAAATTGTGAATTTATGACTAAACTAAAAAGAATAAGAATGTATAAGGTATGTAGCTTAAGTGAACTCCTTGAGAGCTAAATTGAAATAAGCATCAAAAAAGGTCAAGTCCTTTTTCAGGTTTGAAAAGAGTACAAAATCTAGAAAACCTTTTGAGTAGTCAAAATATTGTTAATGAAAAAGTAAGCATTGGATTAATTAGAAATAAAGTAAAGGAAACTAATGTGATCAAAAATTTCAAATAACAACCAAATAATGAGGATGATAACATAATAAAGGTCAATAATATCAAGATTTCTAAAAAGAGTGTATGTTAATCCTTTAAATGGCTACAATTATTCATGTAGTCAATTTATTTATAGAGTAAGGCATTGTATAAGGCCTTTTTAGAATGAATTTTCATGTAACTATGAGGAGAACCACCAGCCAAGAGGTATGGGTCAAGGTGTGTTTCCATATAGAGGGATAACATATTTTAACTATCATAAGGTTAGTCATATTGTAAAGTACTATAATCATGACTTCTTAAGATAAGATAAGAAGTTTGAGGCTTATATAACATAAGAGAGAAATATTATGTGGAAACCTAAAGTAGCTAAGGTTGATAATTAGTCTACAAGTTCAAATGGACTATTTTTCATGGTAGATCAAAATCAAGATGCAAATGAGTGCCAATAATTTTCTCTATCAACTCAGTTAATTGATGAAGAAGTCAAGACCAAAATATCAAGCCAGAGTGTTGGTCAAAAAAATATTAATAAGGTCAAAAAAAAAATTAGAAATCAAGCATAAAAGGATCATAAATGAAGTTCAGTCCTACAATGACATGGAGATCTAGAATTATCCTAAACTTATGTTGTTCTTGTTCTCTAGAGTAGAGGTGACTCCATTAGGCTTCATGGAGTCACTCAACTATAAATCAAGAATCATGAAGGTGATTGGTAATAGGGGGATTTTTTTGGTCTTAGGAGACATTTAGATTCAATTTTCAATCAAATAAGTTTAATAGAGGTGTGATCACAAGAGATAAGTCACAAACATTTTGTATGATGACTTGATCTAAGTCATAGTTTTAAAAATGTCTTGAATTTTCATGGAGGGAAAGGGATTTAATTATGTCTCATGAGTATGTATATGATTATAATTTATAGTAAAGAATTCATGAGGTTATTTGAAATAAAATATATGCTACCCTAAGTCCAAGGATCAAATAACTGTAAAAAAGGTGAACCTTTCCATTATGTTAAAGGGGGAGAAAGTTCATGTTTCAAGACTAGGTATTGGAGAATGATTTGATATGATTAAGAGTGTTTTAAATAAATGATATAGGGGATATTTTTGAAATTTTTTCCTAATTTTTTTATTAAGGCATTAATGTTGTCATTAATGTCAAAGCTAAGTTGAATTTCCTTTATGTCAACAACTAGAATTCATATCATGCTTGGTGAAGTGGTGTGTTATAAATAATTTAGGTCTCTCTGTTGAGATAAAATCTAAATAAAATGTGGTATTCTTATTGAGGTTTATGACATGTCAAATATTAGGTACAAGGAACAAGGAATGTATCTTGTTTGAGATCTAAGTCCTTACAGTATACAAGATAAACACATGGGTCAACAAGTCCTTGTATTCTATATGAGGTCTTGGTACAAGGTTGTGATATACACACACACAGATATATATATATATATATATATATATATATATATACATATACATATATATATATATACAGATATTTATAAATATATATATATACACATATATATATACACACATATATACATATACATATATATATACATACATATATATATATATACATATATATATATATATATATATGTATATCTGTATATATATATATAGATATACATACATACATACATACATACATACATACATATATATATATATATATATATATATATATATTTATAATATACTTATCTTCATATAATCATGTTTGAAGAATGATATCATTGAGTAATAGCTTGTTTGTGTCCAAAATTTGAGTACTAGGTATCTTGAGTAGCTTGGTCTAGCTCTATGAAGAAGATGTATGCATGATGCATGGTAAATATTTATGATTTGGGTATGTTTAGGAATGATAAAGTGTCAAAATATATGTTAATAATGAACAAAGAGACAAAGAAACTTACTGATGACTTTAAAGGTCTACTCTCGAGGAGTAATCTTTACGTGGAAGACCTAGTGAAATGACATAGGCCTAATAACATGTGAGTTGATCCATTAGATACCTATGTGAGTAGGGATATAAATGTATGAACATAATATGATGTTATATGACATGATTATAGAGTGTGGAAGATAGTTAAAGAGGTTTCAAAGCATGAGCATAGTCTAAGCATGAATGGAAGTATAAGGCCTAGTGTACAAAGTGGCCTATTATGGCCTAACGAGGAGTAAATTTCACTTTAAAAGGTATCAAATATCTTTAAATAATTGAATTAGGTGTTATGGATTTTGATAATCATATTTAAAATTTGTTAATTCATATCTTATAGGAGAATAAAAGAAAATGGTGGTAAGGTTGACTGTGTGAACATAATGGGGTGTTGTAGACCTAAGAAGAAGTTTCTCATGCTCGTTGGCATGTGAAACCTTTGAATGAGATCTTGAGAACTGAATTTATGTTAGTTAAGGTCACTAGATTTAATTCTCTGGCATTGGTTTTGGGGTTGAGGGATAATCCTTTATGATGATTAGTAAGAAGGTAAGGTAGTCAAAACCCTTATAGTGACCTAATAAGAAAGATCTAGTAATTTATGGCCTATAATGGCCTATTTGACATAGTTTGATGTTTTTAACATGAAAATTAATATTTAAGGTTTCCTCAAGTGGTTTTGGTTTGTCTTGATAGTGAGTAAAAGCTATAGGAAAACCCTTACTTTTAGGGTTTTTGATGTTATAGGTAGGTTGACCAGGTCAAAGAATGTAAAAGGATGGAGGATGATGTGAAATAATCATAGTTTATTACAATGAAATTTTATGAGTATTTTCCTAAACAAAATTTTTCTAAATTTGTCTTGGAAGTTAGCCTATCGCTAAACTAGCCTAATGAGTAGAACAATGAGAAAACTAGGTGAGAATCAGAATGAGATTAGGGATGGTTATAGAGGACTAGGGATGGATCCAAATTCATGGGGTCATTATTAAAAAAATATCCCTCCTATTTACTTGTTTCCTAAGTGTTGATGGTTCTTATACTCAAGAATAAATTTGTCATCAAACTAGTTTATCTAACATAGTGAAGCTTGTGTAAAGTGAAGCAGTGAGAATGGTCTGTAAGACAAACATTTCTATATTAACATGGAATATATATTTTATAAGATTATATAAATATTATAAAGGTTAAAAAAATACATTTTAATACCACATAAGAGTTCCCATATGTGTTTTAAGAGTTGATTTTCTTGACTATATTTTTTTCTAGAGGCAACTCTCTCTCTCTCTCTCTCTCTCTCTCTCTCTCTCTCTCTCTCTCTCTCTCTCTCTCTCTCTCTCTCTCTCTCTCTCTCTTTCTCTCTGTGTGTGTGTGTGTGAAAAAGATGTTCCTGAGTAATTATTTACTAATTCAAATAATAAAAATATATTTAAGGTGTTATAAATATATAATAGGATAATTTTAATTTATTTTTCCTAATTTTAAGTCCCCATTAAAGCTTGGAGAGTCAAATGATTTTGACTATATGTTGATAGTGTTTGGTTTTTCTAAGAAAGTCTTTTGTAGAAGTATTTCTAAGGCCTTTTAGCCTATGTGGTGGATAAAAAATCATTTTTTGAATTTTTTAAGTAATTATTAGACTATTAATATTATTTTATTCATTTTTTATGTGTAAATTTTGTGTATATGGTTTAAATTTGTAAGATAGACTTTTAGGTAGTGAGAAGGCCTAAAGGCAAGTAGACCTAATTAGATGGTTCAAGGTGTGAAATGGACCAAATGGAGTTAGGGACCTAAGGTGAACTGATTATAGATATGTTTTAGGCATTTATTAATTTTTTAATCCATTTTTAAGATAATACATGTTCCTAAGGGTCAGAGTGGTAATGTGTGGATAAAACATACCTAATTGCATTAGGTCTCCATTAGGCCTAATTATGGATTTGGTCCTTATGGACTATGACCAAATTATGTAATGTTTTTTTCACCTATGATATTTATATGGTGATATATTAAAAATATATTTCATGTATGTAAAAATTCATGTTCGACTAATATGGGTGAAAGAAAGGTTCAAGTACTCAAGAAGGCTTAACCGACCTAAATTGACTAGTTGAGATATTGAGCATATATGTGAATTAGATAGGTGTTTGGAAACTAGGTGATGGTATTTAATATCATCATATGTTTATTTTTAATATTTTATGAATATTTAATTTCTATTTTATATATTTTGAACAAATTCATTTCACCTTATACTGGTAATGAAAGGGCTAGTTGAGCGAGAAGGCCTAAGAGGTTGTTTGAGTGAGATTGAATTGTAAAGAGTGAAATAGAAGGTTGTAATATATAGTATATTTATAAATAGATGTTATAATGTGATCAAATATTATATGTGACTTATTTTTTTCTAATTTACCTAGGGGGTTGGAGCCTCCTTTTAAGATAGAGCTTGTAGAAGACTAGTCGAGTGGGTGCTTAACTAGGTAAGATTTGGAACTCCTTATGAAGTTGGTGCTTCACTAAACTTTGGATTTTGAAATTATAGGAATATATTCCATGTGCATGGTTTAGTGTATTTTATTACCCAAGAGGTTATCCCACATATATCTTGTGTTCTCTTATGATATACTTGTGTAGTTGTTTATTTATGCATTGATATTTTATTTGAATGAATGTTTCATGAAGTGATGAATGGAATTGAATAGATATTGTAAAGAAACTAATTCAACTCACCTCTTAGTAGATACTTATAACACATAGTCCTAATTTATCAAAT
The DNA here is from genome assembly GCA_037957365.1 of Torreya grandis. NCBI lineage: Eukaryota > Viridiplantae > Streptophyta > Pinopsida > Cupressales > Taxaceae > Torreya > Torreya grandis. Next base: position 250,210 of record JARHVA010003293.1, on the reverse strand, counting down.
GTTAAGGAAACTTAACATTTGTTACTATATTTTGATGATTCATAGGTTTCACTTTTGAAAGGTTATACTAGTTTAAGAACCTCCAAAATGGCATATCTTATTGATCTATATGTTAATGATTACCTAGGATCATTCATGACTATCAAGGTTTTAGATTCATGTTTCGTTTCTCTCCCTATGTCTCATTTCATTTTCATATCCTTACAACTACCATTCATCACTGTTTCAAGCTTACCACTCCATCTCCATTCTCATTTTCCATGTCCATTATCATCATATAACTTTTAATTAACATTCACCTCATGGATCCAATGTTGAAGAGGAGTAAAGATTTTTGGGAACATCATGTTTATGAAATTAATTATACAAACCTTAATACCCTACTTAAGAGGTCAACCTCCACCTATAATAAAGGCCATAATACATCTACAATATTTTACTAAGGTTAATATTTGTTAAAGTCTAATGTTTGAGGTATATAAAGTAAGGATTTCACTCTCATTAAGTTGGAAGAACATCATAGTCATGTTGGTGACCTATTCAATATTTTATAGCATCCTATCTTCACCTTAGTATATACAAATAACATAGTGATAATCACCTATAGCCGTGCTAAGAAGAGGTGAAACCAAATCTATAAACAAGGAGAAACATTGATGTTTGAGGAAAAATTTGAGCTCAATCAGAGCTTCAAGGAAAGTTAAGAACATTAGAGGGGCTTGGGAGGTTTTTTGGTGTCAAATTTAATACCTAAAACTTGGCCATAGTCTGTACATAGGTCAAATTCTCATACACAATTAGGCCTATAATGAGGAAAAGTCTATGTTTAAAATGTAAAGTGATGAGCATTAATAAATTAGAGGCAAAGTGATGGGAATGAAAATTACATCATAGTTAAACCCTAAATAGGGAGAACTCAGATTAGGACATATCTTCATGTGAAACTTCACCTACAATAGTGTTTAGATAGCTCTTGAAGTATTTTAACTTAGATCAAATGTATGGACTGTGAAGGTGTTTTTATACATTTATTCTCAATGAGTTTTATACCTAGGTTTGATTCATTTGATAAGTTTAATAATGACAAGCCTTGAGGTCTAAATTTCAAAGTAGCATAGCCATTCACCTTATAAAATATCATCTATAGCCTTGCCAAAATAAGTCTATTTCCAAGTTATGAAGAGGATGGGAGCATAGTATATATGAAAGAGGCCCATGATAAAATGGAAGCTTCATCATAATAATGAAAATGTGGAATATCTCAGGGTATGAATAATATTATACCAAGTAAATTTCGCTCTAAGGTTAACCTTGAAATGGCCAAACATAGCCAATAATAGGGTTAATTATATGGATATATCCACATACCCTAAATAGAAGAAGTTCAAGGTATAATTTAGTCAAAGATGAACATTATGAATTCACCTCTACTTTAAAATGATAATTTTATAGCTTTAGTAGAAAAATAGATCATGACTTCTATAAAAAGTTTTCAAATTCATGAAGGTACATAGGTCTATGTATGGAATCAAGACTGTGGGAACCTAAGAGTACCGTTGAAGAGCTAATGTACCAAATAAAGAAGTGAGATGAAGGTTAAAAATCAATTATAAGGAATAAAATTGATAAGTGATGTTTTAATTGATAAAATCACTTCCAATTTCCCAATTAACACCTACAACAATACTAGTAGAGGTAGTCACATTGAAGGAAATGAAGAGAGATGGTGTTTTGATAGGGTGCATAGGACTAATAATTGACTAATTAAGGATAAATTCCATTGAAATAAGGTTATTATAACATCAAAAAATCATTATTTACACTCTCATTCCATAGTGACAAGTTGGAAAGAAACAAACTCAGTCATGAGCCCATGAAGCATGAAAACATAGGCAACCCACTAATTAGTTTTAAGAGAAATGTATTTTAAGGCCTTTATAGCCATGATCTGGATATGAAACTTGGTATTTTTTGTGTTCATGAGTGGATTTAAGTATATATTTTTTTAATGTCATTTAATTAGTGGAAACATCCACTATTTTATTGCATACAAACATCAGTTTATTGACAATTAATAATGGAGCTAGGAGGACTATTTGGAGGTCTAATAGATCAAAAAAGGAGTTTGAACTTCATGTAAAGTTTTATGAGGAAAGTAAAGGTGATGATAGGTCCTTAAATATATTAAAGTTATCATATTAATAATTTCATTCCAATATTTCATTTAGGGTTAGCATATACAAACAAGCCTTAATACACTAAGAAACCTTGCCACCATTTTTTAATTGACTCATGTGTTATATTTACATTTATGATAATTAAAAAGATATGGAGAATCATTTAAATTATTGAGGGGAATTTTTAAGCATATGGGATGTGATAAAATTGTATTTTTGGATATTAAACCTTTCTTTTGCCTGCATAATATAGATAACCAGTCGAAACACCTTTTCACTACATACATATCTTGATGGATCTTTTGCATGGGAGCTCAAGTTGATCAATGTTGTTAAAGGGGTTAGTTTAACTAAAATATATCATAAGAGGCTTTCCAATATGGTTATATATTTTATGATTAATTACTAAGAAGTTTTAGACCCCTAAAACCCTTGTAAAACCTTGAGAGACACCTAATGTAATACATATGCCTTAATATGAATTCTAATGAAGTTCTAACACATGAAATGGTATTGATGGTATTTTTAACTCTCTTGAACATCATAATAGTCTATTGGTTGGCATGTGAAAAGTTCATGATGTATAAACTAGGACTGATAAGACTATTTTGATATTATAAGCAAGGAAATAAATTGTGATTTCACCTAAAATGAGTTATGAAAGGAATAATGGGTCATAAAATCCCTAAAATTCATTATAAAAACCATCTACAAAGGTTTTTATGATAGTTTATATAGGTAGATCAGTTTGAATGTTCAAACAAGGGTTTGTGTCCATGTAGATAGAGAGTGAATGCGTCATTCAATCCAATGTCTTTCCTACAAAGGACATCATATAGATTATTCATTTTGTATACACTAAGTAAAAGATTTTGAACTCATAATAAGGTTAGAATCTTGAAGAACCCTACACACACATATACTTGTCTATTGGTAAATATGGGTCATTAGTACACCTCCAATCTTCATGAATGTCATCATCATGTTGTTTTAAGGATGATTTATTGATATGGGTTTCATGACAATCATTATGACTGGTCATTTAGGCCTTAAAACACCAAAACATAATCAAAATCTTGTTTATTCCCGTATAGGTGACTTCACATGTTCACCATGGTATGGAGATTTTTGATGGGATGTTGGGAACTTTGGTATAGGTAGAGGGACTAGTATACTAGTTTTTGTGGCATTGGTTTAGACATTCAATAACCAAACATTATGAATCATCATTAAGAGTCTTACACACTATTAAACCCTCCTTAAACCCTACTACAAACTTAATTGAGAAGAACTAAAGTAAAATCCATCTAAACATATTGAAATCACCTAAATATTACATATATCATCTATCAAACTTATAGAGGCTCGTATTCATGGTACTTTGTTTTACAGATGGTGTATGGACCTATTAAAAAACATGGTTTTTTAAGGAAAAAATGCAGAAAGAAAGGTATAAGTTAGCTAAATAAGATGAAAATCATTGGATAATTAATATTTAAACATTTTACATTTCTTAAATTCATAATATACTTAAAACCATTCCTATAAATTCCTATGTGAGTCTCTTCTAATCAGCTAGTTTGTAAGAGTGAAGGACAAGGTGACCTAGTCACCTAGTTTAACATGCTTTTAGGTGTTTCTTGTTAAATGATGTGTATGTTATTATTTGAGGAATTAATGAATGTATAAAAATCACTATTTAATAGGTTTATAAAGTTTTATTTACGATTTCAAAGCCATCAAATGCAAGTAATTTGGATATTACGCCTAATTAGCCTAGTACACCTACTTGGTCAATCAAGTGAAGTTGATAATGATGTATGGAAATTTATGGATGAGTTAATGAGATATTAATCAGATTAATAACTCATCATTTATATATTAATCACATTAATAACTATTCTTTTAGTTCTAATTCATTTATAATTTATCCTTATCATGATTTAATTGATCGTAAAGTGACAACTAATGCATGTCTCATATCCTTAATGGAGGAAGGGTCATTCAATTAACTTGATCTTCTATTAAAATACAAATAAATGTGTATCATGATTAAAAATAAGGTTTAATTAGTTAAATACATCTTCAAATACCTCATCTAAATGCATAAGGTCATGTAAGAGCATCAACCATGGAGATATTTCTTGAGGACTGTTGGTAACTAGTTGTGACTAAAGTAATGTATGAGTTAAGGATGATCAGTTAATGAATTTTTGTTATCACATATAAAAAATTATATATCTTCTTCTATTCTCATTTTTATATATATTTAGGACTTATGGCTTTATTTTGGGATCCCTTAGGCTAGTATAAAAAAACTATGCTAAAATTGTAACTTGCACCTTGAGTTAATGAGTAAAGATTATTGCAAACTTCTTCATGGTTGCTAGTGTGTTTTATTGATTTTTGATTTGTAGGTAGGTATTATATCCATATTATTTTTAAACTACTCTCCTTCACCTAATTTTATGTTATCATCATATATAGGTCACCTAAAGTGTTAAAAGATATAAACTATGTTGAAGAGTGAGTTAGTTTGTAGTGTTTTTCATAGACCTCCATTCCTTTACCTTCAATTTTTAGACATTTTATCTAACCTTCATATAAAATAATCATTTTTAGTATTGTATTAATAATTTATATTTTATAATATATTCCCTTATGATTCATAAGGGTGATTAATAATAAGGTTTAGAGAGGATCATTAAATAATTGGTGAATCATCATCACTACTATAGGTTTTCCATTTCAGTTATCTTTATAACTCTTTTCATCCCTAAAACAAAATAGGTTTAAGAAAAGGATTAAAATTTTATACATTAGAGGATATATCCTCATATTATATAGGATTGGTCTAGTTATAGGTAACCCAAAACATGTAGACCAATCCAATGTTAGTCCGAGTTTGAAGGAAAACTAAACAATCTACTTTAACAAAGTACAACTTGGGTTGATAATAAATCCATTACACATCTAGGTAACCTTGGATATACATATATGGAACTTGTGAACCTTTCACTATTTATCAATTTACATGGGGTGTAGGAGGCATGGCTAAAATGGAAGTGAAGGGTGGGGGATAAGGTGGAGGGGAAATGGAAGAAGTGGAAGGAGTGAAAGAGGGAAATAATGGAGATAGAGGGGTAATGGGAGTAAAATGAGGGAGAATAAAAGTGGAGGACCATGGTAATATTTTTTCTCACCATCATTCCTAAGTTAGTATCACCTGAGGTAGAATTATTGCTAGGACTGGGTCATTGAATAATAGGGAAGAGATGGGTTGATTGAAGGCTAATCTTGTGCCACCTTGGGTAACGGAAAGAGGGGAATGAGGATTTAGGAGATGATATTATATTATTTTGGATAGAGGAGCTATTTAGGCTTGTATACTAGGTTGAATTATAGTATAATTCCTTTAGGATAGATCTAGAATTTTATTTTCCTTCTACTTCTTCGGCCTCTTACCTAGGTTGGATCTAGGTGTTGCAGTAGATGGTTTGATCAAGATGATGGGAACCATAGGGACCAATGGTTTTAGACTCAAATATATTGATAATATCACCATACTAACTAAATTGGGTATAAATAGAGTCCTTACTATAAGTGGTAAGATATTTTAGGCCATACTCATCCCTCTTGTTAAAGGTATACCCAAGGGGGCATTATGAGGACTCCAAGTTATGGAATAAAAGGAGAGGAAGGGAAAAAGTAAAAAATGATGCTCAAAAGGACTGAGGACAAATGTACATGGGTGAAATATGGAGGGATATAGATGGTAAATAGAGAAGGCACCACTTGGGGAACTTGTGGGGGCATAGTAGAATTGATGGGTGCCAAAATTGAGAGTTTTAATATGATGGTAGTGACGGGGGAAGGGAAATGTGAAGAGGTGGAGTTGTGAGAGGGGAACCCTAATGGATGCCTATTAGGAGGATTTCTTTAGGATTAATCTTAGGTATCCAACTACATCAAACCTTAGGGTCTATGTGGATTAGGGTTGAGGTGCTAGTGGATGATCAAGTTGTACTTAGGCTACTTGGGGTTGTGTAATGTAGGGTTGGATTTGTTATGGCTTGGTTACTAGATATATTAGAGGAGGTACGTGAGAATATGAATCACAAAGATAAATAGGAGGAAGAAAATGTGGAGCCTAACCATGAGGAGTAAGATATAATATAAAAGGTAGATTTGGACATAGATTTTGAGGAAGAGAAGGTGGTGAGACATCTTGTAGGATCCTCTAGGAGATAGCCAAAAATGTTGGAGTTGGGTCCTTAGTGGACCAAATAGGAGTAGGATCAAGTGGAAGTGCAAATGGGCCTTCTTGAGACTTATTTCCCTTCTTATTTTTAGCCACCATCTAGAATATCATTTCCTATCATTGGTGGCATTCAAATAGAGCTCATCGTCATCCTTAGGCTGATGGCCATAGTTGATGTTAAGATGGGTTGAGTACCATTCCAACTGAGCTTGGATTACCACTTTAGGGTCTTATTAAATATTTTGACCACAAGTTAAAATAGGTCAACCTCCTATAATTGAAATCTTTTATAGGGGTCCATTAAGATCTTATAGGGTGTACCATAGTCTTAGTGATGTCATTTGATGCATTTATAGCCTTGGTTATATCCACTTTTATTCATTGTGTCATTTCATGTCACATAGGGTCATATTTGATTCCTTTATGAATTTTATATGGTTTTACTAAAGAGGTAAGTGTTCCAAAGTGTCTTTCAACATTACCCATGTTATATTATTATCATAGGTGGTAGTACTTAATAAAAAATGTGTAGGGTATTTCATCAGAACAAGAAACTAGTTTAAAAGGAGGAATTAGGAAATTTTAAGATTTCTACAAGAGTGTTGCATGTGTGTTAGGATTATAAAGTGTCCCTTCAGCTCCCATAAACTCAATTTTACACTTGGTTGTATTTGAAACACTTGAAAATGGCATAAAACCATTTCATTCTTCCATCGCTCTAATAGGTAAGCAAAAATAACTAACCCTTTCTGGTTAAGTATGAAGAAAAATGATGACTTATGTCAAGTGCACTTAATGTGAGGTATTATTCCTTGTCCACTTCAAATCCATGGAAATATTTCTAGGATTGGTTGTTTGTGCTTTATGATCCAATGCTAATAAGTCTTCCACTACTTTCTATTTTCTCATCCCCATCACCATCAGGTTTCCTCTTTTTTTCATAGGTTCATATAAACCAAGTAATTTATGTGGTTCATAGGAGCATTAAAACTTTTATCACATGACTCTTTACCTATTTTTCATGTGTTTAAGTCAATATAAAAACATGGACCATCTTAGATTGCTAAGAGAATACCATTGGATGTTGAAGATAGGTTTCAATAATTGTAAAAGGTTCTTATTCTTATAGGGGTTTCAAATGAAGGTGGAATATTATGTTTCATAACTCTCATATTATTATTTCCACTTCTCTTTAAAAAATGGAAGTTGCAAAAGTATTTCATATGAATAACATAGTCAGAAATCCAAGATAGTTAGCTTTCTTCATGGTTG
>JARHVA010003293.1:0-237500 GCA_037957365.1 Torreya grandis | reverse complement strand
TTATTATTTATGTGACTAATTATTTAGACATTTGTATTTGTGTGACTCATTATTTAGTTTTGGTTTTCATCTGATGATCAAATTAGTCATTTATAGCTGTATTGCAAAAAATTAGTAAAATTTAGTCATTTTTAATTATCATGACTAAAAGTTTTAGTCACATAGTCATTTATTTTCCAAATTATACTAGTGTTTGTGCAATGGATTCTTATAAAGCTACTACACCCTCTAATTATTTATTTAGGGGTAGTCTGGAGACATCCAAGGAGGTTTCCATCTTGACTAGGAATGTAACCAATGTGCTTGCAGATGTTGTAGGATTTAGACATGGCCTGGTAGCTAGTGGGAGTAAAAAGGTGGTGTACTAAACACCTAATTAAGCAACATCCTAGACATAGATACCTCTTAGTGGTATCTCTAACAAGTGAGATCTTGACTATTTTGTTGTTAGTGCTTGTTACTATGGTGTGGCCTCTGTTATTAGCTTACTATGTTATGTAACATCTTCAACCTACTTACATTTGGCTCCTCTTCCTTATGTTTCTTCTTCTCTTCTTACTTAATTTTATCTTCTTCGTCCTCTTTATCTTTCTTCTTCTTATCTTCATCTTCTTTCTTCTTATCTTCTTCTCTTTTCTTCTTTTATTCTTCTTCATTCTTCTTTTGTTCTTATTTTCTTCTACCAGGGCCATATCCTTGTCTTGTTCTTGTGCAGCTTGGGCCTACAATTATGTTTATGCTGGATTATGTGCCTACACTTGTTACCATAGGGCTTCATCATCCTCATTATTTTTCTTGTCAACTTCCATGGCCTATTATGTTTGGATTATTACATCCTATTTTCCCTTTTCTTCTTCTTTTACCTTCACTTTCGTAATGAGTTCATCTTCCTTTTCCTTGTGCTCTCATTCCTCCTATGCTTATTTATCTCTATTAGCTACTTTTGGTGCCTTCTTGGCCACATCCATGGTCTTTTGAATGACAACCCCTATGCCATTAGCCTTTTATGTGGCCTTGGCTTCTTTGATTTACCACATGGAATGATTTTGTTGCACTTATTATTTATTTCTCTTATTTTCATCCTTCCTCAATCATAATTTAGCTACATGAGCTAATTTTTCCTTGGCATTCAATTGTTTCATTTGGTGTAAGATCTTTAACATTTTGAGCGTAGGGAGATGGTGGTGAATCACTAGGTGATACATATAAACTAGAAACCTAAACCTTTATCTTATCGAGTGTGAGTAGCTCACATTTTGGAAGTGGTACAATAGATACAAGGGTAGGCTATAATTCTTTTGCCTCGGCTAGGCTACCAAATGTTTATTCTTTCAATGTGGGGTAAGCCATAACCATCTAAATTTTGTGAGGCATGTGCACAAGTGTGTTAGTTGGACTCTCTGGTAGGGATGTAAAGATGTATTGGACTATGAATGTTGGTATAGGTTGAGGCTATAAGAAATCAAATCTATGATGGAGCTGTTCCACTTCTTCTTGAACTGTGCCAATAATGATGGAAGGTGGGTAGGATAGGAAGTTCACCCATAGTTTAGGGGGGACCTAATTTCACACTTAATCCATATGCACCACCTTCCAAAATAAAAATTCTTTCTCCTCCTCCTCTTCCTCATAGAAGTCCCCAACCATGTCTATCATTATGACCTGGTAGACTTCCTACTCATATGTGCCCATTTGGATGAGGTCGTATGTGTTTATGATCTATGGCACCTTCATATCATCCTTATAAGTTGTGGTGTTATGTATCATTCACTTTAGGGTAGGGGACATTTAATGATGGTCAACTTAGTGCTTTTCCTTCTACTACTATGAGTTGGTTGCTTATTCTAGTTGTTTCATGGTAGGAACATGTATAATAAGTGGTATGTCTTACAAGGGTGTCACACATCTAGGTGTGAACACTTTTTGTTAGGTCACTTTGGCTTACACCATTTACATTTTCACAAATAAAGGGATATGTTGGAAGGGTGACTGTGGTAGCTCATAGATAGTGATGAAAATTCCTTTGGGCAATAGGGTGATAGAGGCATGTGGACCTAGGTATTACATGACATCAGGCGACATTAGAGGATGTGTTTTGATGAGGTCCAAGAAATTATCCCAATAGGATTTGAATTTTCCCTCATGTGTGAGATCTCCACAGTCTTCCATCTAGATGAGATTTCAAAATTATTATGCCAACCAATAATCTATGTCTGGGTATAGTTTTCCCTCTGGAGATTTCCATTACGTGAAGCAGAGTAAGAAGATGAGGAAATAGTGTGAGAATGTCAAATTGGGTAAGGTGCAACACCTTTTAATATTTTTTAGTAAATCCTAAATTAATTACTCTACTAGCTAAATTATTCATTATGGTGGACCATCTAGTGGGTGATGTCCACAAATCCTTTAGGTATTTGCTTGGAAAATTTGGTCATCTACCAAAATATTCTAGTGATGCACTACATGAGGATGTGAGCTAGATATTATGAGATTTCATCAATATAAATACCTTTGTTACTCCATAAATATATATCCTATACTTCTTGTAAAATGGGAGGTGTTTTTTTTCTTATATGGAAGTAAAGAATCTCCACATGTAGGTTTTGACCAAATTTGACCCTACAAGTTAAATTATGGCCTCTATAGGTAAAAACATGACTTTTATATATTTTATGGGGTCTAATATCTTGAAATGGGTGTATTGAAATTTCTTTAATGTCATTTAATGTCATCCTAGCCTTGGTCCTAGTCATATTAGTCAATTTGTCATTTTGCGTCATTTAGTGGGCTTTCAGGGATCATAAATGTAAGTGGAAGAGTTTGTGAGGTGTTTATATGTCCAATTTTCATTTAAATAATATAATATGTTATATTAAATGTGAATAATTTCAGTTCATTCAAAATCTTGTAGGTTATCTAACTAAAATTAAAGTAACAAACTAAAAAAGGGGAGTTTGGCACTTGTATGACCCATAGGAGAAGGTGACACTGGGAGAATGTCACAGAACATATATTAATATCATAAAAGTCACATAAATTCCTTACATGCTTTATAAGTGATAAAAAAGGCCCAAAACCATTTTGCTCCTCTCTTGCTCTTCTAGACATGTAAAAGTGATCAATAGGTTCATCTTTAGTACAAACAACTAAAGAGGTTTTAGGATAAATTATTTTGGGAGATGGTAATACACTCATATACCTTAATTTAAATTAAAATATTTTTAATATTGGTGGCTCATGTTTAATGAACCATCCTCATGAAATTGACTATACTTTTCTACTTGTTGTTTCATGTACCCTATAGATTTTTCTATTTTTTGGGAAAGTCTATACAAAATAGTAAGTGATGTTGAAAATATTATATAAATATTTAATTTCATGTTTCATGGTGTTTATATAAATAAATTATCTCATGTTGTAGGATGGTGCCACCATGTGTAGTCTCAGTCAATTTTCCTTGTTTGCAAAATATTTAGTTCTCATAAAATGTCTCATAGGAATGTGATGTGATTTTTACAATGTATGAATTAATTATTGATAATTTTACATTCATATTTAACCTCGTAAAATCATGCTTGGATTAAGTTATTCATTCTTTCCTTATTCATAGTCAGTTCCTTGTTTATCCTTACTTGTAGCCATGTTGATCACGTGTGTAGAACATGTCTAGTGTGTTCATGGAGATATATTAGATATATAAATAGGTTTATATGTATTTATTATTAAGAACAATAAGTTTATATCCTTGACATATTACAAAACGTAACTATGATAGTTAACACATTCACTCACACATAATTCTACCTTTAACATACACTTACATGTGCTTGAAAGGGTCCAAACCTTGAAATGGAGCTATCTTGACTTGATATAGGTCATAATAAGTTTGAATTAATCAATATTATCATTTAAAAAAGGATACAATTATTTTTTGAGGCTCATATATCATGAGTGTGGTTCATAACCCTACTTATTGCCTACATACCAATCAAAATGCTCATCTACAAGTATCCTATGAAATACCATTCATGTTAAAGGGAGTGTATGAGCCAAATAAGGTTATATATGATCAAGAAAGTCTATTTTTAACCCTTGATAAGAGCATAAAACTCATAATAAAACAAAAAACACATGAACATTTATCTCATTCCATTCACTGTCTACAAACATGAAGATGGCCACCTACATGTGGTACCACAAAGAGCTAAATTTCTACTTTTAAGTGTTGAAATAAGTTTTTGAACAATTATTGAGGTCATAGTAGGTTGAGAAAATCATGACAAACCTTTTGGAATTGATATGTTGATAGACAAAGTTTAGGGTCACTTTAAAATAATGACGACTAAGATTCAGGGATCTAATCCCTAAATTGGCAAAACAAATAACCTTGTAAACCCTACATAGGACAATGACTTGGTAGGATGTACAACAAGGTTGTCATGAGATTTGGAGAATATAGGTGTACTCACTTTTTAAGCCATATATATGAAAATTACTTGGTAGAGTTTAGAGGTAAAATGGTTTATAAATCTTGATTATTTGGGGCCTCAAAGTTTCTCAATTATGCACTAAAACCCTACATTATCATCTACATGTCTAAGTCTAAAGGGAGCATTTTTCATCTAGGTTGTTAATACTAGGTAATATATTCACATTTGGATGGTTTTATATGGTTAAAAAACATTCATGGCCTAAGAGATCATCTAAATAATAAAATTTATTGTCTCTTGCCTACCACACAGACCTATAATCTGTACAAATAGTTTGAGCATATTCACCTACAACCAACATGGGTTTCAAGTTTGAGAAGTTCCTTTCTTCCATGTATTAGTGTTAGGGTATGTTGATCGTTTGAAAAATTATTATAATCTCCTTAAATTTACTCAAGTATCTTAATAATAACATTATGATGTTTCAATCTCATTTACACCTATAGTATGTACCTACAAACACTATAGATGATTATCTCGGATAATGAGCATGAGATGTTGCTTTCAATGTTAACACAACTTGAGTATGGAGTAAATAGACATAAAAAATATAAAACTACTCTAGGGGATTTTAAGGAGGATTTTTGCATTGTCTTTGAGTTTATATCATGTAAAGTATTCTACATTTAGGACCCATATTCTACAAGAAACATAGTCAGTTATGATCGTGAGAGATAGTGAATAAAGGGTGATGGTTCTTGATAAGGGTGTATCCAAAAATGAGAAAAATGGATCTGATAAGGTAAAAAGTGACTCTAATTAACTATAAGAGATTCTTTAAACATTATCTCAAGCTTAATTTATGAAAGGTAACCTATAGGTGCAGTCTAAAGTAAAACACAATCAGGGTTTGTACATATAGTCTTTAGAATTCAAGGATGGATGGGGTATTTAGAGAGTTGAAGTGATAAATAGACCTAAGGAATATTGACTATGAAAATTAGTGTATATATAGGATTTTTATAATTCAAATCAAGAAAAGGGAAGGTCTCCAATCAAACAAACATAGTCCACATGCTAAAATCATGTATAATCTACCTTCTTCCTAGTGTATCTTGGGTTTTTATGCATTTCAGGGGACAAATGAAATAATAAAAAGTTCATATTTGGTATATAAGTTCCCCATTAATTTTTTAATCTCCTACACTACTTAGTTTTTATATAAAAATAGGTTAAGTACCCTCTATTTTGTCTTAGATAGAGGGCACTTCCCTCATACACAAACCCTACAAATTTAGAAATAGGAGATGAATGATGAACCATGAGAGTGTTTTTAAAGTATAGATAGGTGTGAAAGGTTATATTAAACCTATAAAAAAAATTTAAACCATGAACAAAATGAAGAAACCTAATATTATTTTTTGTGTTGTTAAGGTTGCAGTCAGGCCTAGTAGGTAAAGGCCTAGAAGCCAAATGGTAAGCCACTTTCACTTCTATTTATTAGTGAGACTTCTAACTTGTTGGATCATTTTTATGGTATAAAATAATATGTTTCTAAGATATTATATGTATGGAAAACCATCAAAAAACTCATTTTGGGATTTATGGTATAGACAGGCCTATTAAGCATGACAAGGCCTAGAATCCAAATGAGGGGTCAACTTCCTTTCCAACCTTGGTAAATAATTCCAATGAATTTTTTAATGTTAATGTGGGAAAAAAATAGATGATATATCTGGTGGAAGGTAGAGAAGTTATAGGATAATCTAATTTTATCTTAAGACCAATATTAGGCCTATGTAAATGGAGAAGTTTAGATGCTCACATTTTTTTGAAGGTTGTGCATGGGGATATAAGGATTTATGGGAATTTTATGTAGGTATTTAAATATTTTTAGTGGAATTTTTGGTAGATTTAACACCCAGTATTTATGAATGAATCTTAAGAGGTCAAAATAGGCTAAAACCCTTATAAACCCTTGCTAGTGATATGTTTGGAGAAATGAGGATAGAAATATAATATAATGGAATATTTTGACCAAGATTATTATTGAAACTTGTAGGAAACTCTCTCAAGATACTCACCATGATTTTGGATTGAATGAAATTATATGGGCAAGGTACAAATTAGGGTACTTTTGAATATTTTATTTGTTTTATAAGTTATAAGAAGATTCTAGAGATGAAAAAAAATTTAGGAGAAGAATTATGACTTTTTATAACCCCTTATGTCCATTTAATTTTTTATAACAACTCTTAAGTGTTCAAAAAAATGATTCATCTTAGCCAGTCAAAATTGACATATTGACCAACTAGTTAGAAGGGTGAGAACATCAAGTAAATGGATTTTTTAGGTTTACCTAAGTATTATAATTAAATTTAGGGTATTTTAAAATATAATACACTCCTTAATATTAATTTTCATCAAAAAATGAAGCCAAATGTGAGGCCATGTGTGCAGGGTGCATGAAAGAGGAGTTATTTAGACTGCAAATGGTGATGGCTCATTTTTGGAAGGTTTTAGTTGACAAAGAATAAAAACAATGAATGGAGAGGCATGGATAAATCCTTCCCATTAATTTCAATTATTATACCTATCCATAATAATATTTTAGATGTCCAAATAGGTACAAATCATGAAGGTAGTTTTATGAGCCAAAATGAAAACTTTCATGCCACTTTGCAAGAGTTTCATGACTTAGAGATCCACTTGTTCCTTATAAATCTTCATGGTTCATCCCAAATCATCTTCTCATTCAAAATTAACTCATTCTATCATCTTGAAAAGTTTCTTTGTGACCCTTGGACTTTTCTCTTCTCCTTTATCTTTGATGTTCTATAAGAACTAGCCATTTTGGCCATTGTAACTTATGATTCACCTAACTATAGAAAATTCATAATCATTTGCATACCATTTAATCAATAAGAATACTAATTTTTATATTTTACATGACTATTTATAGTGTGACCACCTGAAATTTTTATTATTGTTAAGTGATGACTCTTGTTTCCTTAGCATATTTTTTCATTCTCTCACCTATTTGTAGTTTGAAAGCTTTTTCTTGCAGGGAATGTGAAGTGTTCAAGGAAGTGTCAAGGTTGAGTGAGTTATTCTATTCACTAGTGCCATTAAATTCCTCTTTTCTAGTCTTCATAGCCTAAACATTCATCTATAACCTCATAATGTAGCATTGATGTGAGAAGATGCAAATTGGAGAAGTGTATGTTTGATTAGTCTCTTGGTTTCATGTGTAACATGTAATTGGTTTAAATTTAGAGACTTATTTGTTGTATCATCTCCCTTAGGATATTTTTATTTCATTTTTCTCTCTCCCTTCTGCCCCCCAAATTTTATGTGTAGGTGTGATCCAAAGTGGTACATCAAGGGATCTATCCCTATCTATAAATTTACCTCATCCTTAGACTACCCACAAGCCTAGAGGTGTTTCAATTGTGCCACTTAGATGAAGAGAGCTAAGACATCTCTTTAAAGGGTGAAAATCCAAGTGACAATAATTTTTGGCATGCCCTATGAGACTCTTAGTCTAAGAGGTTAAAATATTTTGGTTATTGTCTTTCAATAATTAGCCTTTGGAGGGATCTATCTAAGCATAAAAAACAACTCCAAAATTACATGATCAAGTCAATAATCCCAGGTTTCCTTTTGAATATTGTTGGTAATATATTTTTTTTCTTGATTTCAATTGGCTACTTTTGGTGTTGAGTTTTTTATACACAATTTGATGAGACATATCAAGCTTATAACATTCCCTATCAGCCTTGGTGTGATTCTTACTAGTCTTGATATGGCCATGGTTAACCTTATCATGATCCTTATCATCAATCTATCTATCCTTATCATGAGTTTAATCATTCTTATATTCAACCTCCTCAATATCTTGCTTCTACTAGTCAACCTATTGAATTATCAACTCAATCCATTTTCACCTTCAAACAAACTCTTCTGCGGTATGAGATGTTTATGTTAGATCTTGATACACTAAGGGTACATGGTCAAGATTTTCATATTCATTTCATTCATTAGGTGAGAGATTCATTATATCTAGTTAAAAGAGAGTGGGCACCTATTGAGAGATCCAATTGGTAAATGCTCATAAGTGAGATGTTAAATGTGAGTGGCCCAATTTCTTCATCCACTCCTCAAAATGCATCACCACCTCAAGAAAAAAATTATAATCCTAACATCCTAGGATGATATAATATATTGGAATCATGGGGAAAGAGGATAAAAGCATTGATAAGGAGTGTAAAGTTTATAATAAAGTTGGTCCTTTGCAATTCCTTCCCACCCTTCCTCAAGATACCTCTTTCTCTTTGTGTCATCGATATTATGCTCCTAATCATCATGATGGTGCCTATCAACTCCAAGAGAGACTTTTACAAGAGAACCTATCCAGGTAAATTGAAAAGTTAGAGTTAAATATTAAATTGGTAAGCCAAGGTGTGATGGAAGGTTTAAACCCAAGAAAATATCTTATGCCTCAACACACCCCACCTAACCTTATTCAAGAGAATAATTAGGCCCACTTAGATTGAAATGAAGTGATTATAAAATGTAAGGAAGAAAACCAAGATAATATAGACCAAGTTCTGCATCCACTTCCTCAATAGCTCCCAAATGAATCCCCTACTTTTCACTCTTAATCTAATTTTGAGTTTTGTGTTCCATCTCCACCATGTAATTCATTTTATCCTCACCCTATCAATATTTACCTTTATATACCTTGGTATGAGAACCTAAATAGGAGAAGTTGGTTGATAAGAATTTAAAACTCTTGATATAAGAAGACATAACACCTTGGAAACCTTATTGGGCTAAGTCACATGATTTCAAGATGCCTAGTAATAGAATCACCAAGAAATAAAAGGAGATGGAAGATCTTGAATCCCTTGAAGAAGAGTCTACATATAATAAAAAATATGTGGATAATCATCTCAATCATGAAGATTAATTTTCTATTAAGGATGGATAAAATTTATTAGTCATTCTAAAAGAGGTTGAAATCCTATAAAACTCTTTTGAGACCAATGTGGAAGTTGTTCTTGAAGATTACCCAATACCTCAGCCTGATTTTGAATCACCCTCAAATGCATTGGATCTTGAATAACACCACCTTGATGAATTCATACATCAAGAAGAGAAGATTGAAGAGGTAGTGGTTCTAGATGATAAAAAAGATAAAGATGATTGACAACTATAAATAAAGTTCTTTCAATAGCTTGAAGATCTTTAACAAGTTTAGGATCAAGTACATGACAAGGTGAAGAAAGAGTATTCCATGGAGGATAATTACTAGGATTTGTAATAATATGCAAAACTCGTTGATAAACTAGAGGAACTTGTAGCTGAGAATAAACCCAATCCTATTTAGAGTACTCTAGAAATCAAGAAGGTATGCATTGTTGAACCACCATTGGAAGTTGTAATTGAGGATCCATATGAGAAACTTGAGGCTCTTTAGATGCAATAAAAGTTAATTTTCCTAGCAAATATATTTGGAGATGATTATTTCTCAATGAACATCATGCCAATGAATTTGGAAAATATCATGAAAAAGTTGGAGGTATCAATACTAAAGAACAAAAGGTTACATATATCACTACGTCCTTCATGTCATGAATCAAGAAGGGTTTAAAAATTCCCCTTTGATATAGGAGGGAGTTTTCATCTTATGTTAGTTAGTTTTTGATGAAATTTGTTTAGTTTGGTGTGTGTGTTCCATAAGTTCTCATGAAGCACATGTGTTTGTTTTTGCTTTGTGTGTATGTATTTTGTCTTGTGTGGTTGAGGTAGTCATTGGTTTTGTCTTTATAAAAGATCATTGTCAAGGTCCTCTTGTTTTGTCTCAAACATTAAATGACTCCCTAATCCTAATGGACTAATAAGGCTATTGGTATAGTTATTATAACAAGCATCCTACCCCTATGAGTCACAAATTTGTTGACCATATTTGACCTTATAGGTCAAATTAGGGCCCCTATAGGTAAAAAAATAATTTTATATGTTTTATGGGGTATAATATATTATAATGAGGTGTATTATAACTTATTTTATGTCATTTATTGTCATCCTAGCCTTAGTCTTAGTCATATTAATCAATTTGTCACTTTGGGTCATTTAGTGGGCTTTTAGGTGTCATAAATACAAGTGGCATGGTTAACAACATGTCCAAATGTCCAATTTTACTTTTATGCATCCAATAGGTTAGATTACCTATCAAAAATTTCATTTTAATCATAATCTTGTAGGTTATCTAACTTAAATTCAAGAAACTAACTAAAAGAGGGGAATTTGGCACTTGTACGACCCATGGGAGAGGGTGACACATGGAAGAAGGTCATGGAACATATCTCCATATTACTCACACTCACCTTAGTTCATGAAATACTTTTTAAGTGATAAAAAATTTCCAAAACCATTATACTTATTTCTTTT
The DNA here is from genome assembly GCA_037957365.1 of Torreya grandis. Lineage (NCBI taxonomy): Eukaryota > Viridiplantae > Streptophyta > Pinopsida > Cupressales > Taxaceae > Torreya > Torreya grandis. Next base: position 226,614 of record JARHVA010003293.1, on the reverse strand, counting down.
TCTTCTAAACATGTAGAAGTGATCAATAGGCTCATGCTTAGTATGGATAGTTGAAGAGGTTTCAAGACAAATGATTTTGGGAGAAAGTAGTAAACTCAAATAAATTCATTTAAATTAAAATATCTTTAATAATTGTGTCATGTGCTTTATAAACCATCCTCATGAAGTTGATTGTGATTTTTTGCCTACTATTTCATGCACCCTATAGGTTTTCCTCCATTTTGGGCAAGTACGTACAAACTAGTTGGTGATGTTAACTACAGAGGATGTGGGATATATTATTATATTTTTTCATGTTTCATGGTTTTTACATGAGCAAATTATCTCATGTTACAAGAAGGTGCCACCATGTACAGTCTTAGTTTGTTTTCCTTATTTATAGAATGTTTGGTTCTAATAATAGGTCACATAGGAATGTGATGTGATGGTTACCATATATAAATTACATACTGATATTTTTAACTTCATATTTATCCTCATAACATCATTCTTGGATCAAGATATCTAGTCTTTCCTTTTTTACAGTCAATTCCTTGCTCATCCTTACTTACAACCATGTTGATCATGTGTGAAAAACATGTTTAGTGTGTTTTTGGAGTTGTATTGGAGGTCTGAATAGTTTGATATATATTTAGAATTAGGAATAATAAATTTTTATCCTTTAGAGAGTACAAAATGGAACTATGACAATCAACACATTCACTCACACATAATTCTACCATTAACATACACTTATAGATGCTTGAAAGGGTCTAGACCTTGAAATGGAGCTATTTTGACTTGATATAAGTGCTAAAAGTTTTAATGGATAAATATTAACATTTTAAAGAATATACAATGGTTCTTGGAGGCTCATATACCATGAGTGTGGTTATTAACATTGTTTACTACCTGCATACCAGTCAAAATGTTCATCTAAAGGTATCCCATGAGAAGATCAATCATGTTAGATTGAGTGTATGAAGCAAATAAGGTTCTACATGATAAAAAATAATATTATTTTAACCCTTTATAGGTACCTAAAACTCATAATAAGATTAAAAAAACATGCACATTGCTCTCATTACATTCACTACCTCAAGACATGAAGACACCCACATATAGGTGGTACCATTGAGAGTTAAAAGGACACTTTGAAGTGTTGATATAAGTGTTTTAACCATTATTGAATTCATAGTAGGTTTAATACATCATGACAAACGTTTTGGAACTGATAGGTTGATAGACAAAGTTGAGGGTCACTTTATAAGGATGATGATTGAGATCTATGCCTCTAATCCTTAAATTGGCAAAATAGAGAACCTGGTAGTTTTGTGGAAGATTTAAAACAAGGTTTTCATGAGATTTGAAGAATATGCATGTAATAAATTTTTATCCCCTACATAATACAATTACTTGATAGAGCTTTTTGGGAAGAAATTTGATGAAGCCTGGCTATTTTAGGCCTCAAAGATGCCTAATTATGCACTAAAACCCTGCATTATCATCTATAGGTCTACATCTAAAGGAAACCTTTTTCATCTAGGTCGGTATTACTAGGATATGTATTCACATTTTTATGGTCTTATATGGTGTAAAATAGCATTCATGTATTAATATATCATATAAAGGAGACAATGTATTGTCCCTTATCTCTCATACACATTTGAGAAGTTGTTCATTTCTTACATGTATGAGTGTTAGGATATGTTGAAGTTTTTAAAAATTATTATAATATCCTTAGAATATATCAAGTATATTAATAAATATATTATGATCTTTAAATCTCATTTACACCTACAATATGAACCTACAGCCACTATAGATGACAATCTCAAACAGTGAGCATGAGATGTTGCTCGCAATTTTAACATAGCTTGAGTATGGAGTAGATAAACATAAAAAATATAAAATTACTATAGGGGGTTATAATTATTATGTGTATATTTTATTTAATATTAAATCATGTAGAGTAACCTATAGTTAGGATCCATATTCTACAAGAAACATAGTTAGCTGTGACTGTGAGAGATAGTGAATAAAAGGTGATGGTTCTAGATAAGGGTGTATAAAAACATGATAAAAATGAATAAAAGAAGGTGAAAAGTTTCTAAAAATACCTCTCAATTAGTATTTAAACATTATCTAAAACATAAATCATGAAAGATAACCTACAGGTGTAGTTTAAAGCAAAGCACAATCAGGGTTTGTACATACTATCTTGAGAATTCAAGGATTAAAGGGGTATTTAGAGAGTTGAAGTGAAAAATAAACCTAAATAATATTAAAAATAACCATAATATTATATATAGTATATTTAAAATTAAAATAAAGCAAAGGGAAGGTCTCCAATTAAACAAACACATTCCACATGTTAAAACCTTACATAGTCTACCTTCTTCCTAGTTTGTCTTGGTTTTGAGCATTTGAGGGGTCGAATGGCCTAATAAAAAGATAATATTAGGTTTATAATGTCCCCATAACATATTAAATCTCCTCAAATAAGTTTTTATATATAAATAATGTAAGTACCCTCTATTTTGTCTTAGACAAAGGGTACTTTCCTCATACAAAACCCTACAGATTTAGAAATGAGAGACACATGATGAACCATGAGAGTGTTTTGAAATTTAAGAGAGATGTGGAAGGTTAGATGAAACCTATAAAAATAATTTAAAACATGAAAAAAATTATGAAACCTAAAAGGATGGTTTGTGTTTCTAAGGTTGTAGTCAGACCTAGGAGGCAGAGTTAAGGCCTAAAAGCCAAATGGTCGGCCACTTTCACTTATAGCTCATAGTAAGAATTTTAAATTATTTCATAATGTTTATGGGATGAAATAATATGTGTATAATATATTTTATTTAGGGATAAACATCAAAAAAACAATTTTAGGATTTAAGGTACAGACATGCCTACTAAGCATGACCAGGCCTAGTATCCAAATAAGGGGCCAACTTCCTTTCCAACCTTGGTAGATAACTCAAATGAATTTGGTAATGTTAATTGGGGATAAATATAGGTGATATATCTTTTTTAAGGTAGATAAATTATAGGGTAATCCAATTTTTGCTTAGGATGAACATTGCACTTGTACAAATGGAGAAGTAAACTTGATAGGAGAAGTTTAGATGCTCATATATTTTTGGAGGTTGTGCATGGGAATATAAAGAGTTATGGCAAGTTTATATATGTCTTTAAATATTTTATAGTTTAATTTTTTTTAGATTAAATGTCCCATATTTATGAACAAACCTTAAGATGTCAAAATAGGCTAAACCCCTTAAAAACCCTTGCTAATGACTAGTTTGGAAAAATGAGGTTGGAAAGATAATATAATATAATATTTTTCATAGGATGATGATCTAAACTTGAACTATAATGTATAAATATAATCCAAATTATTTTGGATAGTATGAAATTGTATGAACAAGGTACAAAATAGGGTACTTTTGACTATTTTATGTGTTTTATATGTTTCAAGAGGAGTCTGAAGATGAATAAATTTTTTGGAGAAGGATTAGGACTTGGGATAACCAATAATATACATTTAACTATTCATAAAAAAACATAACTATTCAAACAAAATATTTCATCTAAGCCAGTCAAAACTGGAATAATGACCAAGCTAGTGTGAAGGGTGAGAACTTTAAGATAAATGGATTTTTATGGTCTCCTTGAGAATTATAAGTACATATAGGGTATTAAAAAGTTTCATCCACTAAATCACATATAATTTCATTGAAAATTATATCCAAATTTGAGGCCAAGTGTGCACGGTACATGAAAGAGGAGTTATTTAGATTGTAGATAGTGATAACTCATTTTGGGAAGGTTCCAAATAAATAGCACTACAAAAAATGCATGAAGAGGCATGTATAAAATCCTTACCTTTAATTAAAATAATTTTGCCTATCCATAATAATTTTTTGGATGTTCAAATAGGTCCAAATGATGAAGGTAGTTTTTTGAGCCAAAATGAGAACCTTCATGTGACTTTCTAAGAGTTTCATGACTTGGAGAGACACTTATTCCTTCTAAAATTACATGGTTCATCCCACATCCTCTTTTAATTAAAAATTAACTCTTTTATCATTTTGAAAATTTTACTTGTGACCCTTGGACTTCTCTCTTCTCCTCTTTCTCTCAAGTTCTATAAGAATTAGCCATTTTGGCCATTGTAACTTATGTTCCACATGAGTATAGTGAATCCCTGCTCATTTGCATACCATTCGATCAATAAGACTACTATTTTTTACCTCTTCCATTACTATTTATTATGTTCCCACTTGAATTTTTTATTTTTCTTAAGTGATTACTCTTGTTTCCTTAGCATGTTGTTTCATTCTCTCACCTATTTGTAATTGGGAAGCTTCCTCTTGTAGGGCATGTAAAGTTTTATAGGAAGTTTTAAGGTTGAGTGATTTAGTCTATTCAATAGTACCATTTAAGGCCTATTGTCTAGTCCTCCTAGCCTAAAAATTCATCCATAACCTCAAAATGTAGCATTGATATGAGAAGATGCAAATTGGAGAAGTGTATGTTTTGTTAGTCTCTTGGTTTCATGTGTAACAAACAACTAGTTGGAATTCATTATATTATTTAGTGTATCACCTCCCTTAGGATAGTTTATTTTTAATTTTATCTCTCCCTTTCCACCCTAAATTTTACATGTAATTTTGACCCAAATTGGTACATAAGAGGATCTATCCATATATAGAGATTCACCTCATCTTTAAGCTACCTAAAATCTTAGAGGTGTTTCAATTGTGATGCTTGGATGAGGAGAGATGAGACATATCCTCAAAGGTTGAAAATCCAATTGATAATATTAGGCATGCCTAAATCTCAAACCATGGCTTGTGTATTGATGATAATAGTCTCATCTAGGCCCAAATATATGTTACCATCATTGTATTGATCGAGCAACACTTATATGATTTTTCCTCGGTCACCAAAGGTAGGCATACACAATAAGCACTCAACATCTATATTATGGAACTGGTGGGGATCTATGAGGGCAAGTGTTTTTGTAGTATTGATAGGATTTGGTTAGAATAGATTTTGTTATACTTGGTAGAGGTAGTCAAATGGCTCTTCATTACTAAACTTTATTTGCTTGAGTGTCTTGTCGACACTCATGGCCTCTTTTTTATCATTAGTGAGATACCTAAATAGTTGTGAGGTATCCATAGTTTCATGATGTGAGGTAATTTATACAAATCTCTATTCTTTTTGTAATAAAAATGGCTCAAATCTTAGTAATTCTAGCTCAAAAAATATGCCCAAGAATGAAGTGCTAACTTGATATTCAAACTTAGGCTTTATAGATTTGGTCCCTCTTGGATTCCTCATCTAGGCATTTATTAGTTGTTTACTCATCTTGAATGTAATGGTGGATGTGTAAAATCTATTTCTTATCTAGCCATTAAGGTAGTTAGTCATTGGTGCATGTGTAGAGTTACATCATTATTCTCTTTGGTGTTTATACAAGGGGTATGCGTAGCTGATCTTAATGAGCCACTAATTTTTTGAAGATCACATCAATCGACCTTTGGATCATGCATTTAATTCTTGTGGATGACCATTATCTAATGGATATCTTGTTGATGGGACATTTTCATAACTTTCCTAGACTTAATATTTTTTAGTTGCTCCTATTTGACTTTCCTGGTGACAAATGTGGATCCTCTTGTGCATGGTTGGTGGATGAAATTCTTTATATCGCAATTATTAAATATTATTGAAGAGATAATATAAATAAACACAAATATAAAAAACACCAAAAACATGTATAAAATAGTGAAATCCTAATGTACTTGGTATTACTTAGCACCTCCTCTGTTTGTAGAATGAGATTGATCAACTATTGGTGGTAGGGCTTAAGCCTACATCCATTCACCCATATTGGTAACATAGTTCGTTGAATATCTCTAAAAACCATAGTTAATTTCTATGTTATGTCATGGATAATATAGGGCCCTTTCCATCATATCTGTAACAAGCCTAATAATGATATGAAATGACTATCATACAATAAGATTGGTTGATCTTTATGAGATTCTCTATGGTGCAAGTTCCTATCATTCCATTTTTTTGGCTCTATTTCTACACTTATATGCACTTTTCTATGCATCTAAACTTATCCATCTAATTTAGTTTAAGAAATCTATTGGTTAAATACTCATGATCTCCTAGGTGTATGACCATCACAATGCATAAGTTGGGTACTAAGTATTCCATTAGCATGACTGCTTCAAGGCCATACACTAAATTGAAAGGGATAAAAACTATGGCTCACTTTTAGTGTATGCAATATGCCCACATAATTATATGAATATGAACTTCCCATTTATCTTTATTGATGTCATAGATGTTTGTTAACATTTTACCTAGAACATTATTGGAAGCTTCAGCTTGGCCATTGGATTGTGGATGATATGCAATGCTTTTGTGATGAGAAATCATAAATTCTTTAGTTAGAGCCTTGATGGTGTTTTTTATAAAGTGTATTCCTCTATCACTAAATTTATATGAAATCCAAACGTAGTAATGATATTTTCATAAGGAAACTTCACTATATCCTTTGCACCATAGCTAGGTGTTATAGTAGCTTAAACTCACTTAGTAAAATAGTCCATCATAGTGATGATATATCTTGTTTTACTATGCTTAATTGATGGATTGATAGGTCTGACAAATTCAATTCTCCATTATTCAAAAGGTTAATCAACTAATAGGGGATATTAAGGAATTTCATATTTTTGTAGTGGTTTACCCATGCATTGGCAAACATCAGTGTCATACAACTTTGTGTGCATCCTAAAACATGTTTGGCCACTATAACCCACTCTGTAAAAGCTTTATAGTCATAGATTTTCTTTAAAAATATCCTCCTACAACTCCTTGATGTGCCTCATATAAGAGTTTAGGTCTCTCATGTTCAATAAAAACCCTATGAAAAACTTCATCCTTCCCTAAGTGATATATAGTCTTGTTGATGATGGTATATGATAGTGCTCTACTAACAAACTACTTCTTATCACCCTCTTGATAGTGCATAGGGAAGACTCCTTATTTGAGGAAATTAACAATAGCTTCAAAGTTTTTAATAATCATATAAAAATGAAAGAGGTAAAAATTAAGAGAGTCTTCTTGTAACTCTTATAGTTCTTAACCATTAAGAATGTGGTTGAGATGGTCTAGTCCCATGTTCTCTCTTCCCATCTTAACATTAATGTAGAATTGAAACTCCTAAAATAACATCAACCATCAATATATGTGTCCTCATAGAATCAAATTGTTGACAAGGTATTGTATGGATTAATGATTAGTGAATACATTGAATGGTGTCATAAGTAGATAGTGCCAAATGTTTTGGAGTGTGAACATGATGGTCAATGGTTCTCACTTAGTGGTTGTGTAGTTTTTCTCTATGTCAGAGAGTTTCCTACTAGCAAAATAAATAGGATGGTCGAGTCCACCATCTCCTAGATGCATAATACAAAAACTAGTTGTGATACCCATAACATCCACATGTATGTGAAAAGGCTTTCTCTAGTCTAGATAAATAAGTATGGGTGTAGTAACCAATCTTTGCTTTAGCTTAATTAAATCTTCTTGGCATTATAAAGTCTAGATAAACTTCACATTTTTTCATAGTAAGGATTCCAATGGAGATAAAATATCTATGTAGTACTTAATAAACCTATTATAGTATCCTATATTCCCCCCAAAAATATCACACTTTGATGAAACTAATAGGTAGAGGCATAATTAAGATTACTAAAATTTTTGCCTGATCTACTAGAATGCCTTTGTTACATAATACATATCCTAGTAAAACACCAAAGGGTGTAAATAATAAACAATTATTCAAATTCAAAGTGATGAAAAAATATTAGCATCATTACAACATTATATTTATCTTAGACAAATGTTCTTAGAACAAGGATAATACTTCCCAATCATCAAGGTAAAATTCCAGGAAGTCATGAATCAAACCCTTGAATACCATAACCAATATGAAAGAAAACATCACATGTGCATTTTTAAGGCCAAAAGGCATGAAATTTTATGAAAAATAACCCCATTCATTTGTAAATTTTATTTTATCTATATCTTATTCTATGATTAGTATTTGATGATATACACTAAAAGCATCCATGAAAGAATAAAGTTCATGTCGTATGACAGACTCCAAAACTTTGTCTGTGAATGAAATTCAAAATGGATAATTTACACAAGCATCATTTGAAATGTGTTAATCCCTACATAAATGGATTTAACATATATTATTAGGATTCACTACCATGGATCTTAGCTAATATACCTTTTCTATAAGATATATTATCCCTATGTCTTGCATTTTATCTAGTTTAGCCTTTACTTTTAGCTTCATGTTTGGGTTGAGGTTGTATCTCCACTTCTTGGTGGGTCATGCACATTGATTCAATTCAATATGAATATCACTAAGATGTGTTTAAAATCCTTATACCTCTAAGATTTTTTTGGGAAGGACATCTTGATAATCCCTCAATAGTTGTAGATCTTTCAAAATTTTATCTTCTATCTAATAGTCACCAATGTTTGCCAATTTTAGGACCTAGTCTATTCTAATGTTTATAACATGATTTTAGTAATATTATAATAAATTTTGTATTTTTTTTCATCAATAGATTCTTATATCTTCCATTTCCCTTCTTCTTTATGAATTTAGATGCTACATAGCTTATCTTCTTCAGTAGGTGTTGTGCAAATGTCCTTTAGTAGTTCTATAGGTTGTTTAGGTTGAAATAAATAATTTAAATCTAGGTCACTATCAAAATCATAATCCTCAATGTCTTCTCCTTCATCTTGTATTCCGTGGCATGGTTACATTAGGGATTGTTCTTATTTATTAGTAGCTTTGTATCTTTGTAGTGTAGAATTAAGATCAGAGGATGCATTCTTTTATGTAGTGTATTATGTTATGGTGCTTAGGTATTTGGCACACCATTGGAATAAGAAGTATTTGAGTTTCTACATTTCATTGTGAAATAGAGGATTTTTATATTCAAAAACAAAGGTTTTTATAAAATAACTTTGCACTTGTGCCTAATGCTTGGTCTCTCTTTTATGTTCTTGGTGCATATACCATATTGATGGTAATGGAGCAAGTTTATAGTGGAAAATTTGGATCCAATACTTTGGTACCACACATTCCTTAATCCATAATTTAACACATTTATGTATATGAATTTTAGGACACTCATATTCTTGAAATAATGGCCAATTGATGCATATGAATTATGGTAGCTGGAACCTACTAATCATGAGCTCATAGGAATCATCCCACTCAAGTTGGTCATCTCAATGAGTTGCCCACCATGTCGTAACAACTCCTTTTAGGGAATAATTTAAATCACTAGCCACTATTTGATGGTTATTATATGAAATTGCAAGCACATAATGAAGTCATTTATGTCCTCATTTTCATAGTATATGGGAAGTTATCACTCATGTGCAAATATCATTTGTATTGATCAAATTTCATGATCACCTTAGGCCTAGATAAGGAGTTGTATGTCTAAGTCACCACTAATAGATGAATATATTTCTTGGGAAAGTGCCTTCCCTAGTTATCTTTATGTATTCCTACATGTGATCATTAGCTTGATAAAGGAAGTCAACTTCTGAATGAGTAGGATATTTTGAAGATATAGATGCACACTCTTTGATGATAAATTGGTTTACTAAAGGATACATAGATACTAGTTTAGGCCTCTGATATTCTGATGTCTTTATTTATTGAGTGAGTAGTGATTATACCTAAGGTTTGGTATGTTAGTATAGAACATTTAATTTAGTTATGCATAGAGCTTTTGTATTATTCTTGAAGTTCACCTTTATCCAAGTATTTTATTGCACCACGTATGAGGAGTCTAGTTCATCTAGAATTATGTAAGGCTTATGCACTTTATTAAGAGGAATGATAACTAATTTATCACCTTGGTGTGCCTCTAATTGGTTATTCACCATGTTTAGAGTCATTTGACCATCATATGCCCATTTATTATGTATGAGCATAGGGTAATGTGTGGTCAAAATTTTCATGTTGATGACTTCAAAGTCACCTCATAGAGTTAATTCCACAACATTTATCTCCTCATATTCTAATCTACCAATAGGCTCAACCTTTCCATAATCAACTAGGTTCAAAGTTACTAGGATATAAATCAAAACTGGTCATCTAATGGCTTCCCAAGTAGACCTATGAGTCATATTAACTATGCTACCAAAATCAAAGATAGCATTCAAGATATCATAAATAATAACCTCAATATCAATGCAAGCATAAATATATAAGGGTTTCTTCATTTTGATGTACCAAACCAACTTCTCCATCCCATACTACGCACACTTTAAGAAATTATATATTAGGTTTATGATGTTCTGTGAGATGTCTTCACTAGACAGTGTACTTAAAATTTTCAAAAGATCTATGAGCATAGTGACTATTCCAACCTAATTTATTATGCACATGATATAGCCATACATTTATGCATCTATTATGGTATCATCTCCTTTAGTGGTCTCTTGATGTTGGATGCTTTTCAATATCTTTAAAACTTCATATATGAGGCCCTTTTCTATATTTGGATCTAGGTACTTGTCATGTTTATATTTTTAGATTCCCTAATCCAATGGTATTTTGAGTGAGAGAAAACCTTTATCTACATGTTATTATCATGTAAAAAAATTCCAAAATGCATTTTTTTTAGGCTGTGCACTCAACATATTCACATTTTGAATGGCCTTATCCTTTCATTATTTCTCCAAAAGGGGACAATATTCTATGTCATGTTGATCAAAAATTTTGCAATATGTGTAGTATGACTACCTTTGAGAATTCATCATGAAATTTCATTGTACATGATTATATTTCCCACACATATAGCATTATACGGGAGGCTATTGATAGTTATTCCATCTACCACCCTAGTATCCTCCTTCATATCCACCTCAAGATCCTCTTCTATTTTATTGGTATCCACTTATATATCCTCCTTATTGCTTCATAGTGTTCCTATGATGGTGCTATTTATTTTTACATCTAATTATAAATTTTTGTTGTACAATTGGTGGGGTCTAACTTATTTGTTTCTACTAGATTATGGCTAGGCTCTTGAGAGCTTCATACTAGTACTATAGAGATGTATGTGTCTAACTTAAAAAATGAGGGTTCCATATAGCCAAACCTTTATTTTGATACTATGGTGTACTAAGAATCCATTATGGACCTATCTAGGTTGCATAACCTTTATCTACCTCTAGGCTTGGGATCATCAACTTTGTCAAAGATGTTTTCTATACAGTGATGGTGAATATGTTTTTGGTGATGCCTTATTTAAGCTATTGTAAATTTTGATAGTTCTTCTCATCATAGTAAGATGACTTATAAAAATTGTAATATAAATTCTATAGGCTCTTAATATATTATTGTAGAAGGTGTCATTGTGGTGTGGCATGCCCTACTAATGGTAGAGTTCATAAAATTATGTATTGACTTTAGGACAATCATTTCTATGATGTATTTATTTTTGACACTCCATATACCCTAAATTCAATTTAGGCTTATCAGCCTCATGGTATTGCTCCATTCTTTTCATGAAATCTTGTAATATATTTTCAATCTTGGAATTAGTAATAAGAGCTTCTGTATAACCTTTATTTTCTTCTACATAGATAGAAATAACTCTGGCATCTACTTTTATAACATATTGTGTTTTCACAAAGGCAAACATGATCATGAAGTACAATACTTCAATGAACTATGTAACTTTCTATTTATTTATTAGACTAAATTCTACCTTATTCATCACATCAGATAATCTATAATCATAATTGTAGATTGATTCTCCAAACTTTTGTTGTATCTCCTTCAGGTCTTGTATAGTCTTATTAGAGCATTTCCTAATCTTGAATTCTATTATAGGCTAGTCCTTAACATATTTTATACTTTATTATTAAAGGTATATTTTATATATTAACTCCAATGTTTTACCAACTAGTGCCCTTACTTATTCACAATTTTGAATAGATTCATTAGTGATGTCCTTAGTTTGCCATCTCATCTTGTAAATTAGTAGATAATGTTCAGGATCTATGGACCCATCATAGTTGGCTAAATACATGGATCCTCTTGGATGATTCATCATGTTTATTGGTATAGCTAGAGTCTACTATGTAGTTATTATCATAAAAAATTGTGTTCCAAGTGATCTTACCTATGTACTACTCTACACATTAGGATATTTTTTGTGCACACTTTGTTTATCTATACTTCTGTTAAGGTCAACATGCCCCCATTTCTTGAAAATTAGGACCCTTGAGATACTTTGAACCTTAACACTAAAAACATGATATGATTAGATCATTATTAGAATTTGAAGATCACCCACTTTGATAAAAAAAGGGACTATTTTCTTGTAATTCTACTTTTGACTTGCCTAATGTTATTAATAATTGGTCCTCATATCCTAAAGTTGTAAGTTTCATGGAGTTATTACTGATGGATCATGTTTAGAGCTTATAAACTGACTCTATTAAGTATTTTCACTAGCCTTAGGTTTGTGAAAACTCAAACCTAGATTAATATTCTAAAAGCTTGCCTTCAACAAACCCTAGCATAAACCCTTGGTTCAAATTTACATTTGGAAAGAATGCATTTTTTTAGAGTACTTAAAATTTTGAATTAAGCCTAATTTTATGCTAAGGCTTAGTCATGTTTTGTAACATGAACAAACCCTAGCTTAGTGAGATGAATGCTTATTTGAAAGAGTGGTTTGAATGGTTGAAAAAGGTGTTAAATTAGGTAAATTCTTGAAGATATGTCAAAATATTTACATATGATGAGTGGCTGGTGGGTAGAGGTTAGTGAATAAAAGTGATTAGGTGGTGAAAATGATATGTTAGCATTAGTTTTAGATAGAGGTATAGGTTTTTTTCAGAGGTTTGGATAGAATTAAGTAAAGTAGATGTAATGTATTTGGTTGTAATAGTTTGAACAAGGTAGGTATACGGTAGTACTTAGTTAGACGTGGAGAACCAAGTATGCATTACAAATGTGATTATTATGCAAGTATGCAATAATATTCAGATGAGGGACATAGTCCCTTAGATCTTAGATAAGGTTTGAGAAATGATGATAATGGAGGAATCAAGACATATGGAGATAGTCAGACTAGGCAAAATGATTCATTACTAGAATTTACTATGAGATGTGGGTATGATTGTAGCCTCATCGAGAGATGGGACCCAACCAAAAATAATGTTTTGTTTCCAATGGGGGAGATGATGATTCTCCTATATTGAATTCAACATATCACATGGATAACCATTCATGGGGATCCAATCTACCATATAGAGATTGAGGAGATTAACTATAATATAGATTTGATGTATCAGATGGATTGGGTACATGATTAGTTTCATTCAGGTGGATTTAGCTATAGGCCCCTATACCAGAGGACTTCTATAGATAGATGTTTAATCACCATGATGATGATGGATGTGTCTTGCTTCATGGTGCCAAATTTAACAACATACAATTTTTTAGGGATCCTGTTTGATATGTTGTTAGGGAAGACTTTTTTTGTGAGCCCCAGTCCTATTATTATACATTTATAGAGAGCTCTAGGCCTTCCAAGCTCATATGAGATATGGTATTAACATCAATTTAATGATGCACTACTAGACTTATGATCACATTTGGGTATTAAGGCCAGTGGGGGAACCTTGGGATGGACTTAAATAAGATCCATTTCTCATTGGCTTTACTAGATAGAGCGATAATTATAAATTGATAGGTGTAGGTGGTGAAGGCTAAGATATTGAGTGGTTCTGAGATGACTTGGAGGGTTTGGTATCTAGACACATAGTATGGAGGACATATGTAGGTTTAATTAGGTAGTTCAGGTATAGGTACCACACATTATCCTTGTAGAGCTAGTGTTAGATTTATAAAAGATGGGATGGGGAAATAGATCTTATCCCATTCAAGTGAGTGCAAAGATAGTTTGGATTAGTGTATGGGATCCCACCATATTTACCTAGCTATAAGAGGGAGGATGTAGAGTTATATCTCCCTAATCCATGGGAATAAGATGTTGTACTAAACTATAAAGAGCTATCAATAAGAGCTATGATAGATAATGTAGGTATTGTAGATGGTTATGTAGCATGGTATTAGGATAGATACACAGTGGTTAATTTTAGATGGGGTGATGGGGGGTGGTAATCCATGGATGTGGATATTAATAGGGCACCAACATCGGATAGATAGGTAGTAGTGGCATTACTAGTGGCCTAGGCTTAGATTACTAGCTTACAAGGATAAGAGACCACTTTATAGGGTTAGATTATTACCTTATAGGGTCAGGTTGCCACCCTGACTAGAGAGTGAGATCAAGTAAGGATCTCTCTTAGGTTAGTGACATAGGCTAGAGATTCATTGAGATAGAGGGAAGGAGTGGACACAATAGTAGCAAGAGGACCACTTGACATAGTTTTGAGGACATGGTACTTAACCACTATTTAGGAGTTGAGATATTATCAGGTGATAGTGCTAGTTTAGTTACCATTAGAGATGTGGTATGGAGAGTATAAGGATAGTTTAATAAGTGGTTTATCTATAGCTAATCTAGGATAGTGGGCCTTAATAGTAGGGTTGGTGGGGATATCAGGGGAACTACCACTAAATGGTAGTGTAGGTGTAGATGGGGCTAGTGCTAGAGGTGTTTCATGGGCTTGATTTATTGAGTTTGGTAGACACATATGTAAATTATTTTTATTTCACACTATGTGCTAATGATGTGATATGTATATGAGTGAGAGAGATATGGATACATTAAGAAATTTATTTCCTTAATGATGTTTTTGATTATGTTGATTATATTGATGACATTTCATTATATCGATAACATGTTGAAATTTGATTTTTTATGATGTTTGTTATGTATTGATGTATTATGATTATGATGATGATATGAGGACTACTACTCATGAGATAATATCTAGATTGATTGTTTTTCTTCACATTTTTTTCATGTGATAGATATGATGGATGGACTTATGTTTATGATGTTTTGATGACATTTTTTGATGGATGGACTTAATATGAGTATACCCAATCTCATATTTTATGAATATGTGGCTAATATAGTATAAAACTTTCTCTTTGTTCTATTCATCATGATTAATGGGCATTACCCTTAGGGAATGGTCCATGGAGGATATATAAGGATATAAGGGTTGGTCCTCTTTAGGAGGAATAAGAATAGGTGGAAAAATAAGGTACTCTTTGATTAAATCAAAGGATTGTTGATAGTCCTTGGTCCACAGAGAAGAGGTGTCTTTCTTTTAAAAATGGTGAAAGAGTTGACATCTATTTGATAGCTAGGATATGAAGTGAAAAATGGATTGGATCTTCCCCTACAAGTTATGGAGTTGATTAAGGTTAGTAGGAGGAGGCATCTCCAATATTGCTCTAACTTTGGTGGGCTCTATTTCCATTCCTCAAAGAGAGATGATAAAGCCAAGAAGATTTTCAGATAAGACCCCAAAATTACATTTCTTTAGGTTGAGCATAACATGATAATGGATTAGTTGGTTGAATATGATTATGAGAATGGCTAGGTGATCCTTATGATGTTTAAATTTCCCAAGGAGATCATCCACATAGTCTTTTAAAATTTTATGGATGAGATCATGAAAAATGTAGGTCATTGCATGTTAATATGTTGCTCCAACATTTTTCAAATGAAATAGTATGACCCTCTAGTAGAAGGTTCCTCATGGGGTGATAAAGGAATTTTTATGTTCATCTTTGGGGTCAATCAAGATCTGATTATATCTTGATAAACCATCCATGAGAGATAACATCTTGTGGCCAATTATAAGATCAATCAGTTGGTTGATGTTTGGCAAAGGAAAGTCATCCTTTAGGAAAGAGAGGTTGAGGTCATGAAATTTGATGTAGAGGTGAAGTCCCCCTATGGGTTTGGTAATGGGAATGATGTTAGAAACCCATTTTGGATAGTCAATGGGCTGAATAAAGTCGATTAATAAGAGATGTAAAAGTTTTTTTTTGACAAGAAGAGCTATGCAAGGATGTAACCTACAAAGCTTTTACTACATTGACTTAACCTTAGGATGGGTGACAATGTTATGGAGGGAAATATAAGCTTGAATTATAGGCATATCTTGATAAGACAAAGAAAATTTTATGATATGGTCATGAAGGAAAGAAGGATAATATTATTGTTCCATAGAATTTAAGGATTGGTTGATCTTGATGATATGAGGGTTATCCTAAGTACCCAAGTTGACATCAATAGTGGATTCATTTAGAATGGTTTGGTTCTTAGAAGTAAGGTATTTACTAAGGCAGGTGAGAATAAAATCATCATCTTAATGTCAAATGGTGTTGATGTTAGGAGAATATTACTCTATCATTTCAAGATGGATGAGAGGATGGGTTGTGGTTTGGTTAAGCTTTTGATAAGTCATGGGGCTGAAAATAATAGTAGTGATCAAGAAATATTTAGACGGGATGATACCAAATTATTTATTCTTTGGGGAAGGTGGGATAGGTGAGGATGGAACTTCCTCATTAATGGTGGTGATGGGTTTTGGTGAGGTGGGTTCTTATGGTGGTATAAACTCAAGGCCAAATAACTCATGAGGTTTTTTTACTTTTGATTATGGGTATTTTTTGAGGTCCTTGTTCATAAAGGATAAGGTCAAACCCTTTCCAAGCACACCTATAAAGGTGAACTTTGGAAAAGGCTAGTTTTTTAAGATAAGAGAAGTTAGAGGTAAATGGTTGGATAAATGAGGTAGTGGTGGGAGTGAGAAGTGGCTGATAAAGTCCCCCATAGATGAAAATTGTTTGATTTTTGGGGATCTCAAAAGGAATGATGGTTTCGATGTTGGGATTATACGAAGGGTCATGTTTGAGGTTCTTATACTCTTATAGAGTAGGGAAAGTATCCAAGGATAAAATGTGATAGTAACCAAGGGAGAGACATTAAAACATGGATTCCAAGGGGTCCTCTATAAGAATATGGGAAGATGGGATGGATGACCTAGTTAAAGCTTCATCATTGTTGTGGGCAGGTGTGTTTCTCTTTTTGGTTGGTAGTGAGGTAGTGTTGTTAGTAGTTTATTTTGAGGTGGATGAGGGAGGAATAAGAACATCATTAGGTTTATATGTCATATTTCAAGAGGCAAAAGGACTAGGGTCAGTTTTGATGGTAACAACTTGACCTTCATGTTCAAATTTTACACATCGATGTAAAGTAGAAGGTACATAACTCATGGCATAGATCCAAGGGCATTTGAGTAACACATTGTATAGTAAATCACCCTATATAACATAAAATAGTTCAATAATGGTGTGAGGTCCCAAATAGATATGGAGGACCACTATCCTTAAGGTAATGGCCATGGTTTCATTAAAAGAGAAAAGAACCACTACACTTGTTGACATGATGTTCTTGGGCATCTAAAGTTGGTCATAACATTAAAGGAGATAATATTAATGCTAGCTCCTTTATCAATCATCACCCTTTTTATGTAGGTTTGATTGATGTACATAATGATGAAAATGGGAAGATCAGGATTCTCAGAATGAATAGGTGGTATTTCATATCTTGAAAGGTGACAAAGGTAGAAAAGTGGAGGGATCCAAAAAATAGTACAAGAGGTTAAGGGTCATCTAGCTGAACTTATATAGATTACAGAACCTCTATTAGTGCCTAAAAATGGTGGGGTGAGGTGTTGACTATTTCATAAAGGCTCATTTTCATCAGTGTCTGGTGAAGTTATTTCAACATGACATGCTAGATGGATGCATAAGGGCTAGAGGGGGAGACTAAAAACATAGATACCTTTGGTTTTGGTGGTGGCATAAGTGAAGGTGTAGGTATTTGGGTTTGGTTATTGGGTTGAGAGGTTGAAGGGCATGCCCAAGGAAAGGATATTTTGGATTTTCCCTTATCCTTCTATTGGGCCCATGATTAGGTAACCATATGAAGAGTGTGGATAGGGGATTTTGTTGGGTTTGATGGTTGATTTAGTTCTTCCTCTTAACACTTAGGTGAGAGTGGGAGGTAGGTAAATTTTGGATAAGTTAAGTTGTTGGTTAGATTGGTAATGTAGGTAAAAGAGGTTCATATAATAATAGATCATCCTTTTATATATGCTATGAACAAGTGTTTGGAGAGCTTTACAATTTTGTGTGTCATGTCTCAGTGTCCTATGGTATGCACATATTAAGTTATCAGTGAACTAAGAGGGTTTGGTATTGGAGGGGTAGAATAGTTTGATAGGTGGTAAGATAATGGAAAAAAAATTCAACAACCTCTATAGGATGGTTGAATAGGATTATTTCAAAGGTGTTGGAGGTGATGGGTTTATAGTTATAGGGATGGGAGCCTTCCTAGAAGTAGTTTTCAACTTAAAATTTGTAGGTGGTGGAATGGTTTTGGTTGGTGGTTGGGATTGATTAGTTATGGTTGGTTTTGGGGTAAATGATTTAAAAGTTGAATATTTATATGATGAAGGGTTGGATATATGTGTGAAAGTAGAGGTGGATAGGTTAGTTAATAATGAGGGATAACGAGATGATTTGGAAGAGGTAGGTGTAGATAAAGAAAAGGGGGATAGTTTACTATAAAAGGAATAGGTAATTGGGATGGTAGAAGGATGTGGTACTAAAATAGAAGTTAAATAAGAAGGAGGTGGTATTTATCTAGTTTAAGGTTGAGGTTTGGGAAACTCTACCTTATTAATTGGTTTAATTGGGTGATTATTCAGTCAACTAGATGGAGTTAAGTCCAACTTCAAAGTAGGGTGAGTTGGACTAGGTGTGGGAAGAATTCCTAGATTCTTGATAGGTTTAGTAAGGGAGGCATAATGTGATTTTTCAATGGTACATGGAGGTGGCTAGGATGGTTCACTTATGACTTTATAAGAAGAGGTATTTGATGGAGTGGTAATAATGGGTTTAAGGGTAGATTCAAGTGAGGTTGAGGATTCAGATTTTTTTTGGTAAGGGAGACCAAGATGTTGCAAAAAGGTGGCTCTATCAATGTTGGGTTGAGAAGTGAACTCTAGACTTTGGACTAGTCTAAAAGAGGGATTGTAGATAGGTTTGGTTCGTTGGTCATTGGTTTCAAAGATTAAGCCCCTAAGTGAATAAGATGGAATGGTTCTTCCATCCTTGTTCTTCATGGGAGGTTCCAAAATTAGTGGTTGGGTGGATGAGGTAACTTTCTCATGTTGGATATTTTCTAAAGAAGGAATGGATGGTTCTATAGTGGTGGAGGTACAGTTAGTGTCTTCAAGTGAAGGAATGGGTATAGTTTCTTCCTTTGTTTGGGTGTCTAAAGGAATGGAAGGCAATTCTAACACTTAAATGGGTGGAGTGGAAGAAGAAGAAATGGTTAAAGCAAAGGTTATATCCTTTTGTGTTTCCATTGAAGGAGAGGTGGATATAGCTAAGGTCTCATTAGGTTAAGAGAGAGGGGTGGTTGATTCATTAATTTGGGTATCCAAAGGAATTAAAGGTGAGTCCACTATCTCTATGAGTGAAATGGTGGGAGAGGTAGTTGTGATAGTGGTTTCCTAAATAATGGGGTCACTAATAATAATGTTGATTGTATGTGCCTCATGAGAGAGATGACTTTGGTTTGTTGTTAGTGTGATGGGTGGAAGAAGCATGAAAGGTTTACAAAAGATGTCAAGCGAATAATTAGGAGGTGCATTGAGATTACTAAATTCAAGTTATCCACTATCAATTAAGCTTTAGACTAGACTTTAGAAGGTATTGCATCTATTGATGTCTTGCCCAACAACTCAGTCAAAGGCAGAATGGTCATTCTCATTGTACCAGCTAGGCACAGACCAATAAGCATAAAATTGTTAGGATAGTTTGATAGGTGTAAGATAGATGATGTTATCTTCATGAAATTTATCCAAAAATAAAGCATAAAACTCCCCTATGGTGTTATATTGTTTTGAAGGAGCTAGGTTCTAGTTTTAGTTTTGTTTGTAGGAAGGGTTAGAAGAATTGGTTTGATGGGGTTGGTTAATAGTTGGTGGTGGGGTAGTTTTTAAGACCACTACATTTGCAGATGCTTTTGTCTTGGTATTGGGATGATTGGATTAGTTAGTGGTTTTGGTTGAGGGAGGGTCATTAGATTTAAAGCTAGAATTCTTGTTCCATAATTTCAATTTCCCTTCATCAATGGCTTAATTTTCAAGTTTACATGCCATAGTGAATTCCTCATCAAAAATTATAAAAGTTTGAACATAAAGAGTGGGGGAAATATGTTTCACACAACTCTAAGAGAAGATTTCAATCAAATCATGATGGGGTAAAGAGAAAGGAAGTTGGTTGATGAGACCTCTTCATCTGGATAATAAATTGGAAATTGATTCATCATCAAATTACCTAATAGAATAAATGTCAATAATAGAAAACTTTTTAGATATATTTAATGAGAAGAAACCTAAAATGATTTGGGTTGATAGGGAGAATGAAAAGATGGATTACTTAGTGATAGAACTATACCAATCAAGGTATGGTCCTAATAAAGACATGGGGAAGGTATGGAGGATAACATCATCATACACAATAAAATAACAAGAATGACAAAATGCTCTCAAATGTTGTTGGGGGTTTTCCTTACCTTGAAACCTTAAAAAATTAGGTAATTCCTATTGAGGAGGATATCCATGGATAGGAATGGATGGATGGATGGGTTCATTATATATTTGATCATAGGATAAAAGCTTATGAGACCTAGAGATAGATGTCTCTAGGTTGGTCATTTTGTCCATTAACATCTTGTCTAAATCCATTTGAAGTTGGGAAGATACATAACTAAGTGGTAAGCTTTGTTGAGTTTGGGTGGCAGTAGTGTATGGATAAGTGATAGAAGGTGTTAAAGTAGCCAAATATTGGTATGTGGTCATAAGGGGTTGGGTTAATGCCCCATAAGGATTGATTGGCACAAATAGTTGGGTGAAAGGTGTTATGTATTGTTGTGGTTTATAAATAGATAGGTAAGATTTCATGGGTACTTGTTGGGGGGCTGATATGGGTTGGTTTAGAGGTATGTTTGGGTTAGTTGATGGTGGTATGGATATAGATTGGAATAAAGGTATGAAAGTGCTTGTTTGTTTTTGATGGGTCATAACTCTAACATTAATCGGTGGAAGTTTTTGAGGTATGGATAATACCAAACTCTGAAGTGGGTTAAAAATTGGTGGGTTGGTTTAACTAAGGATAATGGTAAAAATAGGGTTAAAAGATACCCCCATGATATAAGGAGTATAGGTAAAAAGAGGTAAACTTAACCCAATGTTGGAGGTATTGGTTGGGGTAGTAGGTGTTTAGTTATTGTTTGGGATGTTAAATGGAGTTTGGGGAGTGGTAGTAGGTGGGATATTACAATAAGAATAGGCTTCGGTGAGCATAGGTTGGGTTGAGGTGTCACCACTAGAAGATGGGAAGGCATACCATAGGGAAGATTCATAGGAGAAACAAAGCCAAAATGGGTATGGTTAGATAAGGTGTTTAGGTAATTCTAAAGAGCCATGGGGTTGTTATCAAGGAAGGTGGTGAAATTAAAATCACCCTCAATAGTAATCAAAGGCCTGGTAGGAGCAAGAGAAAAATGAGGGGAACCCTCAACATCAGAGGTATATTCCACGAAAAAAGAAGAAAAAGGTGGTTGTTGGTTGGTTTGATTCCTAAACTACTGTCTACTAAATACCATGAGAGTAAATAGGAGATTAAATGATGAAACTCAAACCTCTAACAAAGATGAAGCAAAAGAAAAGAAATCAATGAAATCAAACATACACTAAAGTGCATTTAACAACCTAGGGTTATTTTTAAATCACTTTTTGCTTATGCCTTAGAGAGTGTGAAGAGAAAATTCTATTAGTATATCAGGCACTAAAGATGAAATCTAAGGTTAGTTTCAAGTTATGTTTAGGTGCTAAAGAGAGAAATATATATTTAATTTTAGTATATTGCTTGGTATTGGGCCCCACCCCCTCACTTCACACACCATAGTGATAGGGATGTCGAGTGCTTAGCCAAAATGTACTAAATTTTAGAGTTTATACTCAACCAGAGAGCTAAGTTGGTTTCCCCTTGGTAATGACCTCCAAGTAGGATTACTAGGAAAGGGTAAGGTTTATCGCTAGGTGATAAAATCCTAGTTAGGTCTTGTCTCAAGTTGTTTTGATATGTTGATTGATTATGTGGTTTAGATAAGTGTGTGATAAAAAGAGTGAAAAATATGATTAATTACTTTACCTTTAAGTTAATATATGAACTAAAAAAAGAAATTAATCAATGTATGCAAAAGGTTTATTTTTATCCTAAAAGAAATTTTAGATTTAATTCGATGAGCATAGAATAAAGGAAGAAAAAGGGATACTAGGTCCCACTAGATGTGCCAAAATATTTCTCTTAATTTTTTATTATTTCTTAATTTGGAAACAAGTAATGAAACTAATAATAGGGTGTGTAAAGGGATACTTGATAAAGTGTGTGTGTGTGATCCAAACAATGGTGAAAAATCTTCTTTGGCTTGAAAGGAATAATCAACAAATAAAAAACCACTAGAAAAATGTGGTGTTAGATGAATGGTTGAGTGGACTACCTAGCATGAGCTAGATCTAAGAAGCTTATGCTTGTTAATATGTTATGAATCCACTATTTACAGTGATTAATTTTATATAAATAAAAAGAAAGAGAACTTGCATTTAATAGTGTGAAAGTAAATGCATGCAATACTAGATGAAATTAAATTGCTTGTTAAACAACATGACTAAATATAGTGAAAGTGGGTCAATACTCATGCTAAGATATTTTAGGTCAGGTTTAGAAAATCATAAAAGTTTCTATGAATAGGCAATAACACATAAAATAGTGTTTGGTTGGGGTCAAGGGTGTGAAAATAATGTTCTATTATTTTTTACCATAGTGACCATAGATAGTTGGGTGAACCATTAGAAGTTGGACTAACTATCAGCAATTGGGTAGTTGTCGATGGTTGAGATGACCATCAATGGTTGGGCTAATCATTAATGATTGCTTGTGAAAATTTTTAAATGTTCAAAACAATAATGATAGATTAGATAATTGGTAAAACAGAATGATGTTATGGATCTAAAGGATGGAAAATAAGATAAAGATAGGTATGTATAGGGTAAGGAGGTTAGAAATGAAATAGATCAAAGAAAACAAGTAGAAGATAGCTATAACCTGATGGTAAAAGGGTGAATAATTTTTTCCAAAGTGATAATACTTTGGCCTTCAAAAGTGATTCCAATAGAGGTTCAACTCTTTATTTATGTTACTTGTTTGCTAAAGGGATGTTGGATACCTGCATGCAAGATAGCTTGGACATGAATTCATGGATTCTATATCCATTTTACTCCTCCTCTCTATTTATAGGATAAAGTTACTAAATGTGTAGGAGGAATTTACTAATTAGGTAGAGGAGAAAGTTGTTAATTATGATGCTTTAAAGCTGGTTTGTATTTCAAAATGGAAGTTGCTAAATGTTTCATGTTTATCTCCTACAACTTATAATTCTTTTAAAGTAGGCTTGGAAGACTTGACCATCGACAAGTAGGCTAACCATAGATGGTTAGGCTAACCATGAACAGCTAGAGGTTTGAAGGAAAATGGGTTAAAAAAGGGTGAATTAAAAAGTTAACTTAGTAAATTAATAAATTAGTTGAGTCAACTAGGTGGTCAACTAGCTTGAGTATTTAATGAGTTAGTTGAAGCTTCATAACTATTTTGGGTGAGATTGTTGTCATTTTTTGTTGGTGGTGAGATAATGTTGTTAGTATTTGATTATGAGGTGGATAATGTATGAATATAGAACATCATTGGCTAATATGTCATATTATAATAGGTGAAAGGACTAGGGTTAGATTTGATGGTAACAACTTGACCTTTATGTTCAAATTTAACACATCAATGTAAAGTATTAGGGACACAACTCATGGCATCGATCCAAGGCCATTCAAGTAGTGCATTTTATTAGAAATCACACCATTCCTAAACTATTTTACATTATAAAGGGTGAGTTATAATATAATGTGTTACTCGAATGCCCTTAGATCTATTTCATGAGTTATGTCCCTTCTAATTTACATCGATCTATCAAATTTGAACATGAAGGTCAAGTTGTTACCATCAAATCTAACCCTAGTCATTTTTCCTCTTTCAATATGACATATCAACTTAATGATATTCTTATTC
Organism: Torreya grandis; assembly: GCA_037957365.1. Taxonomy (NCBI): domain Eukaryota; kingdom Viridiplantae; phylum Streptophyta; class Pinopsida; order Cupressales; family Taxaceae; genus Torreya; species Torreya grandis. The sequence continues at coordinate 202,292 of JARHVA010003293.1, read as the reverse complement.
CCCCCTCATCCAACTCATAATCAAATACTAACAACACTAGCTCACTACCAACTAAAACCATTAATACTCCTACCCATAATAGTGATGAAGATTCAACTAGCTAATCCATCCCTTCTTCCTAGATTCCCATAGAGGACACCTTGGAATCCAAATTTTAACATCTCCCCCTTGGGAAATATCATCTTTTAGCATTGGAACCATCATCCCTTTTGGGATCCCCAATAATAAACAAATTTCATATATGGGGGACTTGATTGACCACTTCTCACTCCCATCACTACCTCATCTATCCAACCATTCACCTCTGACTTCCCTTATCTCAACAAATCAACCTTTTCCAAAGTTTACCTTTATATGTATGCTTATAAAGGGTTTTTTCATGGACTTTATGAATAAGGACCTCATGAATTACCCATTATAAAAACTCAAAAACCTCATGAGTTATTTGAACTTACGTTTGTACTACTAGAAGAACCCACCTCATAAAAACCCATAACCATAATTGATGAGGATGTTCCATCCTCACTAAACCCACCTTCCCCAAATACTATAGACTTTGATATCATCCCATCTAACTTTTTTTTATCAATACCATTAGTTTGGACCCAATAAAATATAAAAAGGGTATTAGAAATAAAACATTTCCTATCATCCATATTGCAATGATAGAGCAATATTCTCCCACCATCAACACCATCCAACATCAAATTTTTAAATTTCTCAAATTTAGATTTATAACAATGAAATAAATTAATTTGGCCCATTAATAAATTAAATTAAAAAAAAAACACCATCAACTAACTCAAAATCATTCAAATATGCTCAAAAGCCTAAAAAGGATTAATTACCATGTTAAAGAAAATCAAATCATAATTAATTACTAATTTAACGAATCCATAATCAATTAAATCAATTATCAAAAAGAAAATTCAAATATCAAAAGCATCTTAAAAGCTAATCATTACCTTTTGTGAGTTGTCACTTTTGGAAAATATCTAAAGAATATCCAAAGAATAGGTCAAACTCAATAAAGTTTAATAAAATCAACTAAGGTTCCAATTTAACCCATTCCAAGTGATTTTGAAATATATAAAATCAAGCCTAGAGCTCTTCATTTGGAGAACTTGAAACATTGTAGAGTTATAATGTTGGAGTTGATCTACAAAGCAAATGCATAGTGTTATAATGTCAAAATAAAACCAAGACAAGTAAAGTATAGTGCCAAGAGGAGATTGAGCTATCCAATCCCCATTGATAAATGCCTTTTGAGCACAATCTAAGAAGGCCAATGAAAAAATCATTTAGAGCTCTCAAGGAAGGTAAAGTTTGTTGTTCTTTACATTTTAGCTAGCTTTTCAATTGTTGTTTTTTTCATTAAGCTCCCCCTAAGATATAGGATTAGATATTTTATTATTTTAGTGTCTATTTCATGGTTTTATGGACTAACACTTGATGTAACCTCCTCTCGTTGTCAAATTCCTTGATCATAAATGGCACGCTTAGTGGGACATGATTGCACACCCCACATATTTGAAAATAATGGTTGTTAAAATAGATTTTATTATTAATATGTTTACTTTTTTTTATGAATTTTTTATATTATTTTTACTTTTTTCATCCTAATTCTCTCAAAATTTTATTAAAATCTAATATGTAGTTTATAAGTTATGACTTGTTTAATGACTGTCACTTTCTATTTTCTAATTTTCTTTTAAAAATAGCTAGTACAGAGCTAATAATTTTTTTTTATTTACTTGTTTGACCTGATTTTTTTTAATATAAGTTCACCTTGGAGTTATTAAATTTTTTTATAAATTTTGTGATAAAAATATTTATATTGTAAACATTATGGTTAAAATACCAACTACATATTTTTATGTTTTATGCATTCAGTTTTATTTGTTTTAACCTTATAACTTGTTATTTGATTGTTTCATAGGTTTAATTTTTTTTTAAATTGATATATATTTTAACCTTTTCCTAACCTAAATTTTTTTATTTCTTGAGGTTTTGCCTTCAAGTCGATAATTTTCCCCTTCAAGATTACTTGTCTCATTTGATAAATAAGCTTCAAATCTAAACAAAGTGTGGACCTTTTTATTCCATGGCCTATTGGAAAAATACTCAAAACAAGATTAATTAGTTCATTCAAATTTATTTTGGGATATTTTAAAATGAATTAGGAATTTCAGTTTTTATTTAAAAGTTTTTTTTTACATGTTTGTGTTAAATGTTTTGATTGTTCTTTCAAAGTTCACAACTTAAAGCTGAGGGGTTAGCGAAGATCACCACACATTTCATTTAGTCTTTTAAAATTGAACACACTCAAAGTTTCCTTTTTTTGAAAAATTGTTATCATTGTTTGCCTAGATTATATTTGTTTGAGCAGTTAAGGATTTTACATCTATGATCTCCCATCCATCCCCTTTAGGGAACTTTTTGGATGAAAAGTGCTAACTTCATTGTAAAGTTCCTTAGTCTAAAGGCATAAAGAGAAGTTTTCAAGGATCTCTCCAAGACTTGTATGGCTTATGTGATTTAGAAACAACCTTTAAAAGTATTTTACTTGTTATTGTACTTTTAATGCATCTTGGTTTATGCGGGGGACTTCATTACCTCCCACAAGTTGTTTATCGAAGCTTTGACCTAGGGTTTCATCTCTCAAAATAATATTTAACCCATATCCATTGGGGGTATATAAGTTAAGATCACCCCCTTGGAATCATAGGTTTGAGTAGTTAAACCTTCTCTTAACACTAGGGCTAAAACCAACACGTATGAGCACATTTTACATCGCAATAAACTAAGCGAGTGATAGATGTAGTGGTTATAAAAAGGGTAATACCTTTTTATAATAAGCCAAGTGCCATAGACCCAATTGACATGTTGATTCTCTTGCATTTTTACATGAAAGTCTTGTATATCTGATACATCTAGAAAATTTTGAAAACATGATAGTTTAGTAAACCCCACTTTGCCATACCTTGTTAGTTTAAGACTTAAGATGATTAGTTAGTTGGTTGTCTTTATCTTAGATCACTTGATTTTTGTGTGGAGTGAAAACTTAGTGTTAAAAAATATGACATAACAAAACACATTGTCCCCAAATTCATTTTTAAAAAGAGGTATTATGTTGCCTAAGTGAAAAACATCTTTTCTTTATTCAAAGTCATCATCATACACTTTGTGTCATATCTTCCAATTTGGCATAGTTATGCTTCCCATTTGAGTCTAGACATTTTTAGACATTTTTTTAAGTAAATAATTTATAGTTTAAATTTTAAATTAGAATCTTCCAAGTTTTAAAGGTTGATGTGTTAAATTAGGTTCACCTCTTTGTACTTGACTTGTTTTAACTTGTGTTTAATTCCCAATTTGAATTGAGGGTTCTTTTTTAAGACTCAACATCACTATCATCATTTGGTAGGACTCAAGTCATCTTCTATATAACTCATGATTTGAGTCCTAGACCACATTTTTTACTACCCATACTATTTACCTTTTTTCCTAAGTCCATTTGATAACACACTTTTGCCTTAGATATTTGTCAAACTTTGTGTGTGTGTATCATTTGAGTTAAGGAGGGTAGTGTTACACTACCATAATTTCTTGAAACCTTTTTTCCTTTAGAGTATTGAAATAATCATTTGTCATACCTTTTGATAATTTTAGTGTGGTTACACTACTAAAATTATTTTAAAACTTATTTCATAGGCCCATTCGCATAGAGTCCAAGTTATTTCAAAGTTCTAACCATTTTGATTTTCCTTTTAGAGCCTTTGTCTAACATGGTTTGTCATTCACCTTTGTCTAGATTATCAATCAAAATAATTTGGTTTGTGCCATTATTTGGGAGAAAATAAACTATTTCCAAGTGTATTTTGTTTCATACCTCATACTTATTGATTAAGTTTATGTCCAATATTCAAATGCCTAATTTTAGTTAGAAGTGTTTCAAATTTGTTAGATTAAATATCTCATATTTTAAATTCTCACTTTTGATGTTGTTTGGCAAAGATTCCTAGAATATGCTTTATTTGAGCCTATATTTTGATGTTGTGTTTGGCCAAAAGACCTAGAAACTTTTGTTTTTCCTATATTAAACTAATTTGAAACACTTTGACCTAGATTTGGCACTTTTATTTTCAGTCCATCTACTTGACCTTGTTGTGTGAGACATGTAATGTTAGATACTTGATTTTATCTTATTTTATCATAGGTCATTGCATCAATATTTTTAGATATACGTATCCATCCTTTTGACCAAGTTAGACCAAGTTTGAACTTCTTTTTATACATTGATTTTTTTGAGTTTGTATAACTCTATTCCCTTTTTATCACAAAAAAATTTCTATGGATCCCAAAATATCTTCCTACACTTGTAATGGCCTCATGTATAATCTAGGATTTAGTAATGTAGTCAGGCAAGAAGAAATTGTTAAAGATTCTTATTCAAGTAATGTTGGTTATGAGATGGATATTTATCCATGTTATAACACTTAAACAAGGGTACAAAACCAAGACATATTGGCTCATTACTTGGTAAACATGCCTTCATACTTAGAGTAGGATCAAGAACAAACATAAAAATATTTAACTTTGATACCTATAGTTGAGAAACTAGTCCTCAAAAACCATACTAAGTTATGACACCATCCATTTATAATCCTTATCTCTTTGGCCATCGATTTTTGGAAAACAAAGCAAAAAACTTAGTTAGATCTATTAAAGTAGGGGCTAATTTTATAGTTGACTTCCACCATGAGAATTTTTAAATCCTAACAAGAATGCCTCATAACATAATTTATAAGCAATAGGCTTCTTCTACAAATCCTTTAGCTCTAGTCTAAATGACACATCAAGACCTTAGTTTGCTTCTCAAGGGAAAATAACTCATGGAGGATCACTTTGTATAAATTCAAATAGCATACCAAAAATACTTGAACCTAGAAAACACTTTTAACTAGGTGACCATGTGAAATAGGTCTCTCATATATTTAGATCCTTCAACAAGAGTGTTAATAGAATTTACTAGTCAAGATAATCAAGGTGTAGACTCATTCATGCCACACACATCAGTCAATAATTTGTTTCATATGCTAATCATTGAAGGGGTGGATTTTACTTCTATGTATATTATTGATCAAAATATAGTGGACAATAGGCAAGTGATATCCAATCCAAACCAAAGTGGTGTAAGTACACAAACAACTAGTATAAAAATAGGTGTACCTTTAGTTAACACCATGAGTTGTTCTCCAAATAGGGAGTAGGAGTTTTTTCTTCCCAACCTCAACTAGCTTCTTCCAAAAATTCTCAACCAACTACTTCTTTAAGCACTCAACCAATAGGATTAGTTAGTCAGCTAATAACCAATGACATGCCTCAATAACAAAATGTGATGAATCATATTCCTCCCTAATAGGTAACGGGTGGTATTCCAAAAAAACAAGCATAATAAAACATACCATTATATCTAAGGAAAAACATATTTCCCCCTTAATAGGGGGAAACCAATGTTCCACCTCATTAGGTAGTAGTGAACATACCTCTTTTCTTATAGACCAATATACCAATTTAAATAAAAATGATGTCTAATCAATAAAGTAAAACTATTGGTCAAAAAAAAATTCAAATCTCCAATATTCATCCACTTCTCAATTGGGATTTTCATAATAAATAGGTTCTAATGTTCCTCAAGTACTGATTAGATAACCCTTGCCTCTTATGTAGAACATGTCACTAGTTCAAAGATAGGGTATTGGTTCACAAGTAACCCCTCAATAGGTACAATATATCCATATCCCTCCATCCCAACATAAAAATCCTTAAAATCAAGCCTATATATCCAAACCTAACTAGAATATTGCACAATCACAAATGTAATTTCAACAATCACAATCTAATCCACATATGCATATTCCTAGTTTATTTCCCAACCAAACCAACATACCCCAGCAAATACCTACATCATACCCTGGTCAAAGTGATCCACTTATGATTGCTAAAACATCTAATAAAGCTAATATTCCACCTCAAAATAATTTTCCCTCTAGTTTCCTATCCCAACAATTATAATAGATGAAGGATGCAATTGCTACCATCTAAGTTGGGAAACAAACCAAAAAATTTAAGTTGGATGATGTGCATTTTTATTTGTTTAACATGGAGTACTTATAGATACCATCTACTCTAGGGTATGAACCACTAAAAATTGAAAAATATAAGGGGAAAGATGAACCCAAGGCTCATTTTACTGATTTCTTTATTTCATGCCAACTAGTGGAATATAGAGACAACTTTTGTTGTTATTCCCAAGGAGTCTATTATGACAAGCCTTTGACTAGTTTTTGAAGTTACCCAAGAATTAAATATCTAATTTTGATAATCTTTCAATCAATTTTATGTAACACTTTTCATATAATATTGAGCATGAGATTTCATTGGTTGATTTGATGAAAGCTAAGAAAAACATTGGTGAAAGTTTTGCAAGTTATCTAAAGTGGAGAGCCATTGAAAACTGATTCACCCACTATTTACTAGACAAATAACAAGTGACATATCTTATCATCTATAACTTTAGTGTGCACATACCTTTAAAGAGATCATTGACAAAGTTTTTTTACTGAGTGAGCCTTTATTAATAAATAGATCATCAAGATTAATTCATCAAATCAAAATCAAGCTACCAATCAAGGAAATGGCCAAAACCTACATCAAGTTCAAGAACAAGAATCATGATTGGCATAGGCCAAAAATAATGATAGACCAAATTAGTTTAACTATAATAAGAACATTTTGAGAATCGAAATAACTATGTCATGTCATGTCCAAATAGTGTAAATACCATATGCTTAACCAACACAATATATGCAAATTATGCCTAACCCATAACCTATTCAACAAATGCAACAAGTGAAATAGCCCAGGCCTATGCAACAAATCCAATAGCCTTTACCATTTCAAACTCCTCCTCCAAAGAGAATAGTGCCTACTCATCATATTTTTAGTGACCTTGGAAAACTTATTAAATCTATGTTTCATCAGCTCACTACTGCTAATCTAACTAGCTAGCCTTTATCAAAACATTATCCTGAGGGAATTCCTTATCCCAATTAGTACCACTAAAATGAATTATATGAATACCATGGGGTTAAAATACATAATTTACTCTATTGTGTCCAAATCAAACATTTGATTCAAAATATGTTGGATAATGGGGAAATAACATTGGATGGTGGTGCTTCCACTTGTAATTGGAACCTTGGAATGTTTCAAAACCCTTTACCATAGAGTAACAACCAACTACATTAATAAAAACAATAGTGAAAGCTAATTCAACACCACCAACAATAGTTTGAAGAACCAAGGCTAAACTAATAGAATAAACCAAATTACCAATAGTGTCTGAACCATGGACAAAACAAGGTTAGAATGGTAACAACCAATAGACTTACCATGTAGTTACACATGACTAAAATATTGTTATAGGTCATATATTAGGAGGTCACATTAACACCATCTCATTCAATCCAAGACCAAATACCAATAAATCAAGACCTTTGCTAAATAATACCAATTCACCAACTCACATTGATAATCCTTCCTTGACATTGGATTTCATATAGGCATACCAAAAAGTAAGGATTACTAATTTTTGACTCTATACCAATAACTCATAATTGCCTTGTGACCACACATAAGTGTAGTATAAATTTAGACTTATCCTATCTAGTCCCCCACCATCATCATCATTCATTATAAATCATGGTCTTATATCTAATCTTGATCATGTAATCATAACTCAGAGGTCAAATATTACCATCCCAAGACCATATCCATTTGTCACTTCACCCATCACCTAACCAACCATTGTACCTTAGAAAAATCCATTTAACACTAACCAAGAAAATAAGTTTGACATTATGGAACAATTACAAAAGATTCTAGCATAGTTCTCTATTTTAAATTTGTTGTGTACATCAACAATCCACAAAAACATCCTAAACAATTTTCTTAGCTAATCCACTATTCCAAGTGACATATCCCATGATATATTTTAAATTTTGGTTTCACACCTAGCTCCAACCCAATAAGTCACTTTCAACCAAACTAATATGTCATCCCTTAGCCTATTTTATAACAACCCCTTGTACATGAAGTTTGTATAAAGCAACACAAAGTGAAACATGTCCTTATATATAATGGATCAGGTCTAAACCTAGTGTCTTTACAACTCATCAAGCTTCTTAGGTACAAAATGGTAAATCTTCAATAAAAAATAATAACCATCAAATCCTACAATAATGAATAATAAAAGTCACAAAGCACCATATGTATGTTAATTATCCTTGATCCTTTAACCCATGATATGCTTTGCCATGTGCTAGATCTTAATTTGTCATAAAATATACTTTTGGGTTGACCTTGGTTAAATTAAATCCATACCATCCCATCAAAGATGCACCAATCTATCAAGTTTTCCCACTTAATAATGGAAGTTTGTATACTGGGAGATTTGGATCCATACCAACATTACAAACACCTAGAGGCTGTGTTTAAGAACCATAACTATCATTTTTGCATGAATCTAGTGGCCAAATAGGATAAGGGAAAGGTAATACTCCTTTATTTTCTAGAGGACAACTACATTTATCTTAATACCCTTGATTCCCTTTCCCACATACCACCTTATAAAATATCTAATCATTATACCATCTAGGCTAATAGCCTAGGAGAGTATTTTCCCCATAATACCTTTCACAATGCAAACCTTCTATAGAATCTAAATTCATTTGGAAGACCTAAAGTCAAGTTAATTCATCTAAAATGGCCACAAAAATGTAAAGGTAAAAAGTATAGCCTAGGATTCGTCACATTTATACCAATATCTAGCCTAAAATAAGACCCTCTTGAAGGAGATAAATTATAGTTATATAATGAAAAGCAATATGATTGTTATGATAATTCAAAGTATCCTATTCCTAATAGGATCATGAAGAATGAAGACTATGAGGAGGTGGCCTCAAACCAAATCAAAAAGGAACACTTGATCCAATTTCCATGACTAGATACAAAGATCCCTATGGAATTGGATTTAAACCACCTAGGGGTGGCCCCATATACCTTAATTATGTTCCATCACCATCAAATACTAATGATGATTCTGGTAGCAAATCAAATTTTGATCATAGCATTTTTCATGACCTAATCAAGACCAACTTTTTTAACCCTCATTCCATTTGTATCCTTAGACCATTCATTCATCACAACCTAGTACCATTATATTATCCTCAATTGATATATTTGGACCAACAATAATCCAATGTTCCAATTAATGAGTTTCCAAATGATGAGGCTTTTTGTGATTTTTTAGACCTTAAAGACAATGTTCCATTGGGGGACCATAAATTAGGGTTTTCAATAAATTTGGATCCTAAGGCCTATTTTGGAGAGTGGGTGAACACCCTTAGGCAAAATAAATAAAACATTGAGGTCCTAAATTGAAAACCTCTTTGAAGTAATTTATGACCAAGGAAAAATAAAAAAAAGCCATTCTAGTGGTGAAAACCTATTTCAAGAACCATTAGATGGGGGTGTTCAACCTTCTCCAACCATAGATTATGAGACCACCAATGATGAACTTTTCTACGAGTATGAGTTTAGTTGTGAAGAACAATAATATTTTGATTGAATCATTTAAGAGTTTCCAATGGTCTTCATTACATGGCTATATCTCCCATTCAATGATTTTGATTCATCATGCCTATGAGATCTCAAAGAAAAATTCCTAATAGAGGATTGTAACATTACCAATAAGTTTAAATCATTGGCCACTATCCTTAAAGATGGTTTAACCCTTTTAGTGGAGGACACAACAAAGGTGAACATCGGGTCCTTAGATGACACAAAGTGGATCAAGCTGGGTGTGTCCCTTACTAAGGAGCATGAAATCCTTACATCCCTTTTGAGGGAACTTATTGACATATTTGCAAGGGCATATTCTGTCATGCTAGGTTTGGACCTTGCCTTTGTTATGCACCACCTTATGGTAAATCCTAATAACAAACTAGTGAAACAAAATTTACGTAAGATGTATCTTTAAATTGATATATTAGTGAAGAAAGAGTTAGAAAAACTCTTGGAATAATGATGTATTTGCTCAATCGACTATTTAGAGCGCATCTCCAATGTTTTGCCAATTAAAAAAAAGATAGAAGAAATCAGAATTTGTACTAATTTTTGCAATATAAACAAATATTTCCTTATGGATGATTTTCCATTGCCAAAGATTAACATGATAGTCAAATCCATAGTATATTATGAAATTCTTTCATTAATGAACAAATTTTGATGGTACAACAAGATTAAGATAGCATTAGAAGACCAACACAAAACAACATTCACTACTCCATGGGGAATATTTTTGTTATTAGTTTATGTTGTGTCATCTTAAAAATGTAGGGGACACCTATCAAAGAGCCATAACTACCATATTTCATGATATGATACATGACATTATTGAATACTATGTTAATGAAATTTTTGGAAAATCAAAAACCAGGGCTTATCATCCAATAGTGCTACATAGAATATTTGAAAGACTACATGAGTAAAAAGTCAAACTTAATCCTAAGAAGTGTGTCTTTGGAGTCACATCAAGAAAATTACTAGGATTCATTCTGTCTCATCGAGGCATTGAAGTTGATCCAGCCAAAGTCCAAGCCATAATAGAGATGCCACCACTGACTAATTTAAAGAAGACCTATAGTTTACAAGGTAAGATCTATTCTATCCAATGATACATATAAAAGTTGTCTAATAAATTCCATCCTTTTACACATATTCTAATGAAGGGTTTTACATTTCACTAGGATGATCACTAGCAAATAGATTTTTAATAGCTAAAGGAATATCTAGAAAATGCACCTATTGTGTTGCCTCTTTGATGGGAAAGCCATTCATATTGTACTTTTCAGCCAATGATAATGCCTTAGGTGTAATTTTGGCTCAAAATTATGATAATAGAAAAGAACATATTATGTACTACTTAGGATATACATTGTTCATGTATAAACATAATTATACACCCATAGACAAAACTTGTTTAGCTATGGTCTTTATAGCTCAAAAACTATTCCATTACATGTTAAACCATAAGACCATGGTTATTTGAAATGTAAATCTTCTCAAGTATCTACTATCTAAAATATCATTATAAGGCCACATGGCCAAGTGGATCATTCATCTAAGTGATTTTGACATTGAATATATCAACCAAAAAGCCATTAAGGGGAATGTTTTTGTAAATTAACTTGTTAAAGCACCCCATGCTCATATAGAGATTCTCACATTATAATTTCTTAATGAATCCATAATGACCATTATTGACACACCTCTTCTAAATCAACACTAGAATCTATATTTTGATGGATCATTTACTACACATGGATTAGGGGTAGGCCTTTTGTTTATTACACCATAGGGGGATGTAATCCCTAAATTATTTAGGATTAGATTTCTTTATAGCAACAACATGACCAAATATGAATCACTTGTTTTAGGAATTTGAAAAGTAATATAATGGAACATATCTCATATCAAATTTTATGGTGATTTTTAGTTAATCATCAATCAAGTGATAGACTACTTTCAGACCAAAGATGACAAGCTGGTTCCATATAAGGCCATGGTCGACATTCTCAAGCAACAAATTATCGACATTCAATTTGAATATATACCAAGGGAAAGTAATAAGACCATAGATGTTATGGCTACTATTGGATCTCTTATTTTCCAAATAGACATGGCTATAGAGTATCAATTCCTCATCAAGAATTTGTTATCACAAGCTCATGAAACTTCAACCATCACAATGATTTGTGATATTTTTGGTCTTAGCTCTATTTAGTACTAAAACCTTTAAAACTACCTCCACTCACAAATTATACCACTTGACCTATCTTAAAATCAATCTAAAGCCTTCATTCACCAAAACACCCATTATAAATTATTAAAATCAACCTTTTACTACCATAGTTTTGATGGAACTTTGCTTCATTGTTTAATTTTAGTAGAATATACACTAGCATTATGATAAGTCATGAATGAGTATGTAGACCCACACCAATAGGGTAATATTATCCAAAAATACTCTTGCATACTAATTATTATTGGCCCATGATAGACATATATGTAGCTTCTTATGTAAATAATTGTGACAAGTGTCAATAACATGCTAATCTAATTCATGCCTTAACCTTGAATCTGAAACCAATGTTAACACCATCGCTATTTGCTACATCAGTCCTTGACCTCATTAGGAAGATCAATCCCACCTCATCTGATTACCATGGACATATCACTACCACCACTAAATATTTTAATAACTGGGTTGAAGCTATACCACTCACATGATTGGAAAGCAAATTTCCAAGTTTATTTTTAACCATATCATCTACCACTATGGTATCCCATCAAATATTATCTAATAAAGGTAGATCATTCAAAAACAAGGATGTCAAAAAGATGTGAACCAAGTACAAAATTAAACAAGATTTTTCTATGACATATTACCCACAAGGTAGTGGCCAAGTTGAAGCATCAAACAAATTAATTTTTAAAATCCTAAAAAAAATTGTCAATGATGCCAGTCATGATTAGAACCTTCAGATAATTTGTGCCCTTTAGGCAACCATAATAATCACCATAAACCCATAAGAGACACTCCATATTCACTTGTTTATGACACTTAGGCCATTGTTCCCATTGAGGTCGAGTTACCTTCTCTATGCATCTCTTTCAAGCATGTCCTAGATGATAATGACTACTATGTAGATCACCTATAATATTTAGAACTACTTGATGATAAATGCATAGATGCATTCAAAAATATGCAAGCATAGCAAAACTAACTTCAAGGCCACTACAATCAATCCATGAAATATAGGGAATTTTAACTTGGTGATATTGTCCTTAAAGATAACCAAAAGAATATTATGGCAAGAAATAATCATAAAGGCAAGTTCAAACCAAATTGGGTAAGTCCTTTCATCATTATGACAAACTATGGAATAGGAGCATACAGACTTGTCACACTACATGGAAACAAACTTGATGATCCAATGAACATTATCTACCTCAAGTGGTACTATGCTTGAATGATTTGGTGTATTGTCTATAAGAATCATTTCAAGATGTATCATTTTATCAATCTTCTTCTTTGTACTATACTATTTTACAATCCTATCATCCTAAAAGGGTATCATTATCCTATCACATATCATTCTAACATACATTTCCCATCAACCAAGTTGATTTCTCCCTCCCTACCTAGCCCTATGACCTTGATTCCACTCCATTTCATTTCATTGACATTTTTTAGCAAAAGGATTTAGATTTAGTTTTAGTATTTCTTTCAAGCATTCCAAATAGAGATAATATTTTGGAGCAATAATATAATAGTTTGTTAGTTTCATCCTTCAGTTCTTTTTTTATTCTCTCTTATTATCTTGATACTAATTATAACCACCTATGAGTAAATTAGTATCATTGACTCATGTAATTGTATCACTAGTTATAACCACATATGGGAAAACTAGGGGAAACATTTATTTATTATGCCTTGTCATACTAACTAGCCATTTCTATGTCGTATTATCTCATCATACCAACTACGCCTATTTTTTTTGAGTTAAATGCTACACTCATCAAATTCATCCACTATAAGGCAAAACTATAGTGACTTGAGGTCCCATCCTAGGAATATGTAGGTAATGATTGATACTTGTTGAGGTTAGCATAGTCACCCTAAGACATAATGTTGCCATTTTGTGAGAAACCTAAGCCATGCTATCATTATTTTATGAGCAACCTAAGAGACACTCTCACTATTTTGAGAGAAACCTAAGACATGCTCTTTCCATTTTGTGAGTAAAATAATCCATGCTCACACTATTTTGTGAACAACTTAATCCATGCTCTCACCATTTTTTGAGAAACCTAAGCCATACTCTCACCATTTTATGAGTAACCTAAGCCATGCTCTCACCATTTTATGAGAAACTTAAGCCATGTTCTCATCATTTTATGAGCAGCCTAAGCCATTCTCTCACCATTTTATGAGAAACCCAAGCCACACTCTCACCATTTTGGGAGCAACCTAAGCCACACTCTTTCCATTTTATGAGCAACCTAAGCCACACTCTCACCATTTTTCAAGAAACCTAAGTAACACTCTTGCCATTATATGATATTGAACCTTTTAATATCTCATCATTATCAATTGAGTTGAGATATTCAAAAATTCTAAAAACATTTGTAAAATAGTTTAGAAAAAACAAAAACATTGACCAATTTTTTGCCTTAAGGATTCGAGTAACCCTTATTAAGTCACAATAAAATCACTTGTCACTTATATTACCCATCCTTTTTGTCCTTTACTCCCATGCACTTGCTATTTTTCAAGGCCATTCTTATTTCTTTTATCACATAAATTATATTTGTTTTTCATTAGTTATCATTTTCTTCCTATTTTTTGGGAGAACTACATTGGACGTAAAGTTTTTGTTATATATTACATCCATGGAACTACGTAAGCATTATCTAATTTCCTAACACATATGGAGACAACTTGGCCACCCCATTCCCTTTCTTCTTTTCCCCTTGTCTTGTTTGTTTGTTAAGTTATCACATATTTTCTAGGGGTAATAATCATCACATTGTTTGTACTAACCATTAGGACTAACTATTATTTGTTTCTTTATTTTTTTCATTGCTTATTTGTTTTTTTGGTTTTTTATGTGCATGTTTGTTCACTCTCAACATTGTTTCCTTGATTTAGTCTATATGCATTCATTGGGTGATTCCTTGTGCATTTACACTTGAATCCATTCATATTCATACGTCTAAATTTTCAACATCATTATTATCATTAGTGCATTATTTTTACTTACATAGTAGATCTTGAGAGTCAGTCCTTGTGCATATTTTATCCCAATTCCCATGGTTTTTTATCATGATGCCTAACATCATATGATACAACAAAAATCAACTTTATAGAGTCTATTCAATAATGGAATTATCAACATCTCCTTGACCTCAACATCAGAAACATCCCATTTTAATTCTAATCATATCCTAAATAAAGTAATTAAATAATGAAAAAAATTCAACCTTTATTAGTTTAGATGATCATCTCCCTACTAGGAGGTTGTTCCAATTCATCATTACCCTTTGTGTAAAATTATCATCATCATCAACCAATCAGTCATTTTTTCCATGATCATGTTCCAATTACTATAACCACCTATGGGAAAATCATTGTACACCATCCCACCAACAACTCTCAATGATTCTAACCAACTTTTGGAAAATCATTGTGTTATCACCAATCTACTTTCTTCTTCCCAATATGGGCATGTTATTATCATGTTTATCTATCCTAACTAATACAAACCCATCTTATCAATGATTATAACCACCTTTTGGAAAATCATTAAGTTATCATACCATGTTACCACTATTGGGGTGTAATGCTTATAACATCGTTTGGGTAAACCATTAAACATTGTCTCACTTACATTCTCAGTGATTTTGACTAATTTTGAACAACTAATTATGTTATCACACATTGTTTTATTTTATTTGAACCATTCTTTTCTTTCTTTTGAGGAACCATTTTTCAAATCCTTTGCCAACCATTCACTCAAGTGGGCAATTATAGTTTAGTCATCACCATTAAAGTCATAAGTATAAAATAACATGTTTTATTTGAGGAGAAGTTACTATGGACTTCCTAAATAGGGGGAAACTATAGACACCTAAATTCTGCCACCAATGGATTATTATCCAACTTTACACCAATTCTCACCAACTACTTACCATTTAGCCTAAGATTTTCTAAATGTCTCAAATTTAGCTTTATAACCATGCAATAAATCAATTTGGCCTATTAGTCAACTAAATTAAACAAATGCACCATCAATTAATTTGAAATCATTAAAAAATGTTCAAAATCATAAAAATAATTAGTTACCATGTTAAATAAAATAAAATCCTAGTCAAGTCCTAATTAAATTAATCCATGATCAATTAAATCAATTATCAAAAGGAAAATTCAAATATCAAGAGCATCTTAAAATATAATTATTACCTTTTATGAGTTTTTAGTTTTGGAAAATATCAAAAGAATATCCTCAAAATATGCCAAACTCAACAAAGGTTGATAAACTCAACCAAAGTTCCATTTTAACCCATTCCAAGTGATTTGAAGCCTATAAAAGCAAGCCTAGAGCTCTTCATTTAGAGAGCTTGTAACATAGTAGAGTTATAATGCTGGAGTTGATCCAAAAAGCAAATGCATAGTGTTATAATGCTAAAATAAACCCAAGACAAGCTAAGCATAGGGGCAAGAGGAGATGGAGATATCCAAGCCCCTTTAATGAATACCTTTTTAGCATAATCTGATTAAGCCAATGAGGAAATCATTTGGAACACTCAAGGAAGGTAAATATTGTTGTTCTTTGCATTTTAGTTGGGTTTTCAATTATTTTTTGTTAATCAAGCTCCCCCTAAGATTTAGTATTATATATGTTAGTATGTTAGTGTGTTTATTTCATGGTTTTATGGACTAACACTTGATCTAACCTCCTCTATTTATCAAATTCCTTGATCACATGTTTCAAGTAAGTTATAACCACCCATAGACTATAACATTATGGCTATGTCAGTTCCAATATCCCTTAAATATTTATGGAATGAAACTATTAAAGGTGGTATCATTGGAGGAGGTATCCTATGCCAAATACTTTGGAATATCTCATTAAAACCATGCATTATCTATTTAAGGGCTCTTTGAATCACATTAAGCTAGTGGATATGTGACGTGTGATCACCTTTGTATTCAAACCTTGATGTCAACAGCTCTTCAAAATCATCCCAAGTTGTTATACATCTTATGGCTCATGTCTTATACCAGTCAAGTAATTTCCCTCTAAGGGACATGACAAGGATTCTAATGGCAATATTAACCTCAATACATTGTAAAAACTAAAGAAGTTTTAGATGTCCCTAATATGCTCACTAGGGGTAACATGACCTTCACCATTGAATATGGGAACACTCTTGGTAGAATTAGGAAGTCTATCATCATATCCATTGAGGTGGATAGGATTTTTAGTGTTAAAATATTGGAAGGCATGCTACCTATCCACGTTTTCCTCAAGTTATTCTTATCTTTCTTGATCTTCATGACTTACAAAGTCATGTTTTTCTTTAAATTTTAAGATAGGTTGAGGATGTTGAACCTTAAGAGAAAGTTCAAGCTAAAGGGGTGGGTTTATAAGATTGATACCTCTACTAGTATATGACCTAGTAAGGACCATGAAGTATGAACACAAGAATTGATTAAAAAAATGGTCTATAACCAGATATTACCTTCACCAAATGTTGAGTAGAATACCATATGTAGCTGTGATGTTTTCAAGACCAACATTCACCTTGATAAGTTGTCTTTAGGATAATAATCCCACCAAGTGTGCCAAAAATATTTTCAAAAAATACTATACCATGGATAAGGTTTTTTAAACCTACTCTAAGATTTGGGCAACATTGGACTACCTCTAGGCATGTGGCTTGCCTATAGTAGAGTTAGACCTCTAGGTTTGAATATTAGTTCCTTAGATTGATCCTTGAATGCTTATCACCTACACTAACTATTTTATTGGATGAAAATAGGGTACAAAAGTAAGCTACTATAAATGGGTGATACACCATAAATATCTCCACTATATTATCATACCATTTTACTACAAGACATGACTCACAACATTAGTCTTAGAATCTTGAATTGATCTAACATTAGTATATAAAACATGGAGGTCATATGCATGGAAATACTCAAGGTAAGTGGACCAAAGGTTATATTTTAGACACCAAGGCTAATTCTACACTTAAATATAGTCAAACACACTAACTACACTTCATGCGACATGTTAGAGTGAGAACTACTTGCACCAAGCATGAAAGGATAAACAGAAAATAAGGATAAACATAATCATTGGCCATCACTATAAATCACTTCACACACTTAGACAAAAAAGTCATGAAATCAAAACTAGATTATAATTATTATTTAAAAGTAAAAGTACAACATCAAACTTGTAGGGCTTCTCCATCCTATTTTTAGAATTAGAATACAAAAGACAAAATGGCTTGCATTTATATAATGTGTGAGAAAAGAGAGAATTGAAGTTAAAAGGAAATAATACCACATGTAAAGGCATGAAAACTAGTAAAATTTCAAAAATATGAATTGAATAATAGAGGTATAGTAGGTATTCTTAAACAATTGTCCATATAAAGCATCAAACTCTCCAAAATTAACATAGGGTCCTCAAATGGCCTTCTTGAAAATTGCCTTCATAATAGGCATCTTTTCAGTTCTTGAAATTGGACTAAGGAGAGTTGACACATGTGCACTATCAAAATGATTTGGAAACAATATATAACATCCATCATGTGCATCCCTAATTGATATTCATCTTATGGATAATTGTGTTTGCTATTTGCAGTCATTTATTAGCCATATTTCACTCATTCTTCACATTTGTCATCAAAAAGTCCTTCATTTGATCAATAAAATACATTTAATAGGTATAAAAACACATATATATAGTTTATATGCCTTCCATTCCATGATTTAGATATTATAAAGGTCAAAAAACCAACTTCTCATCCTCTTACTAGGAAGTCACTTTTTGTCTTCAATCTCTATCAAAGACTACCTAAAATAAATGACTTAGTACAGATGTTTATAGGTTTTTATAAGGTTAAAAATGGGTATTAATATTTATAATAGGTATAATTTTACCCCCTCCATTGGTTCTCACATATTCAAGTCTCATCTTCACCTATAAAACACATAAAAACTTGTAAGAAACCCTATTTTCACCTTGTCCATATAAGTAAGGTATAAACCAATTGAATGAGAAGGAGTATGAGAGTGTCCTCTAAAATTTATATATATTTTATTGACCAAACTAATCCATTTGAGTGTATATTCATTGGTATTTCCTTCATCAGGTCAAAACCAAGGGTTTAAGAGCATTTGAACCCTTAAGGATAGTTCATAAAATTTTAACATCTAACCTCCTAAATTTTTTAATAAAATTTTAAGCTTAATACCCTAATAAAATATATTCAAATCCTTATCTCACCATGCAACCAATCCATATATGTGTGATTTCTTGAAGCTAGCATATCAAGTTATGAGTGCATTCTATACACCCTTGTTATGCTTTTAGGCCAAAATGATCAACTTATGTTATTACCCTCTACACCAATGGTACTATCTCATCATAAACCTCTCCATAAATGTCATAAATGATATTTCATGGTTCATATGTCTTCAAGAGTGGATTTACACCCCATTAGGGATTTAGGCCTAGTCCTAGGCCTAACAGGGGTTAATTTATTCATGGCCTATAACCAACTCTAAGTGGTTTCTCAGGACTTTGAGGTCTTCTATATGATTTTTCATGATAAAATCAACTATATAAAAAATTATAAAATGTTCCAAGACTTCCTACCACCCCCTTACAATCTTGTCACCAAGTCTATAGTTTAGATGGCTTGGGAGTGCCCTTTGTATTAGACAAAATAAAGGGAATTTACCCTATTTTATCATGAAGAATGAGACCATAAAGATTTATAATATTTATTTATGACGTTATTCACCAAATTACAATGTTAGATAACACCTATAGAGGTATGAATATCACAACACTTCAATACAAACTTCTAGAGTTGATGACTATGTGTAAGGTTTGCACGCAAGGTTGGACTTGTTTATTTATCTCTCTCTCTTACCCTCTTTCCTTACTATTAGCCTCATATGAGGTGTGTTACTGCCTATATTAGAGTGATCATCATCATTTTTAACCATCATCAATCTCTTCCAACTCTTTCGTCATGCATATCCATTTGACTAAGCTTAGTCTACCTACTGTAGCAGACTATAGGTGCTTACATTGGTTGATATTTGATGTATCGTATATGTGATGTTTCATGTTTAGACATGTAAATTCATTACCTTCGTTTATATTGGATTTATGATCTCATATCATATTCAAAAACATTCATATCATTCCTAGGGCTATAAACTAACACTCAAACTATCTGTCTCCAATATGTTATCAGTCCATAGTCAACCTATAGGTTCCCTTTTGAGAAAAAAGGGGATGTTGTAGGTGTTCATATGTGTATGAAAACTATAATTTATTAATTTTTAAGTATTATAAAACCATTATAAACCAAAATATTCACTATTATTTGAGATATGCCACCATTATGTGATTGTTATATTATAAGGTCATTTAGATTCCAAGAGCTATAGATTTCACTAAATGTTTACAATGTGAATTTGCTTAAGATGGAATCCTATCTACATAGTCTCTCTCATGACCAAAAAATACTTTCTTAGGGCATGACAATGGCCATATTCTTGATATACATTAGTGAAAACATAAGACCCATCCATTCATCAAGATACCTAATAAAATATGACTTTTGTATATGTGCAGATACCTTATTCAGAGAAAATAAGGTAACATATTTCTATATGCAACTTTCTAAAATTGCGGGATGAGATGCAAGTTTGTTTGAAAAAATTTGACTCCAACATTGTTAATATGACACTCTCAATACTCTTAAACCTAAATGAAGGTCTCAAGAAGATTCAATACCTTCATCTCATCATCTTCATGTCTCTATTAGAGCACCTATAGGTGAACATCAGATTCAAGTTTGTGTCACAAACAAGACTCTTGTGAACATAAAGTATCCTTCAGGTTTAAATAGGTTTGTGATGAAACATGAGGTCATGTAGGTGTTAAAATATTCCAAAAATCATTCACACCTTTGTCCAAATGTTCTCACATAGTCTTGTAGGTGGATGTTGTAGGATTCCCTGACTATGCCATGTTTCTGACTGTGTGTATATTGAATTGTTTATCATAACCAATATGTTTACATTTTTAATGTTTCAACCTTGTTTCCCTCACTTTGGAAACCTATAAAAATATTGAAACCTTTATGGATCATCATCAAGGCTAGTTAAGGCTTGGTTTCACCTGACTGTAGGTAACTACCATAAAAAAATTGACTATGTGAGTATTGGTATCTTCACTCCACCAATAACTCTCCTTAGACCACACCTTCATTAGGAAAAATAAACACCATGATGTTAGAGTTTTTAAAAACTAATGATATGCCTTTGTTATAAATATCAATAAGAGAAAACTATTTGCAATAAGTAAGACATTACTTGCAAGCTTTAGATGAGCCCTCCATTAGTAATATGAAGTGTTTCTATAAATTTCTTCACCTTCACACATGAAAATAATTTAAAACCTTGTGATAAAACCATTGGTTTGAAAAAATCAATCCAGATAGAGGAGAAACATTGAAGTCTATGGTGATGTGTATTGGATTTTAATTACATAGAGATTTATATCATCCATGAAAATCATTTACTCCAACTCACCTCTTGTTGTCCGTACCATGCAAAGACCAGTTGACCATTTTTGCTTGCAAAGGAGAGTGATGGAAAGGCAGAATGGGTTTTTTCATTTTTTTTCTTGTCAAAGTTGTCCAAGCATGGAAATTAGTTATGGAAATCCCAAGAGACACTCTTTAAGATTTATCACATGTCAAAAGTACTAAAAAGGCCATATAACAACTAAAAATTACCTCTTTTTAATTATTTTCTTATTTTTAACATATCAACTACATTTTATTAGTCTTAAAATAGTTATTATAACATATAGGACGTTTAGATTCACTTTGGAACATTTTTATCTCTATGGAATCCATACAAACTAAAAAATGACCCATAAATGACATAATACCAACTAGTGACTAAAAATTAATATGATCAAGGCTAAAGACACATTAAATAACCTCATGTGAACCATGGTACACATATCACACCCTAGTATAGCATTATAACAATTTTCCAACTATAGGGGGATGACCTAATTTGAATTGTGGTGAAATTAGTCAATAGTTATGTTACATGAGATCATCTCTTTTACACTAGCTGCTTTTTTGCACTTAAAGATACCTACAAGGTGATTATAAGATTTTTAAAATATAGTATACATAACATTAGACTTTTCAAATCTTTAAACGTAGCATTAAATGTAACAATGTTAGAATGAGGCCAAAACAATGGTCTATATATCAAAATAGCCCATTGTTTTCTCAAAAAGGATAATTGTATGGGTTTGTACAAAATTAAGGAGACCACTTATAGGTGAAACTGAATTAAAGGTGTATTTTGTTCATATAAAGGTTAGCTCCATGAGTTTAAAGCTATCGCAGTTCTTAAAATTCTAAAAATTACTTCTTCTCCTTCATCGCTCCATTCACAAGCTTTTAAATCCAATTTACATATGCTTCGTGAAAATGGAGGAGAGAGAGTTTGGTCATATAAATTTTGACATAGGAGGGGGTCCTAGTTAGAATAATATTTTGGAATCTATATTCATATTAATCCCCCTTATTTATAAATAATCATTAAGAGTGTAGGGAGTCTCAATGGCTTATTCATCTATATAGGTTTAGGTTTGTCGATGTTTCTTCACTTCAAAACTCAAGGGAGAAAAATGGTTATAGTGGGATTGTTTTAGTGTCAAATCATACCCTTTTTATGTTTGAATCATTATGTATACTATCTTGATAAAGAGTCTTTGAAAAGAAACCAATTTCCTATCTTGATTGTTAAGGTTGGTAATTTTCAAGAATTTTTTATATATCATCTAAGCATATTCATATTCAAGGTTTATAAAATTCATGTTTAATTATAACACACTTCTCAAATTCAAAAAAAATTCCATATGACTTCATCTTGAAGGATGTCTTTCTTAAAGAGAGCCTATGGTGTGATAGTCTTTTTGGCAAGGTGTGGTCACTAAAACATGAGTTCTTGTTATCAAAAGGCCTTATTTTAAGTTACTAAGTGATTTTGGTAGGAAATTAAATATAAAAAAGGCTTATTTCATCAAAGGAGATAGTTTACATTACATCTCAGAAAACATGCTCTCTAGAACTTAAGAGACCATTCCTAAGCCTAACTACATAGGCTCTCCCCAAAGTCTAATGAGTAAAGAAATAGAACCATCATGAAAAATATTAATGATGAAGGGGTAAACAAGAAATATAAGGTTTTTTAAGGATCATGAAGTAACTTTATGCTATTCTTTAGGTTTTTTTAATATTATTAATGACACCCATAAGATCAAAAGGTCTAATTAAGCCTAATGGGACTAATTTCCCATACACATACTTGCATATCATGATGCAAGAGACTTGATTGATATGAGATATAAAATAATATTGTAGAGGGATGAGAAGGAGAATCAATAAAACCTTCCATGAAGAATTTTCCCTTAATTCCAACAAGAACTCCATTGAGTTGTTCTAGGTGACATGAGACCAACATGAAGTGGTGGTACAAAAACTAACCTTATAGGATGGAATGATGAATTTAGGAAGAAAATACATGAGAGATCAAAAAAATAAATTAATAAACAAGATATTTATCACACTTAAAATAATTTAAGGTTTTCTAACATATCTTAAGGTAAAAGTAACTCTTTTAACGTCATTTTGTAAACCATTTCATGATTAAGTTCATTCATATTTCATGAAAATTCAGTGAGATGAGATTAATGAAATAATTAATGAACTTTTATCATTGAGTTAACTCTACCTCTCTATCCCCTATCTATACAGAAGCCTAAAGGGGAATATTATGCATCTATAGGTAGTGTTTGTAAAGAGTGAGAATGTTGATAGAGGTTATAGTTTGGATGTGATGGTAATGAGTGTCATAGAGATAAGGTTGAAATATATTTGAGAGTAGGTGTTTATAGAATCCATTTCAATTGAAGGTGTCTATGAATATCATAAAATTAGTAAGACAAAGAGTAGTCAAGGAACACAATCTATTAAGAACCTATATAATCACTCACAAGTAATTTCTGAAGAGAACATGTTTATCACTAAAATTTTGAATTATGGTAGTAAAGTGGGAGTGTATATTAAATTTATGAAGATATTTATAGATCTATTATCATGATAAAATGAGATAAAACTTAGGGAATAGACATCTAGGGTCAATAAGTTTAATTTTAATTAAAACCCATGATGGTGAGAGTTTAATGTTTTAGACCTATTTGGAAGGTAAGTTTCCATACAAATTCATTTTTAATCATTTAAAGGGTAATTTAAAACCTATTTAGAACTTTTTTTAATATGAAAGTGAGTTTTGAGGTCATATAACTCTAAATAACCTTCCTTAGCCTTTTCATGCATAATGACCATCCTGAGAGGCAAGTTTGTAGAGGATAGAAATTATTACAGGAGATGTATGGTAGCTTGAGGTTTATTGAGGTGTTGGAGGGGGTTACATTATTCAAACATATGACATTGGTTCAACCATTTGGTCCTACATATTTATGAACAATCAACTAGAAGATAGATAACCCTCTTTTATTTGAGAAGTAGTTTAAAGAGGTAAGGTTTTTGCTCTAAATTTTTATGATATTTTGAATGGGAAACCAATACCATAGGGTATGTTTTATGTTTTTCCATTCTAAAAATTATTTTATTAGCTTTTGGAATGGACCCCTATCCATTATGAACCATTGTTAAGAACATAACCCTCTTTAAACACTCTTTAAACCCTTCAACTAAAAATATATTTATTAAAAACATAAAATTAAAAAAATTACCTCAAAATGATCTTATTTACACTAAAAAATCTCCTGATCTTGACTTCTAAATGTTTGTTCACATGTGTAGGTACAATACCATACAGTACATGGAAAAACATGTAGTTTCAAGCTAGTTTGTGAGGGCATAAGTTGTTGTGTAGCATATAATTTTTTTTATAGGCTTATGGGGACTTTATATAGGTTCCATAATCATCCAAAATATTTTATAGATCTCTATATTTGTTAAACAATCCCTGCAAGTTGGCCACTAGGTCTAAAGGTGAGAAAAAAATTGATTTTACAAGCTAAAAATCAATGTTGAAGGCCTATGAGTGAAATAATAGAATTAAATATAAAGGAATGAGTTTTTAAAAGGTTAAAAAGTCCTAATAAATTCATGTTACAGCACTAAAACCTAAAATTTTCATGATAAACATGGCAAACTACGCACAAGTATACGTAAGCATTTAGGCTTACCAATGGCCATTTCATGGTTTACGTATCTACACAAGGACCCAAAACTTTAAAGTTGGTATGGAGGATGGTATTTGGTAATTTAAAGTTAATAAAACACTTTTGGTAGGTTTCACATGTGTGGGTGGTCATTTAGGTCAAATCTCTATTTCTAGTCCTAAGGGGCCTAATTAGGCCTAATTAGAGAGATAAATGGTAGAAAAGTGATGCTTCCACTTGGATTTGAACACTAAAAATTGGTATGGATTTATAATGGGATAAAGGGTCCTAAAAAATTTCCTCAATTTTCCAATTATATTTTTACATTCTAATGGACAAGGAGCTTTATTAGTTTTTAGGGCTTTAAAGAATGGGTGAAAAAGCAAGAAAATGGAAAAAAATTGCATATTTTAGAGGGTTTGATGGATCCAAGTTATTTGTTTTAGGTTTAAATTAATATTTAGAATACATAAATGGATTTTATTTTCCTAACTCAAAGTAAAACCCAATTTTCTCTCTCCTATGCCTCTTTGCTTAAGGAGTGAAATGATAAAATCATGAAATTGATGTATATAAGCTCTTCAAAAGGATTTATTGATGTTGATAATTGTATACCACTCATAATAAATAAATAAAAAGTTATATTTTTATTATAATAAGGATTTAAAGGTTGAAAATGTATTCAATACTCCTAATAAGACCTTCCTTCCTTCCTACACCTAGCAAAGAGACAGCCAAAAAAAACATCAAGGGGTATTCTAAAAACACTTTCAAGGTAGAGAGAAATCATAATAGTTTATATAAGGTTTCAAATAAACATTTGATCAAGACATGATGACCTATTTTAAAGGAAGGAGAATCATTCATTAAAGAAGATAAGCAAGCTAATGTCTGGGGTGTTTAAGCAACAATGTAGGCATTTTAGCTAGTTAAACTCCTCCAATCAATGCCCAAGACTCCTTTAACCTTAAAAATAATTATAAATAAACATCTACACCATTTTTGAAATGTTTTATGGGAGATAATTAAGTAACCACCACATTAGAGTTGGATAAGAGCCTAGTGGAAGTCACATTTTCCTAGTTTTGGGCTTCTCTCTCTCTCTCTCTCTCTCTCTCTCTCTCTCTCTCTCTCTCTCTCTCTCTCTCTCTCTCTCTCTCTCTGTGTGTGTGTGAAAAAGATGTTCCTGAGTAATTATTTACTAATTCAAAGAATAAAAATATATTTAAGGTGTTATAAATATATAATAGGATAATTTTAATTTATTTTTCCTAATTTTAAGTCCCCATTCAAGCTTGGAGAGTCAAATTATTTTGAATATATCTTGATAGTGTTTGGTTTTTCTAAGAAAGTCTTTTGTAGAAGTATTTCTAAGGCCTTTTAGCCTATGTGGTGGATAAAAAATATTTTTTTTAATTTTTTAAGTAATTATTATACTAGTAATATTATTTTATTCATTTTTTATGTGTAAATTTTGTGTATATGGTTCAAATTTGTAAGATAGACTTTCAGGTAGTGAGAAGGCGTAAAGGCAAGTAGACCTAATTAGATGGTTCAAGGTATGAAATGGACCAAATGGAGTTAGGGACCCAAGGTGAACTGATTATAGATATATTTTAGGCATTTATTAAATTTTTAATCCATTCTTTAAGATAATACATGTTCCTAAGGGTCAGAGTGGTAATGTGTTGATAAGACATACCTAATTGCATTAGGTCTCCATTAGGCCTAATTATGGATTTGGTCCTTATGGACTATGACCAAATTAAGTAATTTTTTTTTCACCTATGATATTTATATGGTGATATATTCCAAATATATTTCATGTATGTAAAAAATCATGCTTGACTAATATGGGTGAAAGAAAGGTTCAAGTACTCAAGAAGGCTTAACCAACCTAAATTGACTAGTTGAGATATTGAGCATATATGTGAATTAGATAGGTGTTTGGAAACTAGGTGATGGTATTTAATATCATCATATGTTTATTTTTAGTATTTTATGAATATTTAATTTCTATTTTATATATTTTTAACAAGTTTATTTGACCTTATACTGGTAATGAAAGGGCTAGTTGAGCGAGAAGGCCTAAGAGGTTGTTTGAGTGAGATTGAAGGGTAAAGAGTGAAATACAAGGTTGTAATATATAGTATATTTATAAATATATGCTATAATGTGATCAAATATTATAGCTGACTTATTTTTTTCTAATTTACCTAGGGGGTTGGAGCCTCCTTTTAGGATAGAGCTTGTAGAAGACTAGTCAAGTGAGTGCTTAACTAGGTAGGATTTGGAACTCCTTATGAAGTTGGTGCTTCACTAAAATTTGGATTTTAAAATTATAGGACTATATTCCATGTGCATGGTTTAGTGTATTTTATTCCCAAAGAGGTTATCCCACATATTTCTTGTGTTCTCTTATGATATACTTGTGTAGTTGTTTATTTATACATTGATATTTTACTTGAATGAATGCTTCATGAAGTGATGAATGGAATTGAATAGATATTGTAAAGAAACTAATTCAACTCACCTCTAAGTATATACTTATAACACATATTCCTAATTTATCAAATGTTAAGGAAACTTAACATTTTTTACTATATTTTGATGTTTCATAGGTTTCACTTTTGAAAGGTTATACTAGTTTAAGAACCTCCAAAATAGCATACCTTATTGATCTATATGTTAATGATTACCTAGGATCATTCATGACTATCAAGGTTTTAGATTCATGTTTCGTTTCTCTCCCTATGTCTCATTTCATTTTCATATCCTTACAACTACCATTCATCACTATTTAAGCTTACCACTCCATCTCCATTCTCATTTTCCATGTCCATTATCATCATATAACTTTTAATTAACATTCACCTCATGGATCCCATGTTGAAGAGGAGTAAAGATTTTTCGAAATATCATGTTTATGAAATTAATTATACAAACCTTAATACCCTACTTAAGAGGTCAACCTCCACCTACAATAAAGGCCATAATACATCTACAATATTTTATTAAGGTTAATATTTGTTAAAGTCTAATGGTTGAGTTATATAAAGTAAGTATTTCACTCTCATTAAGTTAGAAGAACATCATAGTCATGTTGGTGACCTATTCAATATTTTATAGCATCCAATCTTCACCTTAGTATATACAAATAACATAGTGATAATCACCTATAGCTATGATAAGAAGAGGTGAAACCAAATCTATAAACAAGGAGAAACTTTGATGTTTGAGGAAAAATTTGAGCTCAATCAGAGTTTCAAGGAAAGCTAATAACATTAGAGGGGCTTGGGAGGTTTTTTGGTGTCAAATTTATTACCTAAAACTTGGCCATAGTCTGTACACAGGTCAAATTCTCATACACAGTTAGGCCTATAATGAGGAAAAGTCTATGTTTAAAATGTAAAGTGATGAGCATTAATAACATAGAGGCAAAGTTATGGGAATGAAAATTACATCATAGTTAGACCCTAAATAGGGAGAACTCAGATTAAGACATATCTTCATGTGAAACTTCACCTACAATAGTGTTTAGATAGCTCTTGAAGTATTTAAACTTAGATCAAATGTATGGACTGTGAAGGTGATTTTATACATTTATTCTCAATGAGGTTTATACCTAGGTTTGACTAATTTGATAAGTTTAATAATGACAAGCCTTGAGGTCTAAATTACAAAGTAGCATAGCCATTCACATTATAAAACATCATCTATAGCCTTGCCAAAATAAGTGTATTTCCAAGTTATGAAGAGGATGGGAGCATAGTATATATGAAAGAGGCCCATGATAAAATGGAAGATTCATCATAATAATGAAAATGTGGAATATCTCATGGTATGAATAATATTATACCAAGTAAATTTCACTCTAAGGTTAACCTTGAAATGGCCAAACATAGCCAATAATAGGGTTAATTATATGGATATATCCACATACCCTAAATAGAAGCAATTCAAGGTATAATTTAGTCAAAGATGAAGATTATGAATTCACCTCTACTTTAAAATGATAATTTTATAGCTTTATTATAAAAAAATATCATGACTTCTATAAAAGGTTTTCAAATTCATGAAGGTACATAGGTCTATGTATGGAATCAAGAATGTGGGAACCTAAGAGTACCGTTGAAGAGACAATGTACCAAATAAAGAAGTGAGAGGAAGGTCAAAAATAAATTAGAAGGAATAAAATTGATAAGTGATGTTGTAATTGATAAAATCACTTCAAATTCCCCAATTAACACCTACAACAGTACTAGTAGATGTAGTTACATTGAAGGAAATGAAGAGAGATGGTGTTTTGATAGGGTGCATAAGACTAATAATTGACTAATTAAGGATAAATTCCATTGAAATAAGGATATTATAACATCACAAAATCATTATTTACAGTCTCATTCCATAGTGACAAGTTGGAAAGAAACAAACCCAGTCATGAGCCCATGAAGCATTAAAACATAGGCAACCCACTAATTAGTTTTAAGAGAAACGTATTTTAAGGCCTTTATAGCCATGATCTGGATATGAAACTTGGTATATTTTGTGGTAATGAGTGGATTTAAGTATATATGTTTTTTAATTTCATTTAATTAGTGGAAACATCCACTATTTTATCACATACAAACATCAGTTTATTGACAGTTAATAATGGAGCAAGGAGGACTATTTGGAGGTCTAATAGATCAAAAAAGGAGTTTGAACTTCATGTAAAGTTTTATGAGGAAAGGAAAGGTGATGATAGGTACTTAAATATATTAAATTTATCATATTAATAATTTCATTCCAATATTCCGTTTAGGGTTAGCATATACAAATAAGCCTTAATACACTAAGAAACCTTGCCACCATTTTTTAATTGACTCATGTGTTATTTTTACATTAATGATAATTAAAAAGATATGGATAATAATTTAAATTATTGAGGGGAATTTTTAAGCCTATGGGATGTGATAAAATTTTATTTTTGGATATTAATACTTTCTTTTGCCTGGATAATATAGATAACCAGTCAAAACACCTTTTCACTACATACATATTTGGATGGATCTTTTGCATGGGAGCTCAAGTTGATCAATGTTGTTGAAGGGGTTAGTTTAAATAAAATATATCATAATAGGCTTTCCAATAGGGTTATATATGTTATGAATAATTACTAAGAAGTTTTAGAACCCTAAAACCCTTGTAAAACCTTGAGAGACACCTAATGTAATAAATATGCCTTAAGATGAATTCTAATGAAGTTCTAACACATGAAATGGTATTGATGGTATTTTTAACTCTCTTGAACATCATAATAGTCTATTGGTTTGCATGTGAAAAGTTTGTGATGTATAAACTAGGACTGATAAGACTATTTTGATCTTATAAGCAAGGAAATAAATTATGATTTCATTACATAGTGTACTTAAAATTTTCAAAAGATCTATGAGCATAGTGACTACTCCAACCTAATGTATTATGCACATGATATAGCCATACAATTATGCATCTATTATGGTAGCATCTCCCTTAGTGGTGATGTTGGATGCTTTTCAACATCTTTGCAACTTCATATATGAGGCCCTTTTCTATATTTGGATCTAGGTACTTGTCATGTTTAGATTTTTAGATTCCCTAATCTAATGGTATTTTGAGTGAGGGAAACCCTTTATCTACATGTTATTATCATGTAAAAAAAATTCCAAAATGCATTTTTTTTAGGCTGTGCACTCAACATATTCACATTTTGAATGGCCTTATCCTTTCATTATTTCTCCAAAAGGGGACAATATTCTATGTAATGTTGATAAAAAAATTTGCAATATGTGTAGTATGACTACCTTTGAGGATTCATCAAGAAATTTCATTGTACGTGATTATACTCCCCACACATATAACATTGTAGGGGAGGCTATTGATAGTTATTCCATCTACCACCCTAGTATCCTCCTTTATATCCACCTTAAGATCCTCTTCTATTTTATTGTTATCCACTTATATATCCTCCTTATTGCTTCATAGTGTTCCTATGATGGTGCTATTGATTTTCACATCTAATTATAATTTTTTCTTGTACAATTGGTGGGGTCTAACTTATTTGTTTCTACTAGATTATGGCTAGGCTCTTGAGAGCTTCATACTAGTACTATAGAGATGTATGTGTCCAACTTAAAAAATGAGGGTTCCATCTAGCCAAACCTTGAGTTTGATACTATGGTGTACTCAAAATCCATTATGGACCTATCTAGGTTGCATAACCTTTATCTACCTCTAGGCTTGGGATCATCAACTTTGTCAAAGATGTTTTCTATACAGTGATGGTGAATATGTTTTTGGTGATGCCTTATTTAAGTTCTTGTAAATTTTGATAGTTTTTCTCATCATAGTAAGATGACTTATAAATTTTTTAATATAAATTCTATAGGATCTTAATATATTATTGTAGAAGGTGGAATTGTGGTGTGGCATGCCCTACTAATGGTAGAGTTCATAAAATTATGTATTGACTTTAGGACAATCATTTATATGATGTATTTATTTTTGACACTCCATATACCCTAAATTCAATTTAGGCTTATCAGCCTCATGGTATTGCTCCATTATTTTCATGAAATCTTGTAATATATTTTCAATCTTGGAATTAGTAATAATAGCTTCTGTATAACCTTTATTTTCTTCTACATAGATAGAAATAACTCTGGCATCTACTTTTATAACATATTGTGTTTTCACAATGGCAAACATGATCATGAAGTAAAATACTTCAATGAACCATGTAAATTTTTATTTATTTATTAGACTAAATTCTACCTTATTCATCACATCAGATAATCTATGATCGTAATTGTAGATTGATTCTCGAAACTTTTGTTGTATCTCCTTCAGGTCTTGTATAGTCTTATTAGAGCATTTCCTAATCTTGAATTCTATTATAGGCCAGTCCTTAACATATTTTATACTTTCTTATTAAAGGTATATTTTATATATTAACTCTAATGCTTTACCAACAAGTGCCCTTACTTATTCACAATTTTGAATAGCTTCATTAGTGATGTCCTTAGTTTGCCATCTCATCTTGTAAATTAGTAGATAATGTTCAGGATCTATGGACCCATCATAGTTGGAAAAATACATGGATCCTCTTGGATGATTCATCATGTTTATTGGTATAGATGGAGTTTACTATGTAGCTATTATCATAAAAATTTGTGTTCCGAGTGATCTTACCTATGTACTACTTTACACATTAGGATAATTTTTGTGCACACTTTGTTTATCTATACTTCTGTTAAGGTCCACATGCCCCCATTTCATGAAAATTAGGACCCTTGAGATACTTTGAACCTTAATACTAAAAAATTGATATGATTAGATCATTATTAGAATTTGAAGATCACCCACTTTGATAAAAAAGGGACTATTTTCTTGTAATTCTACTTTTGACTTGCCTAATGTTATTTATAATTGGTCCTCATATCCTAAAGTTGTAAGTTTCATGGAGTTATTACTGATGGATCATGTTTAGAGCTTATAAATTGATTCTATTAAGTCTTTCCACTAGCCTTAGGTTTGTGAAAACTCAAACCTAGATTAATATTCTAAAAGCTCTCCTTCAACAAACCCTAGCATAAACCCTTGGTTCAAATTTACATTTGGAAAGAATGCATTTTTTTAGAGTACTTAAAAATTTGAATTAAGCCTAATTTTATGCTAAGGCTTAGTCATGTTTTGTAACATGAACAAACCCTAGCCTAAACACATGCTTGGTCCCTTTTCATTATTTCCCGCTTTTTGTTTCCTTTATTTATAACCAAGTCTAACTTTTATATTGGTAGAGTTCTTTTAATTTTTATGGAATGGTCCCCTTTGTTAACTATTTAGCCTAAAGTATTAATTATAAGACCCCATTTGTGTTTTTCAATATGAATGAGAAATTAGTCTTAATGCTTTATCCTAAGTTTTTATTTCATCTCAAGTCTTGACTTAGATACTTTTACCTTTTACAGATCCAATAGCTCTTGCTTCATCTACCCCTTGATTGAACTAAGCAAAGGAAGCCCAAATATCCTAAATACTTCGCCCTTTGTACCAATCCCACATAATAGTAAGGATCATGATCAAAAACATGTGCTTAAGTAGAATCAAAGATTGGAGGGCACGAGATCACCCAAGGCTAAATGGACCACATTATTAAATATAAGCTTAAGCCTAAGTTTTTACATAAGGCCTCATTATATTTTTTTACTACAATAAGAACTTAAGTCAAAACTTAGGGTTTTGAATTTAATAATTTTAAGGAGCCAATCATATACAAGTGTCTAGATTAAAATCAATGGTTCATGGTTACTCACCCAAAGTGGATCCAACAAAGTGGAGATAATATTAAAATGTCAAAGGCCAAAAGAGTCCTATGAGGATGACAAGTATCATCATCTCAAGGACATAGATAAAGATCAATGACCCATGGGTCCTCCATATGGTCAATAAGATCAAATCTCAAGAGCCCTACAAAGCTACCACATGGTGTTCCCATATTCAAAGCTTAATGTTAACAAGAACCCTAAACCAATGGCATGTATTCACTGAGATCTTAATTAGTTGGCTCTTACTTCATCATGGATCTTGATTGGATAGATCAAATTGAATCTGAGATATATATAATCTAATAACTTCAAAAGATGAAATTTGACATTCTCATGAATGTCATTTTATGTCCATGAGGCTATCATTGACGCCTATGAGACCATCAAATTCAATTTCATCTAACATTTTATCTAGATAATTAGATGTGTTTTATATCATCCAAGGGGTAATTTGATATCATGCTTTAAAACTTGGCATAAAATATTTTAGTCTAAGTCTATGGTGTGTTTATTGACATGAAATAAACTTAGATCAAAATATTTTAGTCTATGTTCCTTTCTATGACCATGTACTGATTAAAGTTCATGTATCTTTTAGGATCAATGGATCATGCTTCATTAGACCTAGATGATCTAATGATGCAAAATCACCAATGACTATTTAGCAAAGCTCCAAGAGCCTATGATCTCAACACATGGTAGATGCATGTTTAATATGTGACTGATGTAGAATATAAAGCTCAAAAATCTAGTGAAGGTGCCAAGTGGCACAACTATGAGGCTAGATCTAAAGATGACCAATAACATATGAGATCTTAGATCATGATCAATTTTCCACTTTGATCCTTGGATAATGACCTAATAACATGAACCAAAGGGAAATTTTTAAATAACAATATCTAGCTCTTTGAAGGCATTTATGAAAAATGCCATGAAAATTGCCAGATAGATGCCAAATAAGTGTCATACAAGCACAAAATGACAAAAATGAAGATTTTGTGTGCTCAAAGAGGCATACGTATAAAGGTAAAGGTTAAAATAAAATATAAGGCATGAATGAGCTTATGTATGAGTAAGCCATCACCATTAAATCTTAAAGAGAGCCCCAAAATTACATAAAATACCCTAATTTGAACTCAGATTGATCACAAGCAAGCTGAAAAGAGTCTAATTATAATTTGAGCGTGAAAGATTTAACCTAGAGACCATTCACATCAAAATAGTGAGTAATTTACATGTTTGGAAGCCATGATAACTTGAAGGCAATAATACAAGGATGAGATAGATTTGTATCTATCTATAGATAATGAAGAGAATGTTTTAAAAGACATAGACCTGGATGATGTAGCATTAAACATGAGTAATAGGAATTGGTCCAAACTCTTTTATATCATTGAAGAGATGTAGCCCATCATGAAGGAGGAACACAATATTTCCACTATAAATATAAGATAGTACAATGTATTTATAGTCCAAATGGCCATTCTTGATCATGCTTCCACCAAACCTAAGGTAATCTATTATATTGATATCCTTGCTCCCATTTTTAAAGACTTTAGAATTAAGCAAGGTTGGATTATTCATGAAAGGACCTTTAGTATAATTTAATACATTTCCCCATTTTTATTTTAGAGTTACTAAAAACTTAGAAAACCCCAAGTGGACTTTCCCATTATCAAGGAATGGACTTGAAATAATAACTTAGAAACCATCTTTAGGCCATGGTTATTCCAAGGGAACCATGTAATCTGAGACCTTACTGGTAATATCCTATTTTCCCAATTTAGTTAGGGGATTAGGGTAATTATAAATTTATTGAATAGAATATCTGGATCCACTATAACCACCTATGCCAATAAGAATTATGTGTCCTACATCTACTTCATGGTAGAGAAAGAGCTCAATCCCCAAATTGGAGAGATGATCAACATCTATCTAAAATGATAATTCATGGCCATAAAGAATAAGAATAGTACCCAATTATTCATGATGTCCTATCCATTTTATGATTTTCTATCTTCCACCAAGATCCCTTATCTCCAAAATTGGTCATTTAAGGGTAGATTCACAGTATCCCACCATTATTCCAAACTACACGTTTTCAAATATAGACATAACATGTAGTTCATTTGTAATTGTCTTTATCCTAATTTAGTAGAATCCATTGTGGGGATCTTCATGCCCAAGATTATCTCTCTAATAAATAAATATGTAGAGGTAATGGGGTACATTTGGTTGTATCTAGATTGTATAGTGATCAAAATTTAAGGGATTTTGATTCAACCTTACAATTTGCCCATTAATGTTCCCATCAAGATGGTAGAGTAATAAATTGCATACCAACTTCTTCATGGTGCGGAAAAAGTGTGCAAGGATAAGAGTAAATTATTCCTCCATCCCTTTTTCTAACCATTATTAGAAATATGCTATAAAATTGGGATCAGTTGAGTACTATATCTAGGCACAAGGAATCTTTCAACTTGTATCTTGATGAGCTAAAGAAGTGGGACCCTAATGATAGAGTATCCAAAAATTTAAAATCTAAGTATTTACTCAAGCTAGTATATGAGCACCAACTTAGTATCCAAAACACCTTACACATCAAAGAAAACAATTTTGAAGAAATATTGGCTAGGCTTAAGGGATATAACATTAGACTTGAGCATAGATTGGCTAGTGATCAAAAACCCCCTAGAGATATATGGGAATTGGGTCCCTTATAGTACCATTTTTATCTATCCCTTCAAGTCCCCCTCAAGAACAACCACAAATGGAAGGGCAATATCTCCAAGCATATATTACATAAGGTCTTGGTAATAAAAATCTAGAATTATGGCTTAGTGAAGGACCCTAATCCTTAATCCTACCTCAAGGACAAACATCCCCCATTGAATTCCTAGACATGATTTCCCTAGAACTAGACGAGATAGTGGAATATGCCCTTAAGGTCTATACTGAGGCATATGGGTCTAATCAAGAAAAGGAACATGTTAAAGAACCATAAGCCCAAATAGAGGAGGCTAAAAAAGAAAAAAGGGAAAGAGCCTACCTTAGATTTAGTCTTAGAGGCACCTTTGAGGAAGAGAAAGGCGAAATTGGCAATTGTTCCTATTGGGAATAAGAAGTCCAAGTTGAATTTCACTCATCCTATGTGTGAAATCAACTTATTTAGTGATGAATACCCCATCCAATTACCAATCATCCTTGATTGGTTCATCTATGGAAAAATATAGAATATTCCCTCCCTATCCCAGTCATAGGCCTTGGCTTAAACTATCAATATTGATGTACTAGAAAATATCAATGTATGGATAAGGGCTTTTATGAAGGAGGAGGAAGAGAAAAGAATAGTGGCCACTGCAAGGTTAGATAGCAAGAAATGGAGAATCTATGAGGTTCAAGTAGCACCAAGATGGAGGCTTTTAAACCTCCAAAGTACATGGAACTAACTACCATTATATAATTAAATCATGATGAAATAGGCTTATAAAGAGTGATAACTAGAATGCCATGGTGGGGACTGAAGATTTCACCTTTTAAAATGTTGAACCATATGAAGGTTTAAATCTAGTTAGGGGATAGTATCCTAGTCAACTCCCCATCTATGAGGAAGATGTAGAAATATTGGTTGAGGCTCATTAAACTTAGGTTAGATCAGGCATAAGAGGTATGAAGCAAAGGATATATAACCTAGAGAAGGAAAAGGATAATTTAGAGACCCAAGTAGTGCTATTAATCCTATAAGTAATTGTTAAAATGATTGATTAATCCTTTTATGACATGTTTGATGCCTTAAATTCAATGAATCTAAGGTAGATTGTGTTGGTAGAATAGAATATAGTGGTTAAGGGTCTAATATCCCAATGGAAAGCTTTGGAGGATAGAATAATAGGCTTAATCAACATACTATTTAAAAGGTATATTCTTGGATTCAAAATAATTAGTTTGGAACATTTGATTGTAGTTATGGGAGTAGTTATTGACAAAGTCCAGAATTTGAATGCCTAGTCCAAAGATATAGAGAGACTATTGAAGGATAACATGAGTTATTAAATATGATTGAACATCTAAATGGGACTATGCTCACTAAACTAACATAGCCCACTATCCTAGGCATCATTAAAGATGATGAATTTAAACACAAGGGTACTTTAGTGACACAAGAAATAAGAAGTAAAGGTCAAGGCCAATTTGGGGTGGATAATAATAGGATCCTGGACATTATATTTATTGTAAAAGAAAGGATAACTAAGGCCAAGAGAATCAAGGAAGCCATGGCCATAAATTATAGGGAATTAAATGGCCTAGCTAACAAACAGGAAGAGTGTCTCCTAAAATTGGTTGTGGACTTAGAAGTAGTCAATGAGCAAAACCAAAAGGCTATAAACATCCTCCAATAATAGGAAGTGATTTATTA
The DNA here is from genome assembly GCA_037957365.1 of Torreya grandis. NCBI lineage: Eukaryota > Viridiplantae > Streptophyta > Pinopsida > Cupressales > Taxaceae > Torreya > Torreya grandis. The sequence goes on along the minus strand of JARHVA010003293.1, from coordinate 164,295 downwards.
GGTGTAAGGCCCACCAACTAGATGAATAATATTTCATTTTATAAAACTTTCTAACATTTTAAAAGAGGAATATTCTTTTGTAAAGGCATATGCTAGTTTATTAGAATATTTGCCTCTAGGTCACTCCATTTGAAAAAAAAATGTATTCTAGAATTATAAAGAAGGATTATTAGAATATTTGCCTCTCGGTCACGCCATTTGGAAAAAAAATGTATTCTATAATTATAAAGAAGGATATTTGTCCTTATCTCTATACATTTGTATCTTGTAACTGACTGGAATACTACCTTGTCCTTCTATAAAAGGCATTTTTTCCATTTATCAAAGAGAGAATTTTGAGAAAAATTTGTATACTTTGATCAATTAACATAGTCAAAGAATTATATCAAGATTGTCCAAATTTATTATGTCAATTGTTATTATGGCTTTTATCTCAATTATTGGTTCTAAATCTTGAATTTGAATGGGGTTTATGAATTTTGAACTTGCATCTTTGATACAGGGTTGCTTGTTTGTGATTATGATATATTAGTTGAAGGATCTTGAATTTTCTTCATTTCATTCATTTTGTATTCATATGTTGTAATGTTATTTTAATTTTGTAACAAATCTTTAAAGTAAATCTAGTTCTTACTTGCATGCTTTCATATTATCCTTATAAGTTTGGCTAGTGTATGGTGAAATCTAAGCTTACAATATTTTGCATTATATGCTAGTTAAATGCATATTTGGTTGAAATTTAAGACTTTTCATGATGTTTGAGACAAATACCACAAATAACATACTTCATTTCCTCCCTACCCCTTCCTTTTTCTTCTTTTAGATTAAATCACTCTAGTTTTGATCCCACAATAAATATTCATCTGAATTAGTATTTAGCATATAAATTTTATCATAAATCATTAATATCAACATAGATAATTAAAAATTTATAAGGATCACGGTGGATTCCAACCACTAAGTAATATAAATTTATGGAATAGTTTAAATTGTTCTCCCTCTATTTCACCATAGGTAACTAGATGACCAAAATCTACTAATCATGACATGAATTCCCAAAATTCTAAAATGAGAAGTGTTCTTAAACACTAAGGTCACTTATGATACACATATATGTATCAAAAAGAACAAGATTTTTTGGGTTGAAAAGGAGGATACCATGTGAATTTGTTGAATCTTTGAGTCTTAGTATGGTTTGATCAAATATTGGTGTCATATTTGTACCTTTGCATAATTCTTTGCTCAAAAGTGTAAAGATCACTGATCTTGGTGGTATTTCACCCATATGTGTGCTTCATTTAGACAAAGACCAAAGTTACATAAGGTTGGATGCTCAATTTTGGTAAATATAGCTTCATTTTGACATTAGGATAGCTTGTTTTTATCAAAGATTGGTATGTATTTAATAGATTTATATTTATTTGAGATTAGACTTGTAAAGATAGGCTATATTTGCATAATTGTACATTTATTTTAGATAACTTAGTTAAAATTTTATGCCCTTTATTATTCTTCACATAAATCTTTACAAAATTAGCTTAGTGTATAAATCTAATCCTCATTCTTCATAAAGATTGGGTTGATACACTGTATTTCAAATAAGATCTCAAATATTCATGATGGAAATGCCAAGAATTTTAACTAAATCACACTCTAAGACAAGGGAGCCTCTTCTTGAGTTAGAATTCCATAGAAGAACTAGAAGAGATAAATGTAGATCCAGGCTTTCAAAATCTTTGCCACCTTTAGCACTCCAAGGAACTCCTACATTAAATCTTCATCTAGGTATGGCTTGGTTGGGAAGTTCTCGTATCAATGTAAAAGGTGTTATTCATGATCTCCCTCATAATCCTAAAAAGTATTTTCCAATTTTTCATCTTAGTGGTATAGTAATAGTAGAAGAACATGTTAAATCATTTAAGGTTACACTAAGATTGTTAAATGTAACTCATGAGGATGTAGCATGTAGGTTGTTTCCATTTACATTTAAATATGTTACATATGAGTGTTTATTAAACCTAACTAATGATTTCATCACCACATGGGATGAAATTAATAATATATTCATTGACTAATTTGGCAAAATAATCATCCCTTATGTCTTGTACCATCAATTTACCACCCTAAGGAGGGATGTTAGTGAACACATAAGATTTTTCAGTGCTAGGTTCTAAAAGATTTACAATAGAACAATTGATCCTTATAAGCCTTATAAGGCCTTGGCCTTAGAAATTTATAAAGATGCTCTTGATCCTATGACTGTAGTATTCATCAAGAGAGATGTAGGTCCAATGAACAAAATAACTTTAGTTTATTTTGAAGATGTGATCATTAATGATCAGATATAACCTCCAAGTCAAATGGCTTATTCTATTCCCAATGTAAATATAGATATGCCTACTTTGAATCCTTTCCCAATAATAACTAGAACATATATGCTCTTAATCAAATCCTAAATCTGAACTAATTGCCTCTACGACATGTTAATCCTAATAAAAATTTGGAGTTCCTAAAAAACCCTGATAATAATGGATTTAATGCAACTAGTCAAAGAACCTTGGTACCAAGCACTTGTACCAATAGGAACTAAGTCCATAATTTAGAAGCCCCCAATAATGAGAATGAGTCCATTCTAAAAATGGTCCAAAAAATAAGCATTGAATTCCTACAACTACAAAAGTAAGTTGGTAATACTATGGAAACTTATGGTAGGAACTTCTCTTTCCAAAGATTAAATGAACTCAATAATAGGTTCCATAATGATGGTTTACACAATAATAAGAATAGTGAACCATCTTATAAAAACAAGATTATGGATATTAATCTTATCAAAATTGCTTTTCTTGATTATTGTAGAGTCCATTATACTAATAAGCATGGTGAGATTGATTACATTGAATTTTGTAAATCTTTTGAGGCATTTCAAGAAGAGTTAGACACTTTTGAAATAGTGCCTAACAAAGATAATGGTGTAGGTACTTTATGATCCAAGCCCCCTAATCAAAACTTCATGGTGGAGATGTTTGATTTCCCCTTCCAAGAAGACAATGATCTAGATGACGTTTTAGAATAGGTTCATGCCTTCTAGTAGTTCTTTAAGAAGACATATCCTATGAGGAATAATAAATAAAGGAAGCCTTTGACTACTTATACTTCTCTAAACAACTTTGGTACTCCTCTAGATACCACTTTAGACAATACTTGAGATCCTCTAAAGAGAAGTACCTCTAAGCCTATTGTTGATACTTCCAATTCTTCCAATAGTATTAGATATAACATTATAGAGGACTTGATGAAAATCAAACATAATATTACCTTGCATGAATTGACCTAAATCACAAAGAAAAGGGATATATTTTTTTAGTCTTTATCCAAGAAATCTAGAAAGATATCCAAGATTGATAATGCAAATGTGGCCATTCATAAAGTCAAAACATAGTCTCCACCCTTATTACTTACATTCAAGATTTTTGACATGAACCTGCATAATTTTTTGATGGATTTTAGTGCCTCTACAAATATTATACCTGAAGGTGTTTGCAAATAACTTGGTTTGACCCCCCATTAAGTTGATGTCATTGTCACCCAATTAGATATGTCTGGGGTCAAGGTGATTGGATAATCCTTAAATGCCTACATGCAATTGGATTTTGAGCTAGAGGTCTAATAATTTATTGATATCCAAGTAGTATATATCCCTAATTCATATGGACTAATTTTAAGAAGAGAATGGATAATGGCTCTAAATGGATACATGTCCATAGATTATTCACACCTTTGACTACCTTGGAAGGGAGTTCCAAATCAAATTAGAGTTGAAAGAGGGCCAATGATGAAGCATATGACTACCGAGTATAATGTTATCAATGAAAGGGTCAACATAATTGATTTAAGATTAGGGGTTTTCACCCTAGAGACTATCAAATTTAGTGATCTTAAAGATTTTAATGGTGTACTTGGGCTATGAAAGTTGCATTTTTATTTGGCTAGGGGTAGGGTTGGTTCCAGAGTAGGTATTATTCTAACTAACCCTATTGGTAAGAAATACCATGCTTCTTATAGAATATAATTCCCTTACACCAATAACCTTGTAGAATATGAGGCCCTCGTTTTAGGCTTGAAATTTACCATAAAAATAAGGTCAAAGAATTACTAGTTTATGGTGACTCAGAACTAGTAGTCAATCAAGTAAGAAGCAAGTATCGACACAAGTTATCATATATCAAGAGGTATAAATTTAGAGTGTGGGATTTAGTGGAATATTTTTATGCCTTCAACAATATTTCTATCCTTAGGGAAGAAAATAAAGTTATTGATGAGTTGGCATCTACTACAACTAATCTCATGTCAGACCAAGATTCACCTAACTTTAGTATTGATCTTGTACCCTAACCTTCTATCCCAAACAATGTGAACCATTTATAGGTATTTAGTGATGGCCAATAAATCCTAAACTTCAAGACTAGTTTAAAAAATTTAAAGCATAGATCATTGATGAGATTGATGAGAATGCATTTGGAGAAGGAAAATTTCATGGTAAAGTCATTTAGTTGAATGAAAACAAGATCCTTAAGGGGATGACTGCCTTGGAGAGTTTGTTTGGTCAAGATAATCTAGTTGAAACTTCAAACATTCCCAAGGTAACTAGAAAGGATTAAAATGATGTTGATCTTGGGCCTCAAGATCAATCTCATCTAGTTAATATTGGAAAGTCTTACACTAGTGTTGAGAATAAGGAGGCCAAAGAGCTATTAAAAAAGTATAAAAATGTCATAGCTTGGTCTTACAATGAATTCAATATTTTTGATTCAAGAATCATCACCCACACTATACCTATTTAGTAAAGTTTTAAGCCTTTTAGGTAGAAATAAATTCCCATGAACCCTATTTTATAACCTATGAAGTTTAAGGAACTCAAGAGATTACTAGATACAAAAATTATGTTTCCCATCAGACACTCTACTTGGGTAGCCAATTTGGTGCCAACTAGGAAGAAAAATGGTGAAATTAAACTATGTATTGAGTTTATAAATTTTAATAAAGCATCTAAAAAGGATAATTATCCTCTTCCCTCTCTTGACCAGGTAATATAAATTATTTTATGTTTAGCCATGATGTTTTTTCTTGATGGTTTTTTAGTATACAACTAAGTGTTAGCTGAAAAGGAATATATAATGAAGACAACTTTCACAACTAAGTAGGTTACCTTTCAATATAAAAGGATGTTTTTTGTATTGATATATATTGGAGCCACCTTTCAAAGGACCATAGGGCATGCCTTCCATGGCCTAATTAGTAAGTGTATCATAATTTACATGGATGATTTAAATATTTTTTCCAAGAATAGGGAAGACCATTTCATGAATTTATAGTAGGTGTTCAAAAGGTACAAAAGGTATGGAATCTCCCTTAACCCTAAGAAGAGCATTTTTCTATTAATGAAGGTAAATTTTTAGGCCATGCCATCACTAAGCATGAAATTTCCATAAACCTTGAAAGAGTGGAAGTTATATCTAAGATAGAGCCTCCCAAAAGCAAAAATGAATTAAAATCATTTTTTGGTAAGATAAACTTTGTGATAAAGTTCATTTTTGGCTTTGTAGAGATTGTTAAACCATTGAATAACATATTGAATAATGATTCCAAAGTGTCATGGAATGAGGAATCTAAGAAATTATTTGGATACATCAAAAGTGCAATCAGTTAGGCTTCAGTCTTGAATTTTCAAAAGACTTTTATCTCTACTCTTTCTCCTCTAATCATACTAGTATTAATATTTTGAATAAAAAAATAGAAGGATCTAACCTTTTAAATTATTTTGAGTACTAATTTGAAAATTTTTGAGTTAAATTATCCCTTTATTGATAATAAATCCTTTTCATTTGTTAAATATATCAAGAAATTTAGGCACTACATTCTTAGGAACAAGGTGGATGTTATTCTACCAGATCCAACTACTAAGCTATTGCTAAGCCAATGTGAACTTAGAGAATGAAGGGGTAAATGGATGTCTATTATTTAAGAGTATGACATATAAATAAAGACTAAAAACCTAGTAAGGTTTCAATGTCTAATCCAAATGATTGCTAATACTATCCATAAGCTAAGCGTTATACAAGTTGATCAGTAGAGCTTCAAATCTAGTGAGTAGTATGATTTCATCATTCATTTACTAATAAATGACACTTGTCATGCAAGAATAACCAAGGAGTAGACAAAAGCTTTGAGGGTCAAGGTAGATCACTACCTCACCAAGAATGGGATCTTATATTGAAAAATATTGAAGGTGTGTACTTGGGATGTGCCTCTAAGGAAGAAGCCACTAAAATAATGATCACTTTCCATGAGAGGTTGTCAAGTGGGAATCCATATGGGAGAACCATAGCTCATAAAATTATTAGGGTTGGTTACTATTATCCCACCACCTTCAAGGATGCTCATAATAATGTAAGGTAATATCATTCATGCTAGATATTCAACACAAAAGAGAATAAGATAACAATGCCTTTACAACCAGTCATGATTGACAAAACTTTTCCCTAATGGTAGCTGAAATTTATAGGGGTGATCAACCCCAACTCATTATATTTTCACAATTATGTTATGACAACTACTAACTATTGTAAAAAGTGGACTAAAGATGTAGCTACCAAATAATGTAGGAGTGAAGAAGTGATCAGTTTCTTAGAATAAAACCTATGTAATAGATTTAAAAATCTAGTCTCTTTGGTATGTGACCATGAGTAAACATTCAAATCTATAGATATGACATAATGAGCATATGATAAAAACATAATCCTCAATTTCTCATCTAGCCATTACCCTTAAGGCAATGGAGTGTCTAAATTAACAAATAAGAACTTGGTGAAAGCCATTAAGAAGTTTGTTGTAGATATACCTAGAATATTATCAATTATGCCATTTGGGTAGATAGAAAAATATCAAATAAATATCTTAAAACATCTCCATTTTTAATATTATATGGCTAGGAACCTATATTACCCATCCCACTCAAGCTGCCAACTTACAAGTTTATGCTAGAGTACATGGAGGAAGACCAAGAATTTTTAAACTTAAGGTTGTTAGACATTGTCTAGATGGAGGATGTAAGAGAAAAGGATTTTTCTAATTTTAGTAGATATTATACCATGCTAAAGATTTGGTTTTACAAGAGATCAAATATCAAGTTTTTTAGACAAGGGTATTTAATTCTCCTTTAGGTTGAAGCATCTGAGCCTAAGGGAAAACATGACAAGTTCACACCTCTATGGATTGAACCCTATTATATTTTAGATACACATAGAGACCACAAATTTATACTCAAAGACATAAAAGGAGCATACTTCACACTACTACCAATAGGCAATACCTCAAACATTTCTTCTCTTTTTCTCCCCCTAAGGTTTTCATGGAGTAAATCAGTAATACGATTTGACTTAGTGTAGATAGGCTAGTTATTTTCCTTTAATTATTTCCTTCATGTACCTTGTTTATACATAAGAATTTATATATTTTTTTCTTCTCTTTTACCTTGCACTTTTCTATTTTTGTTATGTGTTTTATTTTTTTCCTTGTTGAATACTTTCAATCAGTCCTATTGGATAACCCTCATCTCAAAGTTTATTTTGTTTGATCAAAACTCTATAAGGTTAGGAATGTGGGTATGAACCTTATACATATGATAACCATGGGTATAAAATTAGAGCCTAATGTTGGGATTTGAAAAAACTAGTAAATCCTAATGGAAAAGGCCAAGTATTCCATGAGAGCTTAAACATTGTCTTGACCTAAAACTAGTTTTAAAAAGATTTACACTTATAGTATGAAAGCCTAATTTATTAAGGTAAAATCATTCTTGTACTTATAAAACATCCTTTCCTAGGACAATGGTTATATCCACAAGTGATTTTAGGAAGATCAAACACTTGACCAAATCCTTCAACCTAGCTACCCTAGTTCCCAACCTTGCTAAAATCATAAAAGATCTAAAAATATATAAAACAAGAATTCAATGAAAAAGCAAAATATTTTCAATCATAGGTGATTTTAGTAGTATCTATGAGGCTATGGATGCCTAATTGGTAGTGGAAAAAGGCCTTGAGAGGATCCAAAGGCATCGTTGCTAGGGCTATAAATGCCTAGTTAGAAGTAGAACAATGCCCAAGCCTTCCTTGAACTAGAAGCATCATCCTTTATGAATACCGAAAAAAGATCCAATTTAGTGTTAGTGATTAAAGACATGAAACCTAGAAGCTATCCATTGAATCCCATGGCGAATATTAAGTGGAATCAAATCACACACATAAAATGGATATGCTTTAATATCTGATCTCAATCCTACATGTGCAAGGCTTATTTCAATCAAGAATAGATCTTAATAATGGCACTAATCAAGCAGGATAAATGACATAGTTATTTATCTAGACCAAAGTATATTGGTTTTAACATATTACTATGTTTCCCCTAGAAGTCACCATTTGTTGAGTTCAACATACCCATTTTTTTAATTATGACCCTCAAGATACTTTGAACATTAACACTAAAAACTTGATATGATTAGATCATTATCAAAATTTGAAGATCACCCACTTTGATAAAAATGGCCTATTTACTTGTAATTCTATTTTTGGCTTGACTAATGTTACTAATAATTTTTCATCATGTCCTAAAGTTACATGTTTAATGGAGTCTTTGTTAATGGATAATGTTTAGAGCTTACATATTGACTCTATTCATGCTTTCACTAGCCATTAGGTTTTCAAAACATGAACTTGGATTCATATTCTGAAAGCTCTCATTCAACAAACCCTTGCATGAACCCTTAGTTCAAAGTTACATTTTGTGGGAATACTTAAAATTTTGACTTAAGCCTAATTTTATGCTAAGTCTTAGTCATATTTCACAAAATGATCAAACCCTAGCCTAAAATCATGTTTGGTCCCTTTTAATTATTTTACCATTTGTGTTTCCTTTATTTCTAACAAAGTCTAACTATTTTAAATAGGTAGGGTCCTTTTAGTTTTTCTAGCATGGTCCCCTTTGTTACCTATTTATCGTAAGTTATTAATTCTAAGGCCCCATTCATATTTTTTAACATGAATGAGACCTTAGTCTTAATGTTTTAGTCTAATTTCTTATTTTATCCTAAGTCTTAACTTAGAAAATTTTGCATTTTGTATATCTAATGGCTCTCACTTCATCGCCCCCTTGATCAGATAGAGTGAAGGAAGCCAAAAGATCCTAAATACTTCACCCTTCAAACTAATCTTGCATCATCATAAGATTCATGATCAATGGCTTGTGATTAAGCAAAACCAAAGATTAAATGGCATGACATCACCTAAGGCTAAATGGACCCCAATAGTAAACATAATCTTAAGCCTATGTTTTTATGTAAGGCCTCATTGTAAATTTTAATATAACAAGGCCTTAAATTAAAACTTAGGGTTTTAACTTTAATCATTCAAAAGAACCAATCATGTACAAGTGTTCAGATTAAAATTAATGATTCATGGCCACCTACCCAAAATGGATCCAGTGGAGTGGATATAATGTTGAAATTTGAAAGGTTAAGGGATTCTCATATGGATTATAAGTGGCATCATATCTAGGACTCAAATATAGATCAATGACCCACGGGTCCTCCCCAGGGTCAATAAGATCAAATCTTGGGAGCCCTAAATATCCACCACATAGTGATCCCACATTTAAAGATTAATGTTGACAAGAACCCTAAACCAATGGCATGCACTCACTCGAATCTTGATCAGACAACTCTTGCTTCATCATAGATCTTGAATGGATGGATCTAATTTAATTTGAGATCTATGGAATATAATAACTTTACAAGATTTAATTTTACATTCTCACAAACATAATTTGATGTCTATGAGGCCATCATTTACATTTTTGAGACCATCAAATTCAAGATCATATAACATTTTATCTATAAAATTATATGTGTTTTATATCATTCAAGGTGTCATATGATATCATGCTTTAAAACATAGAATAAAACATTTTAGCCTATGTCTATATCATGCTTATTTATATTAAATAAACTTAGCTTAAAATATTTTATCCTATGTTCCTTTCTATGACCATGCAATGATTAAAGTTCATGCATCTTGTAAGATCAATGGATCATGCTTCATCAGACTTGGATGATCCAATGACATGAAATCACTAATGACTATTTAATAGATCTCTAAGATCCCATGGGCTTGATATGTGTTAGACACACATTCAATATGTGAATGATGTAGAACACAGAGATCAAAAAGCCCATAAAGGTCCCAAGTGGCACAACCATGAGGATAGGTGTAAAGATGACCAATAACATGTGAAATCTTGGATCATGATCAATGGCCTACATTGATCCTTAGATAATGACCCAAAAATATAAAGCAAAATGAAAATTTTAAATAACAATGGTTAGTGTTTTTAATGAATTTATGATGAATGCCACAAAATTTACCAGATATATGCGAAATAAGAACCATGCAAGCACAAAATGACAAAATTAAAGATCTTATGCGCTAGAAAAGGAAAACATATAAAGGAAAAGTTCAAAATAAAATTTTATAAATGAATGAGCCTAAATATAAGTAATTCATCACCATTAAAGATTCAAGAGAGCCCAAAAATTACATAAAATACCCTAATTTGAACTTAGATTGATCACAATCAAGCTAAAAAGAGTCCAATTAAAATTTAAGCATGAAATAATTAACCCAAAGACAGTTTAAAAAATAAAGGTGAGTAATTTGCATGCTTATAAGCCATGGTATCTTGGAGGCAACAATTTAAGGGTGAGATAGACCTGTATCTATTTATAGATAATGAAGGGAATGTCTTCAAAGATATAGACCTAGATACTATAGCATTAAACATGGGTAATAGGAACTCATCCAAACTCTTTTGGACCATTAAAGAGATGCAACCCATAATGAAGGAGGATCAAAATATTACCACCATGAACATAAGATAATATGACTTGGTTTCAGTCCAAATGGCCAATCTTTACCATGATACTACCAAACCTAAGGAAATCCACTATATTGACATCCGCTCCCATTTTGAAAGACTATAGAATTGAGAAAGGTTATATTATTCATGAAAGAACCTTTTGGAGAATTTCATAAATTTCCCCATTAGCCTTTTAGAGTTAATAAAAACTTTGGAAACCCTAAGTAGACTTTCCCACCATCAAGGATTAGATAGACAAGATTAACTTAGACACCATCCATAGCCATGGTTGCTCTAAGGGAACCATGTGATCTGAGACCCTATTAGAAATATCCTAGTTGCCCAATTTAGAGAGGAGGTTAGTGTTATTATGACTCTATTAAATAGAATATATGGATCCCCTTTAACCACTTATGTCAGTATGAATTGGATGTCTTACATCTAATTTATGGTAAAGATAAAGCTCACTCTAAAAATTGGAGAGATGATCAAAATCTATCTAGAACAACAATTCATGGCCATCAAGAAGAATACCAATACCTAATTCATCATTATGTCCTATCTATTAGATGACTTTCTATCCTACACCAAGATCCCTTATATCAAAAATTGGTCACTTGAGGGAATATTCATAGTCTCCCACCATTATTCTATACTACACATTTTCAAATATAGACATAACATATAGTTCATTTATGATTGTGTTTATCCTAGTTTAATACAATCCATTAAAGGGATCCCCATGCCTAGGATTATCCCTCTAATCAATAAATATGTAGAGCTAATGGGAGACAACTAGTTTTATCTAGACTATATAGTGATCAAAATTGAAGGGATTTTAGTTAAGCCTTATGAGTTGCCCATTTATAATCCCATCAAGCTGGTAGAGAAAGAAATTATATATCAACTTCTTCATGGTATGGAAAAAGTGTGAGAAAATAAGAGGAAAGGCCTCATCCATCCCTTCCTGTGACCATTTGCATAGCTATGCTAAAAAATTAGGATTAGGTGATTACTATATCTAGGCACATGGAATATTTCAACTTGTAGTTTGATGAGCTACAGCAATGGGAACCTAATGGCACAATTTATAAAAATTTGAAATATAATAAATTTCCTAAGATAGTATATGAGCACTACTTCAGTGTCCATGACACCTTATACATCAAATAAAACATTTTTTTCAAAATATTAGCTTGGCTTAAGGGACATAGTATTAGATTTGGGCATAAATTGGCCAATGATTAGAAACCCCCTAGGGATATATGGTAAATGGGGCCCTTTTAATACCATTTATTTCATGGCCCTTCAAGGCCCCCTCAAGAGAAACCATAAATAGAAGGGAAGTAGCCCCAATCATAGATTACACAACTTCCTAGAAAGGAAATTCTAGAAGAAAGTCCTAGTGAAGGACCCTCATCCTCAACCCTACCTCAAGGACTAGAATCCCCCATTTAATTTTTAGACATGATCACCCTGAATCTAGATGAGATACTGGAAGATGACCTCAAGGTCCTTATTGAGGTATATTGGTCTAATGAAGAAGAGGATCATATTGAATAAACATAAGCCCAAAAAGAGGAGGCTAATAAATAAAAAGGGAAAGAGCCTACCTTGGATCTACTCCTAGTTGTACCTTTGAGGAAAATAAAGGTAGAATTGGCAATTATCCCATTTGGGCAAAACAATCCCAAGTTGACTTTCACTCATTTTTTGAGTGAAATCAACTTATTCAATGATGAATACCCCATCCATGAGAAAATATAGAAGATCCCTATTTATCACACTCATGGGCCTTGGCCCAAACTATCAATATTGATTTACATGATGATATCAAGCCATGGATAAGAGATTTAATGGAGGAGGAAGAGAGAAGAATAGTGGTCATTATAGGGTTAGATAATAAGAAAATGGAGACTTTAGGAGCTTCAAGTAACACCTAGATAGAGGTTGTTGAAAATCCAAATTACATAGAACTAACTACCATTATACAATTAAATCTTAAGATAACAGGCTTAGAAAGAGTGACAACTAGAAAGGCCATGGTGGGGATTGAATAATTTGCCTTTCAAAAGGTTGAGCCATTTGTAGGATTAATTCTAGTGGGGGGGGGGAAACAGCGTGGTGAACTCCCCATCTATGTGGAAGATGTAGAAATCTTGGTTAAGGCTCATTTAACTCAAGTTAGAGTAGGAATTAGAGGTATGAATCAAAGGATATATAACCTAGAAAAAGAAAAGGAAAAATTAGAGACCTAGTTAGTGTTATCAGTCCCGAAAAGAATGGTTATAATGCTTGATGAATCCTTCTATGACATGTTTAATGCCTTGAAATAAATAAATTTGAGGTAGAGTACATTGGTACAATAGAATATAGTGTCTAAGGGTCTAATATCCCAATGGAAAGCTTTAGAGGATAAAATAATAGGGTTAATCAACAAACTAGTTCAAAGGCAGATTCCTAGATTAAAAATAATTATTTTCAGACATTTGAATATAGTTCTAGGAACAGTTATTGACAAAGTCCAAAATCTAAATACATGGTCTAAGGATATAGAGAGACTCCTAAAGGATGATGAGGAGCTAGTAAAAAGGATTTAATATCTCTGTGGGACTATGATTACTAAACATACACAATCCACTATCTTAGGCATCATGAAATATGATAACTTTAAACATAAGGATCCTTTGGTGACACAATAAATAATAATTAAATTTCAAGGCCAATTTGGGATAGACAATAGTAGGATTTTAGACATGATCTTTAATGTAGGAGAAAAGATAACTAAGGCCAAAAGCATCAAGGAAGACATGGCCAGAAAAGATATGGAATTGAATGACCTAGATGAAAAAGAGGAAGAGTGTCTCCTAATATTAGTTGTGGACTTGGAACTAGTCAATGAGTAACACCAAAAGGCTATGAACATCCTCCAGTAATAGAAACCAAGTTCTTAGGCATAGGGCCCACCAAATAGCTAAATCATATTCCATTTTATAAAACTTTATAACATTTTGAAAAAGGAATACTCTTTTGTAAAGTCATATGCTAATTTGTTAGCATATTTGCTTCTAGGTCAGTCCATTTAGAAAAAACAAATGTATTCTAGAATTTTAAATAAATATAGGTGTTATTATCTCTCTACATTAGTATTTTGTAATTGAATGGAATACTATCTTGTCCTTCTATAAAAGGTAGTATTTCCATTTTGTAAAGAGTGATAATTTTGAGAAAAAAATGTATACTTTGAGAAATTAATATAATCAAGGAATTTTACAAATATTGTCCAAATTTATTGTGTCAATTGTTAATATGTATTTTCTCTCAATTTTTAGTTCTAAATATTAAATTTTAATGGCTTTTATGAATTTTAAACTTGCATCATTGATATAATGTTACTCATTTGTGCTTATGGTAGATTATTTGAAGGATATTGAATTTACTTCATTTCATTTGTTTTGTATTTAGATGTGATAATTCTATTTGAATTTGTTAAAAAAAACTTTAAAGTAAATCTAGTTCTTATTTGTATGCTTTCATATTAGCCTTAGAAGTTTACCTAGTGTATGGTGAAATCTGAGCTTACATTATTTTGCATTATATACTAGTTAATTGCATATTTGGCTGAAATTTAAGAATTTTCATGATGTTTGAGATAAAGACTAGAAATCGCACACTTCTTTTCTTCCCTACCCTTTAATTTTGCTTCTTTTTTACCAACTTATTCTCATTTCTATTCAACTATAAATATTTATCTAGATTAGTCTTTAGCATATAAATTTGATTATAAATCATTAAGATCAACAAAAATACTTCAAATTTTACAAGTACCATGGTGGCTCCAAACCACCAAGTAATATAAATTTATGGAATAGTTTAAATTACTCTACCTCTATTTCACCATAGGTAATTATATTACCAAAATATTCTACTCATGCCATAAATTCTCTAAATTCTAAAATGAGAACCGTTTTTAAAACTAAGAGAACCTATGATAAACATAGAGTCATCAACATGAACAAGCTCTATTACCACTAGAAGGAGGGCCCCATTTGAATTTGTTGAATCTTTGATAGCCTTAGTATGTTTTGATCAAAATTGGTGCAATCTTTGCACTATTGCATAATTCTTTGCTCAAAATTGTAAAGATTTCTGATCTTGGTTATATTTCACCCATATTTTTCCTAACTTAGACAAAGATCAAATATATTTAAGGTTAGATGCCCAATTATGGTAAATATAGCTTAATATATAAAAATCCACATATTTGAGGTTAGAATAGCTTGTTTTAATCAAATATTGGTATGTATTTCACAGATATGGGTTTATTTGAGATTAGACTTGTAAATATAAGCCATATTTTGATAATTGGACATTTATTTTAGCTAACTTAGTTAAAATTTGATTCCCTTTATTATATTTCACATAAATATTTTTAAAATTAGTTTAGTGTACAAATCTAATCATCATTCTTCATAAAGACTAGTTTGATACACCGTATTTCAAATAGGATCTCAAATATTCAAGATAGAACTATCAATAATTTAAAATAGATCACATTTTGAGAGAAGAGAGCCTCTTCTTGAGTTGGAATTCCAAAGAATAACTAGAACATACAAAGGTAGATGTAGGAATTCAAAATTTTTGCTAGCTTTACCACTCCAAGGTACTCTTCTATTCACCCTTCATCTAGGTATGGCTTGGTTGGGAAGTTATCCTATCAAATTACAAGGTGATATTCATGATCTCCCTCATAATCTTGAAATGTATTTTCCAACTTTTAGTCCTAGTGGTATAGTAACAATAGAAGAACATGTTAAATCATTTACAGATGCACTAAGATTGTTAAATGTAACTCATGAAGATATAACATGTAGGTTGTTTCCTTTTACATTTAAATATGATACATATGAGTGGTTATTAAACCTAAAAAATGATTGTATCATCACCTAGGATGAATTTAATAACATCTTCATTGACCAATTTGGTAAGATAATCATCCTTTATATCCTATACAAGCAATTTACCATCTAGAGGAGGGATGCTAATGAACCCATAAAATATTTTAATGCTAGGTTACAAAAGATGTATAGTAGAACCATTGACCCTTATAAGTTTTATTAGGCCTTGGCCTTGGAAATTTATAAATACTCTCTTGATCCTATGACCTCAGTGTTCATTAAGAGAGCTATAGATCCCATGAACACAATAGCTTTAGTTTATGCTGAAGTTGTGATCATTAATGATCAGATGCACACTCAAGGTTAAATGACCTATTATGTTCCCAATGCCAATCCACATATTCCTATTTTGAATGTCTTTCCCAATAATAAATAGAATATACCTACTCTTAACCAGCTCCCAAATCTGAACCAATTGCTACTAAGACATACTACTTCTAACCAGAATTTGGGGTTCTTGAAAAAGCATGCTCATAATGGATTTAATGAAAATTATAAAAGAACCTTAGTACTAGTGAATAGTGCCCATAAAAACTAATTCTATAATTTAGAGGCCCTTAATAATGAGAATGAGTCCATTTTGAAAATGATTCAAAAATAAGCACTAACTTCCTATAGTTGCAAAAGCAAGTTGGTAATACTGAGGAAAATTTGGGTAGGAACTTCTCTTTCCAAAGATTCAATAGACTAAATAATAGGTTCAATAATTATAGTTTCTATAATAATAAGAGTAATTAACCATCTTATAAAAATAATACTAAATATTAATCTTATTAACATTGTTCTACCTGATTATTGTAGAGTCCATTGTACTACTAAGCATGGTGATATTGATTGCATTGAATTTTGTATATATTTTGAGGCATTTAAAGAAGAGTTAGACACTTTTTAAGTATTTCCTAACAAAGATAATGGTGTAGGTAATTTAGGATCCAAGATTGATGATCAAACCTTCATGGTAGAGATATTTGATTTCCCCATACAAGAAGATAATGATCTAGATGATGGTCCTAAAGAGGTTCATGTATTCTAGTAGTTATTGAAGAAGAAATATCATATAAGGAACAAAGAACATAGGTATCCTTTGACTAATTCTACTCCTATGAACAACTTTTATACTCCTTTGGATACCACTTCACAAAATAATCTAGAACCTCCAAATGGAAGTTCCTCTAAGCCTATTGTTGATACTTCCAATTATTCCAATAGGACTAGTTATAACATTGTATAGGACATGAATAAAATCAAAAATAATATTACCTTGCATAAATTGACCCAAATCATGGAGCAAAGGGATATATTTTTGGAGTCTTTATCTAAGAAATCTTGAAAGGTATACTAGACTGATAATGCAAATTTGGCCATGTATAAAGCTAAAACAATGTCTCCACCATTCTTACTTATAATCAAGATGTTTGACAAGAACTTGAATAATATTTTTATGGATTTTGGTGCCTCTACCAATATTATGCATGAAGGTGTTTGCAAACAAACTTGGTTTGATGCCCATTAAGTATGATAGTGTTATCACCCAATTAGATAAGTCTAGGGTCAAGATGATTGGAGAAATATTAAATGTCCACATGAAATTGGCTTTTGAGACAAGGTTCCAATAATTTATTAATATCCAAGTGGTAGATATCCCTAACGCATATGGACTAATGTTATGTAGAGAGTGGATAAAGACTTTAAATAGATACATGTCCATAGATTGTTCACACATATGGCTACCTTTGATGTGAGTTCTTAACCAAATCAGAGTTGAAAGAGAGCTAAGGATGAAGCATATGATCACTAAGTATAATGATATCACTAAAAGGGTCAACATAATTGACTCAAACTTAAGGTTTTTCACTGTAGAGACTGTGAAAGTTAGTGATCCTAAAGCTTTTAATGTTGTACTTAGGATATGGAAGTTGTATTTTGATGGGGCTAGGTGCAAGGTTGGATCTAGAGTAGGCATTATTCTCACTAACCCTATTGGTAATAAATGTCATGATTCTTATAGTCTACAATTTCCTTACACCAAAAAACTTGAATAATATGAATCCCTCATTTTATGTTTCTAATTTTCCATAAAAAAAGGTCAAATATCTACTTGTCTATGATGACTTGGAGCTAGTAGTCAACTAAGTGAGAAGCAAGTATCAATGTAAGTTATCATATCTCAATAGGTATAAATTTAGAGTGTGGGATTTAGTGGAGTCTTTTAATGCCCTTAACATTGTTTCTATTCTTAGGGAAGAAAATAAAGCTATTGATGAGTTGGCATTTGCTACATCTAATCTCATGCCAAACCAACATTCACCCAAATTTATTATTGAACTTTTAACTTGCCCTTCTATCTAAGATAATGTGAACCATTTGTAGGTATTTAGTGATGACCACAAAATCCTAAACTTAATGACTAGTTCAAGATAATTTAAAGCTTATATCATTGATGAGGTTGATAAAAATGCATTTGGAGAAGGTAAATTTGATGATAAAGTCATTCAACTAAATGACAACAAGGTCCCTAAGGGGATGACTGCCTTGGAGAGGCTATTTTATAAATAAAAAGTTGGTAGAAGATTTGAAGGTTCCTAATGTAAATGAG
Organism: Torreya grandis; assembly: GCA_037957365.1. Classification (NCBI taxonomy): domain Eukaryota; kingdom Viridiplantae; phylum Streptophyta; class Pinopsida; order Cupressales; family Taxaceae; genus Torreya; species Torreya grandis. The sequence continues at coordinate 145,773 of JARHVA010003293.1, read as the reverse complement.
AAGGATTAAAATACTATTTATCTTGAGCCTTAAGATCAACCTTAGTGAGTTAATGTTTGAAAATCTTACACTAGTGCTAAGAATAAGAAGGCCAAGAAGCTATTAACAAAGTATAAAGATGCCATAGCTTGGTTTTATGATGACTTGAAGATTTTTGATCAAAGAGTAATCACCAACAGTTTACCTCTTAAGGAATGTTCTAAACCCTTTAGGCAAAAATCAAGGCCTATGAACCCTATTTTAGAACCTATGATCTTTAAGAAAGTTAAGAGATTACTAGATGCCAAAATTGTGTTTCCCATTAGACACTCTACCTAGGTAGCCAATTTAGTGTCAGTCAAGAAGAAAATTGGTGAAATTAAACTATATATTGAGTTTATAAATTTGAATAAAGCATATAAAAATGATAATTATCCTCTTTCCTCTCTTGAATAGGTAATAAAAATTGTTTCAATTTTAACCATGATGTCTTTTCTTGATGGTTTTTTAGGATACAACCAAGTGTTGGTTTACAAGGAAGATAGAATGAAGAAAACATTCACAACTACATGGGGAACCTTTTCATATAAGAGGATGATTTTTAGATTTATAAATTTAGGAGCCACCTTTCAAAGGGCCATGGACCATGCTTTCCAAGGACTGATTGGTAAGTGCATCATAATCTACATGGATGATCAACTTTTTTTTCTAAAAACATGGAATACCATTTGATGCATTTACAATATGTGTTCAAAAGATGCATAAGGTATCGAATCTCCATTAACCCTAAGAAGATATTTTTTATTATTGAAGATAAATCATTGGGCCAAATCATCGTTAAGGATAAAATTTCCATAGACCTTGAAAGAGTGGAAGCTATATACAAGATAGAGCCTCCCAATAGTAAAAAGAAATTAAAATAAGTTTTTTGGTAAAAAAATTTATGAGAAAGTTCATTTATGTCTTTGTAGAGATTTCCAAACCATTAAATGATATGATGAAGAAGGATGCCCAAGTCTCATCAAATGAGGAATCTAAGAATCCTTTGAAGACATCAAAAGTGCAATTAGTTAGGCTCTAGTCTTGATAAGTCCTAAATTTTCAAAAGACTTTTTATCCCTACTCTTCCTTCTCTGATCATACTATTATTATTGTTTTGACTCAAAAAATAGAAGGATCTAACCATATAATTGCTTTTATGAGTGATAATTTGAAATTTTTTGAGTTAAATTATCCCCTAATTTATAATCAAGCCTTTGCATTAGTTAAAGCTATCAAAAAATTTAGGCACTACATTCTTAGGAACAAGGTGCATTCTATTCTACCAGATCCAACTACTAAGATAATGCTAAGACAGTGTGAACTTGGATAACTAAGGGGTAAATGGATGTTTGTCCTTTAAGAGTATGAAATAGAAATAAAGATTTTAAAATTGGTAAGGTGTCAAGGTCTGACCTAAATGATTTTTGATACCATCCCTAAGCTAAGCATTATGCAAGTTGATTAGCAAAGCTTCAAAGCTAGTGAGTGGTATGATTCGATCAGTCATTTACTAATCAGTGGAACTTGTCCTATAGGAATGACTAGAGAGTAGAGAAGAGATTTGAGGCTCAAGTTAGCTCACTACCTCATCAAGAATGTGATCTTATACCAAAAAAAATTTAAAGGTGTGTACCTGAGATGTGTCTCCAAGGAAGAAGCCATTGAAATAATGATTAATTTCCATGAGAAATTGGGAAGTGGGCATCCATTTGGGAGAAACACAATGAAAACAATTCTTAGGGTTGGTTATTATTGGCCCACCATCTTTAAGGATGCTCATAAGCATATAAATAAATGTCATTCATGCCAGATATTCTTCATAAAAGAGCCTAAGGTAGTAATGCCTTAATAACCTATCATGATTGACAAGCCTTTTACCCAATGGGGGATATAATTTGTATGGGTGATCAACCCCAACACATCAAAATGACACAAGTATGATCTGATAGCTATTGATTATTGTACAAGTTGGACTAAAGTTATAGCCACCAAACAATGCAAGATTGAAGAAGTGATCAAATTTTTAGAAGAAAACATATTCACCAAATTTGAAACTCCAATCTATTTGGTATGTGACCATGGGTCAACATTCACATCCATATAGATGACATAATGGGCCTATGATAATAACATAATCCTTAAGTTAACATCTAACCATTACACTCATGGTAATGGAATGTCTGAATCATTTTTTTTTATGAAAGCCATTAAGAATTCTTTTGAAAAAAAACCTAGAACATGGCACAAACTTATCAAGTATGCCCTTTTTGTAGATAGAACAAGAGTCAAGTGGGATTTTAAATTATCTCCATTTTTATTTGTATATAACTAAGAACCTATATTCCCCATCACACTCAAGCTACCAACTTACAAGTTTATGATAGAGTACATGAAGTAAGATGAAGAGTGTTCAAACTCAAAGATATTAGACACTATCTAGATGGAGGATGCATGAGAAAAGGCTTTTTGTAATTTTAGTAGAAATTAGACCATGATAATGATGTGGTCTAACAAGATATTAAATATCAAGATGTTTAGATAAAGGTATTTAGTTCTCCTTTGGGACAAGGCATCTAAACCTAAGGGAAAACATGGCAAGTTCACACCTCTATGGATTTGCCCCTATAAAATTACATACACTCTTAGAGATAATACCTTTAGACTCAAATACTTACAAGGAGTAGAATTCACACTACCCACCAATGGTTAGTACCTCAATCATTACTTCTATGTTACTCTCCCTGAGATTTTCATGGAGTAAATCAATAAGATGGTTAGACTTAGTGTAGGTAGGTTAGTTAGTTTCCATCAGTTCTTTATTTCATATCCCTTATTATACATAAGCATGTATATATTTTTTTACTTCTCTTTTGCCTTCTAATTTACTTCTTTTGTTGTTTGTTTACTTTTTTTGACTTAGTCCTTACTTCTAATAAGTCCTATTGGACAACCCTCATCTTAAAGTTTATTTTGTTTGATTGAAACTCCAAAATTTAGGAATATTGGTATGAACCTTATACATATGCTAACCATGGGTTTAAGATGTGATCCTAATGTTGTGATTTGAATAAACTGGTAAAGACTAATGGAAAAGGTAAACTATTCCATGAGAGATTAAACATTGTCTTGACCTAAACATAGTTTTAAGAAGATTTTCACTTATAAGATGAAAGCTTAATCTATTAAGTTACAATCATGTTTGCACTTAACAAACATCCATTCTTGGGATAATGGTTATAGCCATAGGTGATTTTATGGTGATCAAACACTTAACCAAATCTTTAAACCTGCCTACTTTAGTTCCCAACGTTGCTAAAAGCATAAAAGATCTAAAAATAAAAAAATAAGAATTCAATGCAAAATCAAAATCATTTCAAGCATAGGTGATTTTGGTAATCTCCATCGAGGCTATGGATGCCTAGTTAAAAGTAGAGAAAGGCATTGAGATGATCCAAAGGCATCTCTATTGGGGCTATGGATGCTTGGTTAGTAGTAGAGTAATGCCCAAGCCTTCCCTAAACTTGAAGGATGGTTCTTCATGAATATCTAAACATGCTCCAAGTTAGTGTTAGTGATTAAAGACATAAAACTTGGAGGTTATTCCCTAAATCCCATGGTAAATATTAATTGGAATCAAAGAACACACACATCATGGCTATGTTTTGATATTTTATCCCAATCCTACAAGTGTAAGGCTTATTTTAACCTTGAATAGATCTTGATAATGACATTGATCAAGTAGGATAAATGACCTATTTATTTGTTTGGATTAGAGTCTATAGGTTATATCATATTGCTATGTTTCCCTCAAAAGTTTCCATTTGTTGAGTTCAAAATACCCCCATTTTTTGAAAATTGGGACCCTTGAGATACTTTGAAACTTAACACTAAAAACTTGATATGATTAGATCATTATTAGAATTTGAAGATCATCCACTTTGATAAAAATAGACTATTTACTTGTAATTCTCCTTTTGTCTGGCCTAATGTTGCTAATAATTAGTCCTCATATCCTAAATTTGTAGGTTTCATGGAGTTATTTATAATAGATCATGCTTATAGCTTACAAATTAATTTTGTTTAGGCTTTCACTATACCTTGGTTTGTGAAAACATAAACTTGGATTCATATTTTGAAATCTATCCTTCAACAAACCCTAACATAAACCCTTGGTTCAAATTTACCTTTGGTGGGAATACTTTGTATTTGAATTAAGCCTAATTTTATGCTATTGCTTAGTCCTTTTTTTAAAAATGACCAAACCCTAGCCTAAAATCATGCTTGATCCCTTTTCATGATATTCCCCTTTTTGTTTCCTTTATTTCTAGCCAAGTCTAACTTTCATATTGGCAAGTTTGTTCCTTTTAATTTTAATAGCATGGCCCCATTTGTTACCAAATTAGCCTAAAGTATTAATTCTAAGGCCCCATTCATATTTTTCAACAAAAAAATACCTTAGTCTTAATGCTTTAGCCTAAGTTCTTATTTCATCTTGAGTTTTGACTTAGAAGCTCTTAGCTTTTGTAGATCCAAGGGTTCTCACTTTATCACCCACCTTGATTAGATGAAGTAAAAGAATATTGAAGATCTTAAATCCTTCACCCTATGGAACAATCCTACATCATCAAAAGGATCATTATCAATGGATCATATTTAATCAAAACTAAAGATCAGATGGAATGAGAACACCTAAGGCTAAATGGGCCCCATAATTAAACATAGGCTTAGGCCTAATTTTTTATGTAAGGCCTCATTATATTTTTCAATACATTAAGACCTTAATTTAAAACATAGGGTTTCAACTTTAATCATTTAAAGGATCCAATCATATACAAATTTTTAGATTAAAATCAATGTTTTGTGGCCACTCACCGAAAATGGATCCAATGGCGAGGAGACATCATTGAAATGTCAAAGGTCAAAGGAGTCCCATGAGGATGATAAGTGTTATCATCTTTGGGACTCAGATAGAGATAAACAACCCATAGGTCCTCCCTAGGGTGAATAGGATCAAATATTGAGATCCCCATAAAGCTACCACATGGTGCTACCACATTTAAAGCTTAATGTTAACAAGAACCCCAAACTAATGGGATGTACTCACTCAGATCTTGATCAAATGACTCTCACTTCATTATAGATCTTGATTATATGAAGTGAATTAAATCTAACATCTATGAAATATAGGAACTTTATCATCTTAAATTTTAATTTCTCATGAACATCATTTGACGTTCATGAGGTTTTCATTGACATACACAAGACCATCAAATTTAAGCCCATCTAACATTATGTCTAGATAATTGGATGTGTTTTATATCATTTAAGGGATCATCTGATATCATGATTTAAAACATGGCATAAAATATTTTAGCCTAAGTCTATGGAATGTTTATTAACATGAAATAAACTTAGCCTAAAATATTTTATCCTAAGTTCCTTTTTATGACTATGTACTGATTAAACTTCATGCATCTTGTAGGATTACTGGATCATGCTTCATTAGACCTAGATAATCTAATGATATGAAATCACCAATGACTATTAAATAAAGATTTGAGATCCTTAAGTCTCAACATATGGTAGACATGCATTTTATGTGCATCTAATGTATAATATAGAGATAAAAATACTTGTGAAGGTGCCAAGTGGCACAACCATGAGGCTAGTTACAAAGACAACTAATAACATGCAATATATCAGATCATAATCAATGGCCCACATTGATCTTTGGAAAATGACCCAATGATATGAATCAAAGGGTAAATATTAAATAACAATGACAAATTATTTGAAGGCATTTATGAAAAATGCCATGAAAGTTGCTAGATAAATGCCAAATAATCACCACACAAGCACAAAATGACAAAAATGAAGATGTTGTGTGGTTAAAAAGGCAAACTTTAAAATCAAATCTAAGGCATGAATGAGCCTAAGTTTGAGTAATCCATCAACATTAAAGCTTTAGGAGAGCCCCAAACTTTCATAAAGTACCCTAATTTGAAAACTAATTCATCACAATTTAGTTGAGAAGAGTCAAATTTAATTTGAACATGAAATAATTAACCTAGAGACCATTTAAAACATAGCAGTGATTAATTTGTAAGTTTGGAAGCCATGGAAGCTTAGAGGTAACAATAAAAAGATGTGATAGAGTTTTATCTATCTATAGATAATGAAGGGAAGGTCTTCAAAGACATATACCTAAACACAAAAAAATTGAACATGGGTAATAAGAATCAGTCCAAAATCTTTTACACTATTGAAGAGATGTAGCCTATCATGAAGGAGGAACATAAGATTTCCACCATGAAAATATGATACTGTGACCTAGTTTTAGTCCAAATGGATAGTCTATACAATGCCACTACCAAACCTAAGGTAATATACTATATTAACATCCTTGCTCCCATTTTTAAATACTGTAGAATTGAGCAAGGTTAGATTTTTCATGAAAGGACATTTAGGAAAATTTCATACATTTACCCATTAGCCTTTAAGAGTTACCACAAATTTAGGAAACCCCATGTAGTTTATACCACCATAAAGGAATGGACTAGCAATAATAACATAGACACCATCCTTAGGCCATGGTAGTTTTAAGGGAAACATGTGATATAAGACCTTGCTGGTAATATCCTAGTTGCTCAATTTAGAGCCCCTAGGGTAATTATGAATATATTGAATAGAATATTAGAGCCCCTTCAACCACTTATGTTAGTAATAATTGGGTATCCTATATATACTTCATGGTATAGAAAGAGCTCGATACCCCAATTGGAGAGATGAGCAACATATTTATAGAAAAACAATATATGACCATCAAGAATATTACTAATAACCAATTTTTCATGATGTCATATCTATGGGATGACTTTATAGCCTCAACCAAGATCCCTTATATCAAAATTTGCTCACCTGAGGGAAAATTCATGGTCTCCCACTATTATTCCAAACTACATATTTTCATATATATATAACATATAGTTCATTTGTGATTATCCCTAGAGATATATGGAAAATGTGGTCCCTATAGTATGATTTGTTGCATGACCCTTAAAGTCCCCTCAAGAGAAAACAAAAATAAAAGGGAAATAACCCTAAGCATAGATTACATAAGGTATTGAAAAGAAAATTTGGAAGAAAGGCCTAGAGAAGGACATTCATCCTCAACCCTACCTTAAAGACCAACATCCGACATTGAATTCTTAAACATGATTGCCCTGGAGCCAAATGAGATAGTGAAAGATGATCTCAAGGTCTTTGTGAGGCATATAGGTTTGATCATGAAGAGGAACATGTTGAATAAGCATAGGCCCAAATAGAGGAGGATATAAAAAAAAAAGGGAGAGATCATGTCTTGAATATAGTCCTAGTGGCACCTTTAGAGAAGAAAAAAGTATAATTGGAAATTGTCCCAGTTGGATAAATGAATACCAAATTGAATTTCACACATCCTATGAATGAAATCAAGTTATTCAGTGATGAATACCCCATCCATGGATAAATAATCCTTGATTGGTTCATCTATGTTAAAATCCAAGAGATCCTCTCCTTATCCCACTCATTGGACTTGGACAAAACTATAAATTTTGATCTACATGATGATATCAAGCCATGGGGAAGGGATTTAATGAAGGAGGAGGAAGAGAGAAGAATGCCAATATAGGGTTAGATAGCAAGTAAATGGAGATAAGAGGAGATTCAAGTAGTACTCAGATGGTGGCTCTTAAACCTTAAAATTACATAGAACCAACTACCACTGTATAATTCAATCTTGAGATATTAGGCTTAGAAAGAGTGGAAACTAGAAAGGCCATAGTGGGGACTAAATTATTCAACTTTTAAAAGGTTGAGCTATTTTTAGGTTTAACTTTAGTTGGGGGAAAATATCTTGGTGAACTCCTCATCCATGAGGAAGACATATAAATCTTGGCTAAGGCTCATTCAGCTCAGGTCAGAGAAGGCATCAAACATATGAAGCAAAGGATATATAACCTGGGGAAGGAAAAGGAAAATTTAGAGACCCAAATAGTCCTATAATTCATAGAAGAAGTGGTTAAAATTCAATGGTTAGAATGATTGAAATCAATGAATATGAGGTATAGTGCATTGTCACAATAGAATACAGTGGCTAAGGGTCATATATCCTAGTGACAAGCTTTAAAGGATAAAATATAGGGTTAATCAATATACTAGTTGGAAGATAGATTCTTGGATTCAAAACATTTAGTTTGGGAAATTTGAATGCAGTTCTAATAATAGTTAATGATAAAATCCAAAATTTAAATGTTTAGTAAAAATATCTAGAGAGACTCCTAAAAGATGATGATGAATTATTAGAAAGGATTGGACAACTGCTTGGGACTATGCTAACTGAACCTAAAAAACCCACTATCTTAGGCATCATGAATTCAAACATAGGGTTACTTTGGTGACATAAGAAATAAGAAGTAAAGGTTAAGGCCAATCTAGGGTAGATAATAGTATGATCTTGGACATGATCTTTAATGTAGGATAATGGATATCTGAGGCTAAGAGCATCAAGGAAACCATGGCCAAAAATGATAGGGAATTGAATGATCTAGCTGAGAAAGGGGAAGAGTGTCTCATAGAATTGGTTGTGGACTTATATCTAGTTAATGAGAAACTCCAAAAAGATATGGAGATTCTCCACCAACATCAAGTGAGTTCTTAGGTGTAGGGCCCATTGACAAGCTAAATAATATTCCATTTTATAAAACTTCATAACATTTTAAAAGAGGAATATTCTTTTTAAAGGTATATGCTAGTTTACTAGCGTGTTTTCCTCTAGGTCAGTCCATTGGGAAAAATAGTTGGATTTTAGAATTACAAATAGGGATATTTATCATTATCTCTGTACATTTGTATCTTGTAACTGACTAGAATATTGCCTTGTCCTTTTATAAAAGCTAGTATTTCCATTTTGTAAAAAGAAAATTTTGAGTAAAATTTGTATACTTTGAGAATTAAAACAATCAAGGAATTCTAAAAATATTGTCTAAATATATTATGCCAATTATTAATATGGATTTTCTCTCAAATTTTGATTCTAAATCTTAAATTTGAATGTCTTTTCTAAATTCTAAACTTGCATCTTCAATACAGGGTTGCTAATTTGTGATTATGCTAGATTAGTTAAAGGATCTTGAATTTTCTTTGTTTAATTTATTCTCTATGTAGATGTTCTAATTCTATTTGAATTTTCTAAAAGAAATTTAAAGTAAATAAAGTTCTTACTTGTATGCTTTCATATTATCCTTACTAGTTTTCCTAGTGTATGATGAAATCTAAACTTATGTTATTTTTCATTATATACTAATTAAATGCATATTTGGTTGAAATTAATATTTTTCATGATGTTTGAGACAAAGACAAAAAATCACACACTTATTTTCTTCCCTCCACTTTCCTTGTGCTTATTTTTTACTAGATCACTCTAGTTTACATTGCACTGTAAATAAACATCTAGATTGGTCTTTAACATATAAATTTGATCATAACTAATTAATATCAACATAGATACTTCAAAATTTAGAATACCATGGTGGTTCCCAACCACCAAGTAATATAATTTTTTGGAACAATTTAAATTACTCTACCTTTATTTCACCACATGTAACTAGATTACAAAAATCTACTACTCATGCCATGAATTTATAGAATTCTAAAATGAGAAGTGTTCTTAAACACTAAGATCACCTATGATACACATAAAGACATCAATAATAGCAATATCCACTAGCATTAGAAGGAGGGCCCCATGTGAATTTGTTGAATCTTTGACAGTCTTAGTCTATTTTGATCAAAGATTGGTGTCATCTTTGAACCTTTGCATAATTATTTGCTCAAAAGTGTAAATATCACTAATATTGGTGGTCTTTCACCCATCTTTGTTTTTCCTTTTGGAAAAGATAACATTTATTTACGGTTGGATGCTTAATTTTGGTAAAGCTAGCTTAAGATCTAAAAATCATAGTATTTGAGGTTAGAATAACTTATTTTGATCAAATATTGGTATGCCTTTAATACATCTAGGTTTATTTGATCTTATAATTGTAAATATAGGCCATATTTGTGTAATGGAAATTTATTTTAGCTAACTTTGTTGAAATTTGATGCCCTTTATTGTTATTCACATAAATCTTTACAAAAGTAGATTAGTTACAAATCTAATCATTGTTCTTCATAAATACTAGATTGACACACCATATTTCAAAAAATATTTCAAATCTTCAAGCTAAAACTACTAAGAATTTCAACAAAATCACACTCTAAGACAAGAGATCCTATTCTTGAAATGGAAGTCCATAGAATAACTAGAAGACACTAAGGTAGATGCAGATGTTTAAAATCTCTACCAGCTTTACCACTCCAAGGTACTCCTAAATTCAAACTTCATCTAGGTATGGCTTGGTTGGGAAGTTCTCCTATCAATGCACAAGTTTAAATTCATGATCTCCATCACAATCTTGAAAATATTTGTCAACTTCTAGTCCTAATAGTATATTAATAGTAGAAGAACATGTTAAATCATTTAGGGATGCATTAATATTGTTAAAAGTAACTCACGAGGATGTGGCATGTCAATTTTTATTAATTATACTAAATTAATAATAGGTTCTCTTAGTGTTTGAAGAAAACTTCTGATTTTAGAATTTGACAATTCAAGCCATGGGTTATAGGTTTTATCAATCCAGTTGTCTATGGTGAAATAGCAATCGAGCAAGATAAACAGTTACACAATATTTATATAATTTGGTGGTTAGGATCCACCTTGGTTTGTTCTTCATGAATTACTAAGTATCTATGCTAATTCTTAGTGAATTATGCTCCATATTTAAGCTACAGATTAATATTAATGTATATTTATAATTAAGCTAAAAATAATGTGATCTTGGGATAAAAAAGGAGCAAAGGGAAGGGTAAGGTAGAAAAAAAAGAGTGATTAAAAATGGTATCCTTAAACATTATGACAAAGCATCCATTTCAACTGGGTATGTACTCAATCCAATATATAATGTAAAATATCCTACATTCAAATTCCATTATATACTAGGTCAATTTCAAAGGATAGTGTTAGGAATCACTAGTAAGAACTAGTTATTCTTTAAATATTTACTACTATTATCATATAACACATGCACATCTAAATAACAAAGTAAAATAAAAATGAATGAGAACAAAGATATTTTATCTAATCTAGTAGGTTGCACAAATTAGAAACCCTGTGATTAGTAAGATACAACTCAAAATTTCAAGGCACCATTCAAATTCAAGACCTTAACTAGAAATTGAGAGAAAAGCTAAAAATGACAATCAACATCAAACATGGACAATCCTTGCCCAATTATTTTGATTATATTAATTGCTTCAAATTATATAAAGTTTCTCAAAAATTTCCCCCTCTTAAAAATGGTAATGCATGCCTTTATAAGAAGATTAGGAAGTATAAAAATCAATAAAAAGATACAAGTGGATAAAGATAAGGACAACTATCCTTATAAGTTCTAAAATACACTTGAATTTTACAATGATATTGACCTAGATGCAAATATGCTAACAAACTAGCGTATGCATTTACAATGGAATATTCTATTTCAAAATGATCCAAAATTATACAAAATAGAATATTGCTTAATTGGTTTATGGGGTCTCTAACTGTCATTGTTGGATAATGCTCATGGCCTTCTCATGTTTCTCATCAACTAACTCTAGATATATAGTATGCTTCATAATCTGTTCTTCTTCTTGATCTACCAAGTCATCAAATTCTTTGTCATTGCTATCCATAGCCTCTTTAATGCTCCTAGATTCATTTATCCTTTCACCTACATTGAATATCATGTCTAAGATTTTATTGTTGTTAGCCCCATATTTACTTGGGCTTTTTCCTTTGATTTCTTGGGTTACCAAAGTAACCTTGTGCTTAAATGTTTCATCACTTATGATTCCTAGGATGGTGGGTTGTGTATGATCCTTGATCATGGTCCTAAGAAGTTTTTAAATTCTTTTAATTAGTTATTTATCTTATTATAAGACCCTTTCCTCACTATTGTGCCATGTACTTAAGATTTGAACCTTTTCAATCATAATTTCTAGAATTATGCTCAAGTGCCCCAAGTTAGAGGTAATGAAGTTTGGGAGCTATTTTCTTACCTAGATGTTGAGGAGTTGAGAAATTTTTTCTTTAGAGGCTTACCACTTGGTGACCAAGATTTTGACCAATGCACATTAGCCCTCTAAATCACTCTACCTCAGATTTATTAACTTGAGGGCTTAAAACATGCCATAGAATGACTCATCAAGAATTTTGGTCATTGTATCTAGAACTAATAGAATTTCCCATGTTTGTAAGTTTTATTTCTCCTTTTTCAAATTTTGGATCCTTTGCCTTAGGACTTAGACTCTAGCTCTGGCTTGGGTAGACTAGGACTCAATCAGACTTTACACATCTTCCTCATGAATGGGACCCTCAACCATTTGTTATATTCCCATAGGAGTTAATCCTATAAATGGGTCCACATTTTGAAATGTGAATCCCTCTATCCCAAAAATAGTTTTCCTTGTTGTTATTATTTCCAAAACATCTATTTTAGGGTTGAAATGGATGGTAGTAACTAGTTCTTTAAACTTGGGAGGTTCTAAAACCTCCACACTTGAGATAGTAGATGCTCCTAAAGCATTTATCTTCTTGACTTCTAGTCCTTCAATGGCCACTATTCTATTTTATTTTTATTCCTTTACTATAGCCTTTATCAAGCATTTTATATTATCTTGTAACCCAATATCATAGACCCTTGTCATGGCCCAAGAATGAGAAAGGGAGGGGATCTTTTGTAACTTTCCATATATGAACCAGTTAGGAATCATTAGTCCATGAACTAAGAATTAATCACTGAATAGATTGAGTTCACTAGTGGGAGGATTGAAGGTCAATCTTGGTCTTTTATTTGGTCCCATAGGAACAGTTATAGCTCTACCTACCTCATCTCATGGGATGCTAATGTTATAAGATTTGTTCCTATAACTTTTTTGAGCTCCCCTTCCTTGTCAAAGTTATAATCTTTTCAGAGATCCTTAGTTGCAGCCTCAAGTGTCTATTCAATGTTTAAGGCTATCATGTCTAGGTATTGAATTGGGAAAGGTGGCCTTCGTGGGAGTGTTAAATATGGTATCCCCTCTCTAGGCCTCTTTTCTAATTTTACCTCTCCCACTTTCTCCTTGCCCTTGTCTTATTCACCTTGAACTTGCTCAACTTATTATTGGGGCTATGCTTGTGGTTTCTCTACCTGAGGCTATTCATGGGATATTCTAGATGGCCTAGGTAGTAATTGATATTGTAAAGGATGCATTTTCCATGTTTCCCTAGATGACTTGTTATCCTTGATTAATCTATGTTAAAGATTAATGTTGTGGCCTTGGATCCTAGCCAATACTTTTTTATAGTTATTAGCCTTGATATATGTGGTGTCATGGGCACTGAGTTGATGTACTTATTATAGCTTTAGAAGCTTCTTTTCTATTTGATGCTCACCTAATATGTTCTTTAGATCCCACATCTAGAGTTCATCTAGATGGAAGCAAAATGAATCCCTATGTGTAGACATGATTTCCATCTATTTCTAGTCTTTTATTAGTCTTTTCCTAATATACAAGGAGAAGGGGTGAAGTAGACATTTCCTCTTTTCTTTGTAATTCTTATCAATGCCAAGGATTAGTTGGGAGGTAATTTCTTAATATTCAAGCTTATTTTGAATGTATACTAGTAGCCTGTAAGGTTGGGATATGATTCTTTCTATCCTGATAACTATGTAATCAGAGCAATACCATATGTACCCTATAATTTCAACATACATCTTGATGAGGGGGTGGACCCTAAGCATGGGAACACTGATGATGGCCTCAACTATATCTAGATAAACATAGTCATAAATAAATTGCATGTGATTTATATATTTGAAGATGTGCAATTTGAAATAGTAATGTGAAATTGTTGTCTTGCCCTATGGGGACCAATTCCTAACCCCAGGGAAGGTGATTAAGGAAATAAGAGGATAAAGTAGGGATGACATCATAAAAGGTTACTTTAATGTTTTTCATTTGATGGTGTTTAATTATTTGTCTAGGAAAACATTGATTAAGTCTCTAATTAGAGGGGTAAGCTTCTCCTCCACCATGAAGTGCACATATGGGACCCAAATATTATTAACATAATTAGTTGAAGGGGAACCAAAGGCTTGGTTAAATAGGTTCATTATTACCCTAATTCCCTCTCTAAATTTAATGATAAGGATCTTGCCTTCAAGGTTTCTAAATAAATGAGGTCCTGGGTATAACCACAGTCTGAGGCTAGAGTCTAGATCATGGTTATTGGACCACTTTGATTTTAGAAAGGTCCACATGGAGGAAAGGGAGCTTGTAGTACTTCTCAAAAGAAATAGGGTATATGTAGGCTACCCCTATTGAGTTCCCCTCCCTAATGATCCATTCATTATTTATTATATAATCAACAAATATGGGGTTAAGGACATCAATACAATGTAATACCTCTAGTTTTATTTTGGCATGATGAAGGCTAGCAATCTAGACTAAAACTAGGTCATAGTGTCACCAACTCATGGTGGCATTCCTTTGTTCCTCCTATAAACTGGGTTGTAAATATTCTATCATGAAGAAGAACTCACACCAATTCCTAATGCCATGAATGTTCAATGTTATGAGTTCCAATTTAGTATCCTTGAAAATCTAGCCTTCATTTTCTATTATCAAATACAACTTAGTTTCCTTTTTCAATTACTACCTACTAGCTACCATGGTCTCTATCTTTGCTAATTATTCACATATAATTATAGATGATCTCTATGAAAGCTGTCTTATGCCTAAGAAACATAATTAAGTTCTCTTTTCATTGAATTATAACAAATTGAGTCTATTTAGGTTGATTTCCATAGGTTTTAGGGTTTTAGAGATTTAATGATAGAATATATCCAAAATTTGGATTATACATGCCTTGGATTTTATTTGGACCTTTTTATTTATAACTTTGTGTTTTTGATCCCACAAAATATCAAATTTTGTCTTTTTTCCTTATGTGGTACCTATATGACATTAGTCTAGACCTTTTGCAGCAGTTTTCATTAATTTCATTCAAACACTAGTCATTGGTATTTAAAATACCTTCTTCATTTCAAACTGTAGGATCAAAATCTTAGATTAACATGATCTATTGATTATATTCTAGTCCTTTGGTCATGATTGGGCTTTTCTACTACAAACCCATGGTTGTGACACTTGGTGAATTCATGCATCTTCTTTATGATTCATATATTTTTTTAGTCCTTTTCCAAATGAGTATTCACCACATGATGAGCTCACAAGCCTTTGAAATGTCATTGGCCCCTTCATGCCATCATATCAACTCTTAACTATAAAGCATGAGTTGTTGATCATCCTATCAGCTATACCTCAAATTATCTTATACCATGCATCAAACTTATGGGATCTTAGGGTTATATTTAAAAAGTATTTAGGGATCCTAGCTTAATGGATCAAATTCATTGATGGGGTGTGAACTATTGATCTATTAAAAATGCCCAAATACTAACCTAGTATGTTATTAAAGTTATGATTTAGGCTTAATTTCCTTAGTTTAAGGTTTGTTTCATGTTTATTAAGAATGAAATAAACCTTAGGCTAATGATTTTATGCTTAAGTTTCCTAATTTATAACAAAGGGAAAAGGGTCAAAATAATATAGGCCACCACATATGAAAACCTTTGGTTAGCTTATATTCCATGTCATAAGGAGCTCCCTTTTTAAAATAAGACTTATCATAAGATCATAGTTTAAGGTTCATGATTTTTTTTTAAAAAAAATACATAAGGACCCTTCCATATAAATATATACTAATTAATTAGATCATAAGACCGCTTCCATATTTTTCAAGTCAAAGAATCCCATTTTGAGCATTATTTAAGCATTTCCTTCAGCTTATAAAGCTATTTATGAGCCTTACAACAAGATTTCTGAGAGCATTTTGACCCTAAGCATAATAATTCACCAACTTAAATTTGATGGTTTTATGGATATCAAATATGTCATCATAAATGTCAAATGATAGTTGTATGAATGTTAATTTTAAGCTAGTGAAGTTTTTTATTTGATGGGTTTAAAATTGATGATCATGTAGATGTCAAATACATCCTCACATACATCAAATGATAGTCACACAACATTAATTTTAATCTCATCAATTTATTATGGCCTAGTGTGAGAATTATACTTGGCACATTTGTGAGATCTCCTAGGATATTGGACTATGTTTACTTCATTGGATCAAAATTGGTGATGAAGCATTAGCCATTGATCATGATTTAATAGTTTAATTATGGTTGGTCACTTCATCAGGTGGGACCCATTTGATTTTAGTTTTTTAATGTGAAGGTGACTCATTTCAATCCTTTGGGACTTCTATATCCTTTAGAATTTTTAATTATACTTTGCTTATTTATCAGGTCACAGGGAGTAAGTGCAAACCATTATATCACACAATATGCATGTTACTTAAGTCAAACATCAAGTTATCCTCTTTACATTAGATCAAATACCTTGATAAAGTGACAAATGTAGGATCCTAAAATATGTAAGGAAGTTAAGTTAGGATTGTGAAGACATAAAAGACATAGGCTTAATGTGTTAAGAATAAGGTCATGATTGTATTAATGAATATGTCAAGGACTTAGTATTAAAACATTAGGCTATGTTTGGAAATATTAAAAGGACCCTACAAGATGACATTATTTAGGCCATAAGTAACTTTAGATGAGGGGGGAAATTAAAAAAGGGACCATATTTCTTAATTAAGTTGTGTTAAAAAACATGACTTAGCCTAGAGTATGCATTTTATTCTTAAGTCCATAAAATCTCAAATTTTAAAATGGTTCCAACCAATTTGGTTCCTACCTTTATTCAAATATAGATTGAGGGTCTGCTAGGGTTTTGGAATATAGAATTTTTAGGAACACATGCCATGGAACCTACAACTAAAATTCAAATGAATATTATTAGCACTATTAGTCCAAATTTAAAGTAAATCAATACAAAGTGGATGATCTTCAATAAAGTGGATGATCTTCAAATTCTATAAAATATCATGACATGCTGAAATTTCCATGTTTTAATCTAAGGGTTTCTCAAGGGTCCCAATTCAAAAAATGGGTGTATGTTGGTCCCAACAAATGGAAACTCATGGGGGAAACATTAAAATATGTTAGAACCTAGGGACTCTGATCAGACACATAATTTAGTTATCCACTTCATTTGATCAATATCATCATCTAGACTAGGTCATAGTTGAAATAAACCTTGTACTTGTGGTTTGAAAATCAAATATTGAGACATATCCAAACTATGTGTGTGCTTTGATTCCACTTACTATTTGCCATTGGGTTCAAGAAACAAATTCTACACTTCATGTCTTTAATCACTTACATTAAATTATATTACTCTAAGATGTTCATTAGGAACCATGTTTTTAACTTAGGGAAGGCTTGAAAATTTCTCTATTGCCAACCAGGTGTCCATAGCCCCAATAGAGATGCCTTTGGCTCTACTAATAGCCTTGATTCACCACCATTTAGGTGGCCATAGCCCCAGTGGAGATTACTAGAATCACCTATGCCTATAAACTTTTGATTTTGCATTGTATCCTTATTTTTGTATTTTCTTATATCTTTATACTTTCAGCCAGGTTAGGAACTAGGATAGCCAAGTTTTAGGATTTGTTCAAGTATTTGATCTATAGAGAATCACCTATGGTTTGAACTCTTATCCCAGGCAAGGATGTTGATTAAGTGATAGTTTGGGGTACATCCTGATAATTTGAGTTTTCAGCCCACAAGTTCAATTACTCTTAAAACCAATTTGAGGATAATGCTATGGTCAAAGTTTCATGAAATGATGGGCCTTTTCATTGGTCTTTAGCAATTTATACATGATATAACATTATTCTTTATTTTCCAAAACCATGGTCATCCTATGCATGGGGTTCGTACCTACATTTTTGAATTGGGGGCATGTTTTCAAGCAAACTTTATAACTTTTGAGGTTAAAATTATCCTTAGGGACTTATTGGAATCAAGGAATAAAGTGAAAAAAATGAAACACATGAAAAAAATTAGAAAATAAAGATAATAAAGGAAAATAAATAAATATGTATATGCTTATTTATAAACAAGGGACAAGAAGGAAAGAACATGAAAATAAACTAACTAGCCTACCTACACTAATCTAATCATTTTACAATTTACTCCCTAAATACCCTAAGAGGAGTAGCAGAGAAGTAGTGTTTGAGATACTTCCAATTGGTGGGTAATGTAAGCTTTGATCCTTGTAGCTATTTGAGCTTGAAGGTGTTATTCCCAAATGTTTTTGGAATCTGGTATGGGCAAACTGATAAGGGTGTGAAATTAGCATGTTTAAGCTTAGGCTCTAATGCTTTGTCCCAAAGGAGAATTAGGTCTTCCTATTTGAACACCTTGGTTTTTTACCTATTATCAAACCATCTATTGACTATGGTTTGATGCTTGGAAAAATCAGCAAAGGATTTCTCTCTTGCATCTTCCATTTGAATGATGTCCAAGAATCTAGAGTTGGCAAGCTCTTGGCTTTCTTTCATATATTACTTTATAAATTTGTATGTAGGTAATTTGAGAGTGATAGGGAAAATAGTTTATTTCTCATACACAAATAGAAATGGTGAAGCTCTTAAGGCTTGTTAAATTCTTATTCTATCAACCCAAAGTACAAATCTATGGAGCTTATGCTAGGTTCTAGGCCAATCTTTAGCAAATTTCTTGATTTCCTTAATTAGGTTTTTATTTACTGACTCAGAGACTCCATTACCTTAGGGATAATGGTTAGATACAAACTTGAGATTGATGACATTATCATAATCCCATTTGGTCATCTCTATAAATATGAATGTAGACCCATTATTACAAACTAGAGATACTAGAGTTTCAAACCTGGTATAGATGTTTTCTTCTAAGAAGTTGATCACCTATTTTGTCCTACATTATTTATTGGTAAAAGATTCAATATACCTTTTATAATAATCAGTGGTATTAAGGACATAGTTGTGACCTTTCGATGAGTTGGGTTTGATTATGTTAATAAAGTCTAACCCCCATTGAGAAAAGGGTTTGTCCATCATGACTGGTTATAGAGGCATTACTATCTTTGGCTCTTTTGTGTTAAATGTCTAAAACGAGTGACATTCCCTCACATGTTTGTGAGAATCCTTAAAAATGGTTATCCAATAATATCTAGCTCTAAAAATTTTGTTGTTCATGGTTCTTCCAAATGGACTTCCACTACCCAATTTTTCATGAAAGGTGCTCAAGATTTTGGTGGCTTCTTATTTTGATACACATATAAAATAAACCCCTTAAACTTTATTCTATACATGATCCCCTTTTTGATCAAGTAGTAGGTTGCCTTCAATTTTAGGTCCCTCTTTTTCTTTTTATATAATCCTACATGACAACTACCATTAATTATCAAGTTTATGATCAAATCATACCACTCACTAGCTTGAAAGTTTTGTTGATCTACTTGCATAATAGTTAGCCTAGGGTTAATATTAGTAATCATATGGATCATACCTTGGAACCTTAATTTTTTTTCATCTCCAAGTCATATTGATGCAACACTGACATCCACTTACCTCTTCATTCTCCAAGGTCATTTTGACTTAACATAAGTTTGGTGGTATGGTTAGGTATGATAGCATGTAACTTATTTATTAGGATGTAATACCTAAATTTATTAATTGTCTTAACTAATGTATATGTCTATTTATAAATCAATGAATAACTTAACTTAGAATTATTTAAATTAGTTCTCATAAAAGCAATTGGTTTGTCACACCCTTCAATTTTATGAGTTAACACTACAACCATAGTGTGGTTAGATGCAAAGGAATATAGGTAGAAGTCCCTTGAGAAATTAGGACTTATAATGACTGTATCTTGACTAATTGACATATTAATATCATTGAATGCCTATCTAGAATCTTAATTCCATGTGACTTTGGAATCCTTCTTCAACATGTCATTCAATGTTTTGAAAATTTTCATTTGACTTTGGAATCCTTCTTCAACATGTCATTCAATGTTTTGAAAATTTTTGCGAAACCAAAAATAAACTTTCTTACAAAGTTTATATTACCAAAGAATGACTTTAATTCTTTTTTATTAGTTGGACATTTTATTCTAGATATGGTGTCCACTCTTTTAGGATCTATATAGATCCCATATTTTATTATAACATTACCTAATAATTTTCCTTTATTCATAAAAAAGATAGTCTTCTTAGGGTCAAGGAAATGCCATACCTTCTACATTGTTCAAAAACTTATTGTAAATGTATGAAGTGATCTTCCTTATTTTGAGAAAAAAACTATTAGATCATCCATATAAATAATGATGCATTTACCAATCAGGTCTTAAAAGGAATGGTCCATATCTCTTTAGAATGTGGATCCTACATTGATTAGTCTAAAGGGTATTCTCTTGTAAGCAAAGGTACCCCACTTTGTGGTGAAAGTTTTCTTCAACATATCCTCTCTATCAACCAAAACTTGGTTTTAACTTAAAAATACATCAAGAAAAGATATCATAACTAAACTTAAAACAACTTGAATCACTTGGTATAGGGAAGGAAGTGGATAATTGTCCTTTTTTTATGATTTATTCAAGTTCCTAAAGTCAATACAAAGTCTAATCTCACCATTCTTCATCTTTATTGGCACCAAATTATCCAGCCAAGTGGAATTCTAGATGGGGAAGACTATCCTAGCATATAGAAGTCTCTTAACCTCTTTAAAGATCATCGATTCTAATATAGGGTTTATAAGCCTCTATTTCTACCAGAATGGCTTATAGCTTTATTTAAGAGGTATAATATGTGTGATGACCCTTGGATCAAAATTTTTTAAGTCATCATAGGACAAAGCTATGACATCCCTATATTGGGAAAGGATCTATTTAGCTTTCTTGTTTTCAATATTTGTGCAAGCCTTTAAAACATTTCCCAACTAAGGTTGATCATAGAGGCCAAGATAAATATACGTATAGTCTTTCCCACTTACCTTAAGAAACTTGGAAACCTTAACCATTTTTTCTTGATCAAATAGTCTCTCTAAAGCAATCACCCCCTTGTGGATCTTATTATCATTTAGCTGAATGACTTTACCATTAAAGTTTTTCCCCTTAGATGTACTTTCATCCATATCATTAATGATATGAGAATCAAATTCCCCAAAATTGGTCATGAAATCCAATATATTTTGATCATAATTTAATACATGGAAATGGTTAACATTATTAGATATTGAAGGATAAGGGATCAACTCAATGTTAAAATTAGGGGAAGGTTGGTTAGGCATGAGGTTGGCTATAATAGATGTCAAATTATCAACATCTTGGTTTTCTCCCCTTGGGATGGAGATGATGCCAAAGGCATAAAAGGATTAAATTGGATCCCAAACCTTGAACTTATACCCTTTCACGTATGAGAGCTTACATTGGTAATTGCTTCTAACTCGGCTAACCACTAGTTCTAAATCCCCATAAACTAGTAGTTATTTAACATCATTTTTTATAACAAATTGTAAGCCTAAGATAAGGGATTTGTATTCAATAATATTTTTAGTATAAGGGAATTGGAACCTATAAGAATCATGGTACTTTCTATTAGTAGGGTTAGTTAAAACAATACTAATAGCTAATCTAGCATTACACCTAGTTCCATCAAAATGTAATTTCCATAGTCTAAGAAAAACATGACTACTCTTGGGATTACACACATTATTAGTCTTTAGGGTGGAAACCCCTAAGTTTGAGTCTATTATGTTGACCCTTTCATTTACAACATTGTACTTAGTTTTCATATGCTTCATTCTTGGTTCTCTTTCAACCATGATTTGATTAGGAAACCCTTTCCAAGGTAGCTGTGGATGTGAGAAATCCATGGACATGTAACCATTCAAAGCCTTAGTCTATTACCTACTCAAAAATATTCTATAAACATCATGTATTTAAACATCTTGAATATCAATAAATTTTAACACCCTATGCTCAAAATCTAGTTTCATGTGAACATTTAAAAGTTTCTTAATTACCCTACCTCTAGATTTGTCCAACTAAGTTACCACTCTATTAGACTTAATAAGGGTTAGGAATAGTTGTTTGCATATAACTATAGTCATTATATTAGTAGATGCTCCTGAATCTAATAAGAAATTATGTAAATTCTTAACAAACATCCTGACAATGAGCAAAAAAGGAGGAGACATAGCTTTGGCCTTGTGCATAGTTACGTTAGCGTGATCAATCTATGGTGGATTATTAGATTTCTTTGACGAATATTCTAGTATAAGGTCCCTTTACACTATGATCTACGTAAGTTCATACAAGGTGATATTAGACTTTATCCTTTTCATGTCTTCAAAAGTGTTATAATTGGTCTTAAAATAACTATGAATTTCAATGTTGGGTTTATTGATACTCCCTTTAGGTAGCTCAAGATTGTTGCTTTAAGAAATGTCCAGAGGAGTTCCCAAATTATTTGGAGGTGTTGAGGTATTCAAGGGATACCTCTACTCCTTATCCTTCAAGGGATAGGTTTTCTTCAAGAATTGTTGAAAATCTTGGATCTCTTCAGGGATCTCATCAAGTTCTGTTTCCTCTAGAAAGGGGAAACCAAAGGTATCCACCATGAAGGCTTGATGAAATGACTTAGATATATAGGTACCTATACCATTTTATTTGTTATGGACTACTTCAAATGTATCCAAATCTTCTTGGAAGCCTCAAAGGATTTGAAAAAATCTATACAATCAATTTCCCCATGCTTGGATATGGAATGTACCTTGTAATAGTCAGGCAATGCAATATCAATGAGGTTAATGTTCATAGTCTTCTTTTCAAAACATGGGTCATTATTCATATTATTATGAAAACTATCATTCTAAAACCTAGTAGTTGGCTTGTTATACCTTGAAATGAGAAGTTCCTACTTAAACTTTTAGTAGTATTTCCAACTTGCTTTTACAACTGAATAAAATTTGTTCTCAACTTCTGGACCATTTTTAAGATAGATTCATTCTCATTTTAAGGATTTTTAGAATTATGTACTTAGTTATTATTAGCACTATAAATTGGTACCAAATCCCTTTCATAACCTACATTGAAGCCATTGGTAGGATGATTTAAGAATACTAAATTTTTATTGGGAACTACATGACTCAATGGTAATTAAGTTAAGTTTAGGAAATAGTTTAATGCTGGGATATTTTGGTTGTTATTTGTGAAAAAGATCATCACAAGAATTTGGTGGTTGATGTTTGGCATAGAATATGTCACTTTCCCTTGGGTTTGCATCTGATCATTGTGGTCATGGCTTTAGCAGAGGCTCTAGATAATGAAGTTATGGTTGGCATGGATCTCTTCAAAAAAATAGAGGTCATCGGATCTACCACATATTTGTAAATATCTAAAGCTAAACATCATTAGGATTAAATGGGTATATAGTCCTGCTAAACATTATTTGAAATCTAGCATTGAAGGAACTAATAAGCTCACTTTCATCTCTTCTAATAGTGGTGAATTGGTGGTAGATAATGTAAGGACTCACAATCTTCCCAAACTGATCAATGAGTGCATTATTGAAATCATCCCAACTTGTGATGTAACTATTAGGTAAGTTCAAGAACCATTCATAATAACATATTTAAATGTAAGAGTAAATAACCTATAAGCTACATCCTCATGCACAACATTAACCAATCTTAAGGTAGCCTTAAAAGACTCTATATGTTCCTCAAAATTTACTATACTTGGTGGGATAAATATAGGTAGATATTTCTTATGGTATCTAAGGAGATCATATACCACACCTAGTATGTTAATGGAGGACTCTCCTAACCAAGCCATAATAGGATGAATATTGAAAGCATAAGTACCTTGAAAGGGTGAATTTGTTCAATATCTGGACCTCCTACAACTTCCTTTGTCACATGTGGCCTTTTTGTTGACCTCAAGTTTGAGCAAAGGTTCCCTAATTTTTTAGTGTGATGTTGTTCTAATCCTAGGTAATTCTAACTTAAAATTTGAAGATCCTACCTAAAATACTATGTATCAAGTCAAATTTTATAAATAATAAGAGATGGACCTACACATTGAGCTTATTTTGTAAAGGTGGTATGACAAAATGCAAGGGATGTTGATATTTTATTGAATTAGCTCAAATATGTGTTCAAATATGTAGATATGGTCTATATTTTCAAGTCTAATCCTAAAGGAACTTGGATCTATGAAAGATATTCCCACCTTTGATCAAAAAGAGTTGTCCTAACCTTAGATACTATGGATTTTCAAAGTTAAATCTAAATTTACCAAAAATAATCATCAATGCTCAAATAACCTAAAAGGAAGCACAAAGATGCACTCAAAATAAAAAAATCAATGATCTTTATACTTTTAAGCAAATAATTCACTAAAAACATAAATATATACTAATATTTAGATAAAATAGACCAATATTAATAAATATTTGAATAACACAATCTAACCCTCCTTCTAGCACCAATAGATATTCTCTTATTGATGCTACTAAATGAACCATAGGTGCTCTTAGTGTTTAAAGAATGCTTCTCATTTTAGAATTTGAAAATTCAAGGCAAGAGTTATAGGTTTGAGTAATCTAGTTGCTTGTGGTGAAATAGCATTAGAGTAAGATAAATTATTCCACAATATTTATATAATTTGGTGGTTGGGAGCCACCTTGTTCCATTCTTCATGAATTTCTAAGAATCTATGCTAATGCTTAGAGAATTACGCTCTAGATTTGAGCTATAGACTAATATAAATAGATATTTATAATTAAGATAAAACAAAATTGATCTTGGGATAAAAAAGGAGCAAAGGGGAGGGTAAGGCAAAAAATAAAAGATTGATTACCAATTTCAGCCTTAAACATTATGAAAAAGCATCCATTTCAACTGAGTATGTACTCAAACCAATATATAATGTAAAATAGCCTAAGCTTAAATTCCAATATATACTTGGCCACTTTAAAAGGATAATGTGAAGAATAACAAGTAAGAACTAGTTCTTATTTAAATATTTACTACTATTATCAGATATCACATGCACATCTATAAAACAAAGTAATATAAAAATGAAGGAGAATAAAGATCTTTCAGTTAATCTAGCAGGTTGCATAAATTATAAACCCTGTGATTACTAGGATACAACTCAAAATTCTGAGACACCATTCAAATTCAAGACCTTAACTAGTAATTGAGAGAAAAGATAAAAATGATAATTAACACATCAAACATGGACAATCCTTGCATAATTCTTTTGATTATATTAATTTCTTCAAACTATCCAAAGTTGCTCAAAAATCACCCCCTTTTACAAATGGTAATACATGCCTTTATAGGAATATTAGTCAGTATACTAGTCAATAGAAAGATACAAGTGTACAAAGATAAGGAAATTATCCTTATAAGTTCTAAAATACACTTGTCTTTTACAATCATACTGACCTAGAGGAAAATATGATAACAAAGTAGCATATGTCTTTACAATGTAATATTTTATTTCAAAATGTTCCAAAAATTGTACAAAATAGAATATTACTTAATTGGCTAGTGGGCCTTCTGATTTTCACTACTAGAAGATTATCATGGGCTTCTCATGTTTCTCATCAACCAAATCGAGATCCACAATAAGCTTCATGATATGCTCCTCCTCTTGATCTACCAAGTCATCAAATTCTTTGTCATTCCTATCAATAGCCTCTTTAATGCTCTTAGATTCATTTATCCTTTCCCATGCATTGAATGTCATGTCCATGATTTTTCTATTTTTAGCCCCATATTTACCTTGGCTTTTTCCTTCGATTTCTTCAGTTACCAAAGTAGCCCTGTGCTTAAATTCTTCATCACTTATGATTCTTAGGATGGTAGCTTGTGTAGGATCCTTGAGCATGGTCCCAAAAAGTTGTTTAATTATTTTAATTAGTTATTTATCCTATTTTATAACCCTTTTCCACACCATTGTGCCATGCACTTAAGCTTTGAACCTTTTCAATCACAATTCCTAGTATTGTGCTAAAGTGCCCCAAGATGATAGTCCTAAAGTTTGGGAACTATTTCTTTGCTTGTATATTAAGGAGCTGGGAAATTTTGTCTTTTGAGGATTTCCATAGGTGACCAAGCTTTTGGACAATGCACACTACCCCTCTTAAACACTCTACCTTAGCTTCATTTACTTGAGGGATTCAAACATGTCATAGAATGACTCATCAAGGATTTAGATCAATAAATTTGGCACTGATAGATTTTCCTATGTTTTAAAGTTTTTTTCTCCTTTCATAAGTTTTAGATACTCTACTTCAAGACTTAGACTCTAGCTCTAGCCTAGGTAGATTGGGCCTCAATCAGACTTTCCACATCTTCCTCTTGAATGGTAGCCTCACCCAATTGTTATCCTCCCATGGGGTTAATCCTATAAACAGTTCCACCTTCTTAAAGGTGATTTATTCTATCCTAAACACAACTATCCTTGTTTTTATTCTTTCTAACCCAACTATTTCAAGGTTGAAATCGATGGTAGTAACTAGTTCCTTAAACTTGGGAGGTTTTGGGACCTCCACACCTGAGCTACTAGATGCTTATAGAGAATATATCTTCTTACCTTCTAGTCCTTTAACAACCATTATTATCCTTTCTTATTATTCCTTTACTATAACCTTTATCCAGGTCTTCATATTATCTTGTATCCTAATATAAGTGACCCTTGTCAGGGCCCAATAATAAGAAAGAGAGAGGATCTTTTGTAACTTTCCATAGATGAACTAGGTAGGAATGACTAGTCCATGAATTGGAAATTCATCACTGAATAGATTGACTTCACTAGTGGGATGAGTGAAGGTAAGTCTTGGTCTCTTCTTTGGTCCCATAGGGACCAGTGCTAACTCTAGCTTTGTCTTCTCAAGGGATGCTATTATGATAAGCTATTATCTTATATATTCTTTGGGGTACCCTTCCTTATTAGATTTATAAGCTTTTATGAGCTCCTTAAAGGTACCCTCTATTGATTTTTCTACCTCTAATTCTATCATGTCTAGGTATTGAATTAGGGAAGGTGGTCTTGGTGGGAGTGTTGAAGATGGGGTCCCCTCTCTAGGCCTCTCTTCCAATTTCACCTCTCCCACTTACTCCTTGTACTTTTCCTATTCACCTTGAACTTGTTCAACCTATTGTTGGTGTTGTGGTTGTGGTTTTTCTACGTCAGCCTACTCATGGGCTATTATAGATGGCGCAAGTAGTAAGTGATATTATAAAGGATTTATTTTTCATGTTTCCCAAATGGCTTATTATCCTTAATTAGCCTATGTTCAAGCTTAATATTGTGGCCTTGGACCCTAGATAATACTTCCTCATAGTTATTAGCCTTAATATATATGATGTCATAGACATTAATTTGATGTACATATTTTGGCTTTGCAAGCTTCTTTTCCCTTAGATGCTCACCTACTACACTTTTTAGATCCCACATATGGAGTTCATCTAGCTAGAAGCCAAATGAATCTCTATGTATAGACATGATTTCCACATATTTCCTATCCTTTATTATGATTTTACCAATATTGAAGGGGAAAGTGTGAAGTAGACCTTTCTTATTTTCTTTGTAAGTCTTATCAAAGCCATGGATGATCTAGGAGGCAATTTACAACTCTACAATCCTATTTAGAACATATACTAGTAGCCTGTAAGGTTGGGACATGATTCTTTCTATCCTCATAACTTTATAATTAGGGTAATACCATACATACCCTATCATTTCAACATACCTCTTGATGAGAGGGTGGACCCAAGGCATGGGAACACAAATGATGGTCTCCATTATATCTAGATAAACATAGTCACAAATAAACTACATGTGATTTCTGAATTTGAAGATGTACAATTTGGAATAGTAAAGTGAAATGGCTGTCTTGCCCTATTGGGACCAATTCCTAATGCCAAGGAAGGTGATTAAGGAAAGAAGGGTGTCAAATAGGTATGACATCATAAATAATTTCTTTAAGGTTTTTATTTTGATGGAATTGAATTGTTTAGCTAGGAAAATATTGATTAAGTCTCCAATTAGAGGGGTAAGCTTCTCCTCCACCATGAAGTGCACATATGAGACCCATATCTTATTAACATAAGTAATTTAAGTAGCACTAAAGGCTTGGTTTAATAGGGTAATTATTATTTTAATTCCCTCTCTAAATTAGATGATATGGATCTTACTTTTAAGGTTTCTAAAGATATGAGGTCCTTAGTGTAGCCAGGGTTTGAGGATAGAGTCCAAATCATGGTTATTAGACCTCTTTAATTTTGGAAAGGTCCACATGGGGGAGAGGGAGCTTGTAGTACTTCTTAAAATCAATAGTGTAAATTTAGGCTACCCTTTTTGAGTTCCCCTCTCTAACAATTCATTCGTTATCTATTCTACAATAAAAAAATATGGCGGTAAGAACATTAATACAATGTAATACCTCTAGTTTTGTCATGGTGTGATGAATGACAATCATCTAGACTACAACCTGGCCATAGTGTCACCTTCTCATGGTGGCATTCCTCTATTCCTTTTTTAAAATGAGTTGAAATTATTTTATCATGAAGAAGAGCTTGGACCAATTCTTAATGCCTTGAATGTTCAATGTTTTAATGTCTAATTTAGTATCCTTGAAGATCTAGCCTTCATTGTTTGTTGTCAAATAGAGCTCAGTTTCCTCCTTCAATTATTTACTACTAGCTACCATGGTTTCTATCTTTGATAATTATTCACACCAAATTATAGATGATCTCTATGAAAGATATCTTACACCTAATAATCACAATTAACTTCTTTAATTGAATTATAACAAATTAAGTCTGTTTGGGTCACTTTTATGCATGGTTTAGGTTTTTAGAGCTTTAATGGTAGAATATATCTAGGATTTTGATTATACATGCATTGAATTTGATTTGGACCTTTGCCTTTATATCTTTATGTTTTTTATTCCATAAAATCTTGAGTTTTGTCTTTTTTTGCTTTTATGGTGCCTATGTGACATTGGTCAAGACCTTTCATGACATTTTTTGTAAATGCCATTTGAACACTAGCCATTGGTATTTAGTATTAAATTCTTCATTTTAAATCATAGGGTCAAAATCTTGGATTAACATGAGCCATTGATTATTATCTAGGCCCTTGGCCCTACTTGGGCCTTTCTATTGTAAACCCTAAAATCATGACACTTGGTGAACTCACACATCTTTACCATGCTTTATATCATTTATCAGTCCCTTGACGAACTAGTATTGGCCATGAGACAAGATAATGGACCTTTGAAAAGTAATTGGTACATTCACACCATCATATCAACTCTTAACTATAAAGCATGAGCCATTGATCATCCTATTAGTTATGCCTCAAATGATCTTGTGCCATGTATTAAATTTACAGGCTCTCAAGATTTTATTGAAAAAGTATTTAGTCTTCCCATAATGTTGGATAAAATCTAGTTATGGGGAACAAACTATTGATCTACAAAAAATGCCTAAAAGTTAATCTAGTACATTATTAAAGCACGATTTAGGCTTAAGTTCCTTAGGCTAAGGTTTGTTTTATGTTTATTAAACACAAAATAAACCTTAGGCTAAGGAATTTATCCCTATGCTTCCTAATTTATAACAAAGGGGTGAGGGTATTGCCACAACATATGAAAACCTTTGGTTATCTCATATTCTATGTGACAAGGAGCTCCCTTTTTAAAATAAGACTTATCATAAGCTCATAATTTAAGGTTCATGATTTTTTAAACAAAATACTATGGGGACCTTTCCATAAAAATTTAGAGTAATTATTTATATCATAAGATTGCTTACATATTTTTTAGGTCAAAGAATCCCATTTTGAGCATCTTTTGAGCATTTCCTTCAACTTATAAAGCCATTTCTGAGCCTTACAACAAGATTTGGGAGTGCATTTTCACCGTGAGCATAATAATTAATCATATTAAATTTTATGATTTTGTGAACATCAAATACATCATCACATATGTCAAATAATGACTACATGAATTCTAATTTTAATTTAGTGAAGTTTTTAATTTGATGGGCTTAAAGTTGATGATCACGAAGATGTCAAATACATCCTCACATAAATCAAATGATGGTTACATGAACATAAATGTTAAGGTCATCAAATTATTATGGCCTAGTGTGAGAATTTTACTTGTCACATTCATGAGATATCCAAGGATCTTGTACTACACTCTCTCTGTTAGATCAAAATTTGTGATGAGGTGTCATCCACCAATTATGATCTAGGAGCTTACTTGTGGTTTTTCATTAGGTAGGACCCATTTGATTTTAGTTTTTAAATGTGAAGGTTATGCATGTTAATCTTTAAGGACTTTTATATCCTTTTGAATTTTCAATTATGCTTTTCTCTATTTTATTGGGTCCTATCAATTAAGAATGGACAATTAGATCACCAAAGATACATGTTATTTAAGTGAAAGTTTAGGTTATCCTCACTTCATTGGATCAAATTCCATGATAAAGCAATACTCATACGATCCTAAAAGATGCTAGGAAGTTAAGTTTGGACTGTGGAGATGTAAAAGACTTAGGCTTAAGGTGATAATACTAAGGTCATGATTTTATTAATGAATATGGCAGGACCTTAGTATTAAAACCTTAGGTTAAGTTTGGAAATATTAAAAGTACCCTAGAAGATGATTTTAGTTAGGATATAAGGAACTTTAGAAGAGGGGTAAATAACAAAAAGGACCAAGTTTATTAGTTATGTTTTGTTAAAATACACTATTGAGCCTAGAATATGTGTTTTATTCTTAAGTCCATAAAATCTCAAATTTTAAAATGGTTCCTGCCAATATGGTTCCCACCTTTATTCAAATCTAGATTAAGGATTTGATAGGGTTTTGGAATACATAATTCTCAAGAACACACACCATGTAACTTGTAACTATAATCTAAATGAATATTATCATCACTATTAGTCCAGATTTAAAGTAAGTCAAAACCATATGAGCCTACCTTTTAACAAAGTGGATGATCTTCAAATTCTATAAAATATCTTGACATGCTGAAATTTCCATGTTTTAATCAGAGGGTTTCTCAAGGGTCCAAATTCTAAAATGGGTTTATTTTGGTCCTAACAGTTATTTCCTTTTACATTTAAATATGCTACATATGAGTGGTTCTTAAACCTACTTGATGATTTCATCACCACTTGGGATGAATTTAATAATTGTAATATCCCCTGTTTCCCTTCAATTCTGAAACTGGATATTTTCTGACTATTTCTCTGTATTTTGCTTTTTGATATTTTGCATGAATAAATATATGATTTTGCAAGATAAATTCAAATTAATAGATAGACAGTAGTATAGTCTATCAACTAGTTAATACGGGCTCTTATTATTCTTCAGAATGATTACAATAATGTATCTCTTGCATGCATATAAAGTAATACAAATATCATCTCAAAACCTGATCTTTTGCAAATTTGGGACGGCTCTCGAGTTGTTATGTCAACAACACAGTCACCATCATCAGTCAATATATGGCCAATGTCAGTCTCTGTCAGTCAGCTACTCTACCGACATCAGTCTTAACTAGGCTGATGTCAGTCACTAGGATGTCGATGTCAGTTCCTGTGTCCCCTACGGCACTATCTGGCCTATGTTAGAATGGTATGAAATTGTATGGATCAAAATAGATTCTATATAGAAGCAAGATATATGCTATGGCCTGTATTCTTGATCCTTGATCTCAAGATCTCTATCTAGATAATTTATTAAATCAAAATATAATGAAATAAATACCTGAAATACCTGTGATAACTTCTATGTGAAGTTATCTCCCAAACTTGTAAACCTCTGTGATAACTTTTGTATGAATCTATCTCTCAAATTGGCAATAGATCAACTGATATTTCATAGCCTCTAAATCACACACACTGAAGAGTGGACGTTCTCCAATGCAAATGGAATCCTGGAACCCTTGGCTCAGTCTTCACAGAAGAATTCTTAGCAACAATCAATATCAATAATCTCATAATCATAATCAATAATTTGCCTCCCTCCAATAAGAAACCCTTATATCCTCCAAAAATATGCACTTGTGCTAATTAGGGTTTCATAATTAAGAATTAGGGTTTCTCAATTAAAATATCCTAAATAATTAATATTTGATTAAATCAATCAAATATTAATATCTCCCTCAATACATGTCAGATCCATGAACTATTCGATGCTAGTGAACCAGGGAGTGTATCTACACATGATCATGCCATAACAAGTATGCTCTACTAAATTCTAACATTCCCTATATAATAGGAGCTCAAACAAATGTGCCCAAAAAAGCCCAAATGAATGCCAACTAAAACAAATTTTGCTAATTGAATCCAAGCCAAGCTCCATTATGACCCTCTATACATCTTATCAGCCTACGAACATCACATAATAGGCTAATCCTCAACTCTAAAGATGTCAACTAAAAAGGGGACATGACAATCTGCCCCTCCTAAAATTGCTTGTCCCTAAGCAATCTTTGAACAACAAACCACTCAATCCTCATAGATCCCAAATATAGTCATGATCTATACTGATGATAATCAATGCAAACTCCTACCATATCCTCTGAAATATAACCAAGAGGAATCCATAAACAAATTGGCAAATGTAACTCAACCAATGTTCAAAATCACAACTGACCTAGATGTGTAGATACTGCAGGCTGTGTAACTTGCTACTACCAATTCCATCTACAAAAAATGGTACTAATCCATCCCATAATGGATGGTAAGAAACTAGAGCCGATCTACACCTATGTGAAATCAAATCTCCTATCTTTGGATCAAAAGAAGAATAATGAGCATACCCCACCATATAATACCTATAAGAACCCCCAAACTCTGCTACTAGCTCACCATCACTGAACTGGGAATCAGCAAATTGCTCCAATCTCTGACTCTAAGTGGCTGTAGGCTAGATAGGACCCTATGTAATCTACTCAATAAACCCCACCTCAAAATCCCCATGAGGTAGCATAGTAGAAAGGATCACTATATCACACTGACTACCATGCTCAATGCTAGTAGGAGAACCCCATCCAAAAATTGCTAACAACTAACGAGTGGCATTGAAATGCTTGCAAGCAGTAGCAATATCTCACTCACTAACTCTCAGGTGACTAGACACATGATGGCACTGGCTAGATTATCTCCTACAATCCTCCTCTGATGCACAGTCCAAAAGAGTAGACTCAGAATCACTGATCTCTAGAGTAATACCATCCATACTCTGTGAATCAACTCCAAAGCTCATATCAACATTAAGAGTATCAAAAATTATAGCATCACTATCTGACTCCTCCATACCAAAAGAAATTGCTGAAGAAACTAATTCCTCAAAACTATCCACTACATTCTCCTAGGTGACATCTGCAATAGTCAGATCTTAGGACTCTTCTACAATCTTTGTCATATCTGAGAGATCATCAACACTCAATGTACTAACATCTGAGCACACCTCCACACTCTGAATGTAAGCATCAGACTCATCCTCATCTAACTCTGAAGAGGCTATTGTTGAAACTATCTCATCATCACCATCTCCTATCTCATGAGAATCATGGTACATGTTGTTGTCCTATCTAACTGATTTGTAGTGCTCTCTCCTTAGATTAATAAAGTGATCAAAAGACATCCTCTTCTGAACCTTAGGTGATAATAAATCCCAATCCTCATTCACTACCATAAGCGTGTCAGCAAATTGGGGCTCTCCTGTCTCCTCCTTTGCTGGAGCCTCTGGTTCCTCTTGAACAAATGTAGGCTGTGTAGGCCTATCAACTATCCTAAAATGGGTCAGTGGTGGTCTCTGATTAACAGTAGCACTCCTATTATCTCCTTGCATTCTGCTTTGTGTTGTGGACCCTTTAACAATGGATGCAATACTCTGTGTTAATTTGTCTTTGAATGTAGGGTCTGAAAAAAATTCATTTAACCTCTTCAAACTTTGTTTTAGCTTCTCCATATCCTTGTCCCACTATTTTTGAGTACTTGAAGTACCCATGATTTACTAGCCGATTCAATGTCCAAACTACCCAAACTACCCAACAGGATGGCAGGGCAAAAGATCTGGTCTGCCGAATAAGATGGTAGTAATTTGGCTTAGATACCAAGTCATTATAGACTGATGATGGCAGAATAACCGACGTCAGTGACCTATAATATCCCCAACCAATAGGGACTATAGAAAGACAAAAGCTCTAATACCACTATAATATCCCCTGTTTCCCTTCAATTTTGAAACTAGATATTTTTTTGACTATTCCTCTACAACTAACTGAGAGTCCAAATCCACATGACTAAGCTCATCCACATGTCTCTCAGAATCCTGGTGAGCCACCTTCATTGCCTCTTATATGTGTAGCTCTAAATCTGCCTCTACCTTAGGCTTTGAAGCCTCTGCCTCTGACTCCATAGAACTATCCTTCTATTCAAAATCTTCTTATTTTGAATCCTCACAATATGCCCACATCACACGATTTGCCTTTCCCTTAGGCCTCAAAAGACAATCATGATTGGCATCATATGGACCTTTGCAGTATAAGCAAATCTTTTTCCTGCATAGATCGTTAAGAGCCTCTCAATCAAAAGGTGGTGCTGCTGGGTTGGCCTTTGAATCATTCTTAACAAATGTAGGTCATGTAAGCCTATCAGTCATCCTGGAATGGTTTAGCTATGGTCTCCAATTAACAGTAGCACTCTTGTTATCTCCTTGCTCCCCATTTTATCGAACAGGTGTGTTCATCCTCTTTACCATAGTAGTGAGTGCCTACAATGCTTGTGTCATCTCATGGTAGACTTCTATGGTGTCCTGATCATCATTATGCCTATGGCCCCAGTGTGGGATACCATCATGCCTGTCACTCATGGTGATTGGCTGTAATTCTATAACTTGAGTGCCCTCAAGCAAAGCTCTACTACGTGTGAAACACCTGTATGGTCCCAACTCTTGTGGTTGCATAAAATTGTCAAACCCTCAGGATGGTAGGATTTAACACTGATACCATTGTAATATCCCTAACCAATAGGGACTATAGAAAGACAAAAGCTCTGATACCACTGTAATATCCCCTGTTTCCCTTTAATTCTGAAACTAGATATTTTTTGACTATTTCTCTGTATTTTGCTTTTTGATATTTTGCATGAATAAAGATATGATTTTGTAAGATAAATTCAAATTAATAGATAGACAGTAGTATAATCTATCAACTGGCTAATCAATGCTCTTATTATTCTTCAAAATGATTACAATAATGTATCTCTGGCATGCATATAAAGTAATACAAATATCATCTCAAAACCTAATCTTTTGCAAATCTGGGATGGCTCTCGGGTTGTTGTGTCAACAACATAGTCACCGTCATCAGTCGATATACAGTCGACGTCGTTCTCTATTAGTTGGTTGCTCTAATGATGTTGGTCTTAAGTAGGTGGATGTCAGTCACTGGGATGTCGATGTCGATTCCTGTATCCCTTGTGGTGCTATCTAGCCTGTGTCAAAATGGTATGGAATTATATGAATTGGTATGGATTCTATACAGCAGCAAGATATATGTTGTGGCTTGTATTCTAGATCCCTGATCTCAAGATCTCTATCTAGACAATTTATTAAATCAAAAAATAATGAAATAAATACCTGAAATACCTGTGATAACTTTTGTGTGAAGTTATCTCCCAAACCTATAAACCTATGTGACAACTTTTATATGAAGCTATCTCTCAAATTGGCAATAGATCAGCTAATATTTCACAACCTCTGAATCACACACACTAAAGAGTGGACGTTCTCCAATGTAAATGGAATCTTGTAACCCTTGGCTCGGTCTTCATAGAAGAATTCTTAGCAACGATCAATATCAATAATCTCATAATCATAATCAATAATTTGCCTCCCTCCAATAAGAAACCCTTATATCCTCCAAAAAGATGCACTTGCCCTAATTAAGGTTTCATAATTAAGAATTAGGGTTTTTTAATTAAAATATGCTAAATAATTAATATTTGATTAAATCAATCAAATATTAATGTATCCCTCAATACATGTCAGATCCCCAAACCGTTCAAAGCTGGTGAACCAGGGAGTGATTCCACACATGATCATGCCATAACAGGTATGCTCCATTGAATGCTAACATTCCCTATATAATAGGAGCTCAAACAGACATGCCCCAAAAAGTCTAAATGAATGCCAACTAAAACAAATTTTGCTAATCGAAGCCAAGCCAAGCTCCATTATGACCCTATATCCATCCTATCAGCCTACGAAGGTTGCATAATAGGCTAATCCTCAACTCTAAAGATGTCAACTGAAAATGGGACATGATAATAACATCTTCATTGACCAATTTGTCAAAACAATCATCCCCTATGTCTTTTACCAATAATTTACCACCCTGAGGGGGGATGCCAATGAACCCATAAGATCATTCAATTATAGGTTCTAAAAGATGTACAATATAGACATTGACCCTTATAATCTTGATCAAGCTTTGGCCTTCAAAATTTATAAATATTCTCTTGATCCTATGACCTCAGTGTTCATCAAGAAAGTTGTAGGTCCAGTAAACACACTAGCTTTAGATTATGTTGAAGCTATGATCACTAATGATTAGATGAAACCTTAAGGATATATGACCTATTATATTCCTAATGTCAATCCACATATGTTTTCATTGAATTCCTTTCCCAATAATAACTAGAATATGCCTACTCTTAACCAACTCCAAAATATAAAGTAATTGCCTCTAAGACATGCTTCTCTTAACCAAAATTTGGGGTTCCTGAACCACCCTACTAATAATGTATTTAATACAACTGATCAAAGAACCTTAGTACTAGCCACTGGTTCTAATAGCAACTAAGTCCATAATTTAGAGGCCCTTAAGAATGAGAATGAGTCAATTCTAAAAATCATCCAAAAACTAAGCACAAACTTCTTATAGCTATAAAAGCAAGTTGGTAATACTAGGGAAACTTTTGGTAGGAACTTCACTTGTCATAGATATAATAGATTCAATAATAGGTTCAATAATGATATTTTCCTCAATAATAAGAGTAATGAACCATCTTCTAAAAATAAGACCATGGATATTAATCTCATTGACATTAATTTGTCTAATTTTTGTAGAGTCCATTGTACTACTAAGCATGGTGAGATTGATTGCATTGAATTTTTTAAAGCTTTTGAGGCATTTCAAGAAGAGTTAGAAACTTTTGAAGTAATGCCTAATAAAGATAATGGTGTAGGTACTTTAGGATCCAAGCCTGTTGATCAAACCTTCATGATGGAGATGTTTAATTTCTTCTTCCAAGAAGATAATGAGATACATGATGTTCCTAGAGAGGTTCATGCCTTCCAATAGTTCTTGAAAAAAACATATCATCTAAGGAATAGATAATAGAGGTAGCCTTTGACTACTTCTACTTCTCCAAATAACTTTGGTACTCCTCTAGATACCAATTTAGATAATAATTTATAACCTCTAAAGGGAAGTACATCTAAACCTATTTTTGATACATCTAATTCTTCCCATATGACTGGTTATAACATTGTAGAGGACATGAAGAAAATCAATGCTAATATTACTTTGAATGAATTGACCCAAATCATAGAGCAAAGGGATCTATTGTTAGAGTCTTTGTCCAAGAAATCTAGAAATATATCCTAGACTAATAATGCAAATGTGGACATGTATAAAGCTAAAAAATAGTCTCCACCTTTCTTACTTATAGTTAGGATGCTTGTCAAGAACTTGCAAATTTTTTTACTATATTCTAGTGCATCTACCATTATTATGCTTGAAAGCGTTTGAAAATAACTTAGTTTGATCCCCATTAAGTTTGATAGGGTTTTTAGCTAATTAGATCAGTCTAGGGTCAAGGTGATTGGAGAAATTTTAAATGTCCACATGCAATTGGCTTTTGAGCCAAGGGTTTAATAATTTATTGATATCCAATTTGTAGATATCCCTAATGTATATGAACTAATTTTAAACAAAGAGTGGACAAAGGCTCTAAATGGATACATCTCCATAGATAGTTCACATTCATGGCTATCTTAGAAGGGAGTTCCCAACCAAATTAGAGTTGAAAGAGAGCTAAGGATGAAGCATATGATTACTAAGTATAATTTTATCAATGAAAGGTTCAACATAATTAACTTAGACTTAGGGTTTTTCACCTTAGATACTACCAAAATTAGTGATCCTAAAGCTTCTAATGTTTTACTTGGGCTATGGAAGTTACATTATGATGGGGCTAGGTGGAAGGTTAGATCTGGATTAGGCATTGTTATAACTAACCTAGTTGGTAAGAAATACCATTCTTCTTATAGACTCTAATTCCCTTGAACTAATAACCTTTTAGAATATGAGGCCCTAATTTTAGGCTTACAATTTTCCATAAAAAATAAGGTCATAAAACTACTAGTCTATGGTGACATAAAACTAGTAGTCAATCAAGTAAGAAGCAAGTATAAATGTGAGTTGTCATATCTCAAGAGGTATAAATTTAGAGTGTAGGATTTAGTGGAATATTTTGATGCCTTCAACATTGTTTATGTCCTTGGGAAAGAAAATAAAGTTGTTGATGAGTTTCCATCTACTGCAACTAATCTCATGCCAGACCAAGATTCACCCAAATTTAGTATTTATCTTGTACCTTGCCTTTCTATCTCAAATAATGTCAACCATTTATAGGTATTTAGTGATGACCAACAAATCCTAAAATTCATGACTAGTTTAGGAGCAATTGAATTTTAGATCATTGATGAGGCTAATAAGAATGCATTTGGAGAAGACAAATTTGATGGTAAATTCATTCAGTTGAATGATAATAAGATACCTAAGGTGATAGTTGCCTTAAAGAGTCTAATTGATCAAGGAAAGTTAGATAAATCTTTGAAGGTTCCCAAAGTAAGTGGGAAGGATTACAATGTTGTTGATTTTGGGCCTCAAGATTAACCTTATCTAGTTAACATTGGAAAAGCCTTTACTAGTACTTAGAATAAGAATTCCAAGGATCTATTAACAAAGTATAAATATGTCATAGCTTGATATTATGATGACTTGAATATTTTTGATCCAAGAGTCATCAACCAAACTATACCTCTTAAGCAAAGTTTTAAACCCTTCAGGTAGAAACAAAGGCTTCTGAACCTTATTTTAGAACCTATGATCTTCAAGGAAGTCAAGAGATTACTAGATGCTAGAATTATGTTTCCCATCAAACACTCTACTTGGGTAGCCAATTTGGTGCCAGTCAGGAGGAAGAATAGTGAAATTAGACTATGTATTGACTTTATAAATTTGAATAAATCATTTTTAAATAATAATTATCTTCTTCCTCTATTGACTAGGTAATATAAATTGTTTCAAGTTCAACCATGATGTCTTTTCTTGATGGTTTTTAGGATATAACCAAGTGTTGGCTGACAAAGAAGATAGAATGAAGAAAACTTTCACAACTAAGTGGGACACCTTTGCATATAAGAGGATGATTTTTGGATTGATAAACACAATAGTAACCTTTCAAAGGGCCATGTACCATGCCTTCTAAGGCCTGATTGGTAAGTGTATCATAATTTACATGGATGATCTAACTATTTTTTCCAAGAATACGGAAGACCATTTCATGAATTTAAAATAGGTTTTCGAAAGGTGAAAAATGTATAGAATCTCCCTTAACCCTAATAAGATCATTGTTTGTGTTACTAAAGGTAAACTATTAGGCCATGTCATCATTAAGGATGGAATTTCCATAGACCCTAAAAGATAGGAAGCTATATCTAAGATAGAGCTTCACAATAGTAAAAAGGAATTAAAATCATATTTTGGTAAGATAAACTTTGTGATAATATTCATTTATGGCTTTGTAAATAGTTTCAAACCATTGAATGACATGCTAAAGAAGGATGTCAAAGTCTCATGTAATGAGGAATCCAAGAAAGCCTTTGAAGACATCAAAAGTGAAATCAATCAAGATTTATTCTTAATAAGTAATAACTTTTCAAAATACTTTTATTTGTACTCTTTCTCCTCTAATCATACTCTTATTGTTATTTTGACTCAAAAAATAGAAGGATCTGACCATTTAATTGATTTTATAAGTACTTATTTGAAAAATGTTGAGTTAAACTATCCCTTGATTGATACGAAAGCCTTTTCATTAGTTAAAGCTATCAAGAAATTTAGGCACTGCATTTTTAGGAACAAGGTGAATGCTATTCTATCAAATCTAAATACTAAGCAAATGGTAATTTAGTGTGAACTTAGAGAATGGAGGGGTAAATGAATATCTATTATTCTAGAGTATGACATAGAAATAAAGATTATAA
The DNA here is from genome assembly GCA_037957365.1 of Torreya grandis. NCBI lineage: Eukaryota > Viridiplantae > Streptophyta > Pinopsida > Cupressales > Taxaceae > Torreya > Torreya grandis. The sequence goes on along the minus strand of JARHVA010003293.1, from coordinate 105,186 downwards.
AATTGGTAAGGTTCCAAGTCTGATCCAAATGATTGATAATATCATCCCTGAGCTAAACATTCTACAATTTGATTATCAAAGATTCAAAGCTAGTGAGTGCCATGATTCCGTCATTTATTTACTAATCAATGGTACTTGTCTTGTAGGATTGACTAGGGAGTAGAGAAGAGATTTGAAGCTCAAGGAAACTCACTACCTAATCAAGTATGGTATCTTATACTAAAAAAATTAAAAAAAATTAAAGGTGTGTATCTGAGATGTATCTCTAAAGAAGAAGCCACTAAAATAATGAGAATTTTCCATGAGAAGTTGGGATATGGGCATCCATTTGGGATAACCATGGCTCATAAAACTCTTATGGATGGTTAATATTGGCCCACAATATTTAAGGATGTTCATAAACATGTAAGGGAATGTCATTCATTCTATATATTCAACACAAAAGAACGTAAGGCATCAATGCCTTTACAAGTAGTCATGATTGACAAACCTTTTACCCAATGGGGGCTAGTCTTTATAGGGGTTGTCAACCCTAACTCATCAAAAGGTCACATGTATGTTTTGATAGCTACTAACTATTATACATATTAGACTAAAGCTATAGCCACCAAATAATGCAAGACTAAAGAAGTGATTCGTTTCTTAGAAGAAAACATATCCACCATATTTAGAACTCCAATCTCTTTGTTATGTCACCATGGGTCAGCATTCACATCCATAGCGATGAAAAAATGGGCATATGATAATAACATAATCCTCAAGTTCTCATCCAACCATTACCCTTAAGGTAATAATGTGTCTGAATCAACAAAGAACTTGATGAAAGCCATTAATAAGGCTATTATAGACAAACTTAGAATATGACACAAGCTTCTCAATTATGCCCTTTAGGAAGATAGAACAAGAGTAAATCAAGATATTAAATCATCTCCCATTTTTATAGTATATGACTAGACACCTATATTCCCCATCACACTCAAGCTACCAAATTACAATTTTATGCTAAAGTACATGGAGGAAGACCAAGAATTTACAAACTCAAGGCTATTAGATATTGTCTATATGGAAGATTCATGAGAAAAGGATTTTTCTCATTTTCGTAGACATCATACCATGGTGAAGAGGTGGTTTGAAAAGAGATCAAAGATTTAGGTGTTCAGATAAGGGGATTTAATTCTCCTTTGGGACAAAGAATTTGAGCTTAAGGGAAAACATGGAAAGTTCACACCTTTGTGGATTAGCCCCAATCAAATTGTAAACACACTTGAAGACAACACCTTTAGAATCAAAGACTTACAAGGAGTATATTTCACACTACCCACCAATGGGTAGTACCTCAAGCATTACTTCTTTACTTCTCCTCTTAAGGTCTTCATGGAGTAAATCAATAAGATGGTAAGACTTGGTGTTGGTAGGCTAGTTAGTTTCCTTTAGTTCTTTCCTTCCTATCTCTTATTTATACATAAGCATGTATATATTCATTTACTTCTCATTTACCTTCTACTTTACTATTTTTGTTGTGTGTTTGCTTTTGTTTCCTTATTCCTTACCTCTAATAAGTCCTATGAAATTAACCCTTATCTTAAAGTTTATTTTGTTTGCTTGAAACTCCAAAGTTCAAGAATGTGTGGATGAACCTTATACATATGCTAACCATGGGTCTGAGATGTTAGCCTAATGTTATGATTTGAATAAACTAGTAAAGATTGATGGAAAAGGACAACTATTCCATGAGAGATTAAACATTGTCTTAACCTGAATTTAATTTTAAGAAGATTTGTACTTGTGGGATGAAAGCTTAATATGTTGAGGCATAGTCATGATTTCACTTAACAAACATGTTTACCTGGGAGAATGGTTACATGTGATTATTTTAAGATCAAAAACTTGAATAAATCCTTAAACTTAGATACCTTGGTTCCCAACTTTATTGAAAGCATAAAAGATCTAAGAATACAAAAATAATAATTCAATGCAAAATCAAAATATTTTTAAGCATAGGTGATTTTGGTAATCTCCATCAGGGTTGTGGATACCTATTTGGTAGTATATCAAGGCCTTGAGAGGATCCAAAGGCATCTTTTTTGGGGTTATTGATTCTTGGATGGTAGTAAAGCAATTCCCAAGATGTCCCTGAATTAGAAGCATCATTATTCATGAACATCTAAACATGCTCCAAGTCATTGTAAGTGATTAAAAACATGAAACCTAGAAGTTATCCCATGAATCCCATGGAAGATAGTAAGTGGAATCAAATCACACACACAACATGGCTATGTTTTGATGTTTGATCCTAATCCTACATATGCAAGGCTTGTTTCAACCATGAATAGATCTTTATAATGGCATTGATCAAGTAGGATAAATGACCTAGTTATTTATCTGGACTGGAGTCTCTAAGTTCTAACATATTGCTATGTTTCCCTCAAAATTTGGCATTTGTTCAAGTCAACATACACTAATTTTTTTGAAAATTGGGACCCTTGAGATACTTTAAACATTGTCACTTATAAATCCATATGATTAGATAATTATCAGAATTTGAAGATCACCCATTTTGATAAAAATGGCCTATGTACTTGTAATTATGATTTTGGCTTGCCTAATTTTGCTAATAATTAGTTTTCATGTCCTAAAGTTGTAGGTTTCTTTAAGTTCTTACTAACTGATCATGCTTAGAGCTTATAGATTAACTCTATTTAGGATTTCACTAGCTTTGGTTTGTGAAAAATCAAACCTAGATTTATGTTTTGAAAGCTTTCCTTTAACAAACCCTATCATAAATGCTTGGTTCAAATTTACATTTTATGGGAATGCATTTGGTATGAATATTTTGAATTTTGAATTGAACCTAATTTTATTCTAAGGCTTAGTCATGTTAAAAAAACTACCAAACCATATACTAAAATCATTCTTGGTCCCTTTTCATTATTCTCCCCTTCTTATTTCCTTTATTTTTAACCAATTCTAACTTTTGTATTGGTAGGGTCATTTTAAATTTTCAAGCATGGTCCCCTTTATTACCTATTTATCCTAAAGTCTTTATTCTAAGGCCTCATTTGTTTTTTTCAACACAAAAAGAGACCTTAGACTTAATTTTTTATCCTAAGTTCTTAATTCATCCTGAATCCTAACTTAGACACTTTTAACTTTTGCAGATCCAATAACTCTCACTTCATTTCCCACATGATCAAATAGAGCAAAGGAAGATCAAAGATCCTAAAGCCATAACCCTTCATACCAATCCTAAATCATCCTAAGGGCCATGATTAACGACCTATTCTTAAGTGGAAGTAAAGATTAAAAGGCACGAGATCACCTAAGGCTAAATGGGACCCATTATTAAACATAAGCTTAAGCCTAAGCTTTTACGTAAGGCCTCAATGTATTTTTTAATACAATAAAACCTGAAGTTAAAACTTAAGTTTTAAAATTTAATCATTCAAAGGAACTAATCATGTACAAGTGTCTAGATTAAAATCAATGGTTTGTCATCACTCACCCAAAATGGATCCAATGGAGTAGAGATAACATTAAAATTTTCAAGGCCAAAGGAGTCCTACGAGGATGATAAGTGTCATCATCTCAAGGATTTGGACAAAGATCAACAACCCATGGGTCCTTCTTAGGGTCAATAAGATCAAATCTTAGGATCTACATAAAACTACCACATCCCACATTCAAAGCTCAAAGTTAATAAGAACCTTGAACTAATGGTTTACACTCACTCAGAACTTAATCAAATGACTCTTGCTTCATCATAGATCTTGATCAGATGGAGCAATTTATATCTAAGATCTATGGATGGAGAAAATTTTACATTCTCATGAGTTTCATTTTACATCCATGAGGCCATAATTGACATCTACAAGACCATAAAATTCAACCTCATATAACATTTTGTATAGATAATTTGATGTGTTTTATATTATTTGAGGGATCATATGATATCATGCTTTAAAACATGGCACCAAATATTTTATCCTGAGTCTATAACATGTTTATTGACATGAAATATAACTTAAAATATTTTAGCCTGAGTTTCTTTCTATGACCATGTAATAATTAAAGTTTGCACATCTTTTAGGACCAATGGATCATGCTTCGTTAGTCCTATATGATCCAATGATGCAAAATCACCAATGACTATTTACTAGGTATCGAAGAGCCCATGGGCTTGACACATCGTAAATGCACATTAAATATGTGATTGATGTAGAATATAGAGCTCAAAATCCCATTAAGGTTCCAAGTGGTAGAACCATGAAGTTAGATGTAAAGATGACCAATAATATGTGAGATTCAGGATCAGAATCATTGACCCACATTGATCTTTGGATAATGACCCAATGATGCTAAGCAAAGGGAAAATTTTAAATAAAAACAACTAGTGTTTTGAATGTAGTTATGAAAACTGCCACAAAAGTTTCTAGATAGATGCCAAATGAGTGCCACATAAGCACAAAACAACAAAAATGAAGATCTTGTGTGCTAAAAAAGGAAAACATATAAAGTTAAAGGTCAAAATCAAATTTGAGGTATAAATGAGCCTAAGTATAAGTAATCCATCATCATTAAATATTTATGAGAGCCCTAAACATACATAAAATACCTAGATTTAAACTTAGATTGATCATAGTCAAACTAAAAAGAGTCCAATTACAATTTGAGCATGAAAGAATTAACCCAAAGACCATTTACAACACAATGATGAGTAATTTATGAGTTTAGAAGCCATGAAAACTTGAAGACAATAATACAGGGATGAGATAGAGTTGTACATGTCAATAGATAATGAAGGGAAGGTATTCAAAGATAAAAACTTAGACACTATAGCATTGAACATGGGTAATAGGAACTAGTTCAAACTCTTTTAGACCATTGAAGAGATGTAACCCATCATGAAAGAGGGAAAAATTATTTCCACTCTGAATAGAAGACACTACAACCTAGTTGTAATCTAAATGGCTAGCCTCCACCATGTTTTGACCAAACCTAAGGTAATCCACTGTATTAACATCCTTACTCTCATTTTTAAAGACTATAAAATTGAGTAAGGTTAGATTGTTCACAAAAAGACATTTAAGAGAATTGCATATAATTTCCCATTAACCTTTGAGAATTACTAAAAACATTAAAAACCCTAAGTAGACTTGCCCACCTTCAAAGAAGGGACTAGCAAGAATAACTTAGACGCCATCCTTAGGCCATGATTTCTCCAAGGGAACCATGCGATTTTAGACCCTATTGGCATTATCTTAGTTCCCCAATTTAGAGAGGGGGTTAGGGTCATTATTAATCTATTGAGTAGAATATCTAGAGACCCTTCAACCACTTATGTCAATAATAATTGGGTGTAATACATCTAATTCATGGTAGATAAAGAGCTCACTCCCTTAATTAGAGAGATGATCAGTGTCCATCTAGAATGATAATTTATGACCATCAAGAAGAAGACCATTACCTAATTCTTCATGATGTCCTATCTATTGTATGCCTTGATAGCTTTTACCAAGATTCCTTATATCAAAAATTTATCACCTAAGGGTAGATTCACAGTCTCTTAACATTATTCAAAACTACACATTTTCAAATATAGACACAAGATGTAGTTCATTTGTGATTGTGTTTATCCTACTTTAGTATAATCCATTATGGGGATCTCCATGCCCAAGATTAGTCCTATAATTAATAAATATTTATAGCTAATGGGAGATATCTGGTTGTATCTAGATTATATAGTGATAATAATTGAAGGGATTTTGATTCAACCCTACAAGTTGCATGTTTATGTTCCCATCAAGATGGTAGAGAAAGAAATTGCATACCAACTTCTTCATGGTGTAGAAAGAGTGTGAAAGGATAAGAGGAAAGGCCTTTTCCATCCCTTTCTTATGACCATTAACATAACTATGATATAAAATTAGGATCATGTGAGTATTGAATCCAAGCACAAGTAATATTTAAACTTGTAGCTTGATGAGTTGAAGAAGTGGAACCCTAGTGGCATAGTCTCCAAACATTTGAAATCTAAGCAATTTCCCAAGATAGTATACGAGCACTAGCTCAGTGCCCATGATACCTTATACATCAAAGAAAATAATTTTGAAGAAATATTAGCTAGGCTTAAGGGACATAACGTTATACTTAAGCATATATCGGCCAATGATCAGAAACCCCCTAGAGATATATGGCAAATGGGGCCCCTACAAGGCCCTTTATTACCTGGCCCTTACAGGTCCCCTCAAGTGCAACCATAAATGGAAGGAAAACATCCCCAAGTATAGATTACATAATTTCCTAGCAAGGAAAAGATATAATAAAGTCTTGGTGAAGGACCCTCATCCCCTATTGAATTCTTAGACATGAATGCCTTAGATCCAGATGAGATAGTGGAAGATGCCCTCAAGGTCCTTATTGAGGCATATGGGTTTGACGAAGAAGAGGAACATGTTGAAGAAGCATAAGACCAAATAGACAAGGCTAATAAATAATAATGGAAAGACTTTACCTTAGATCTTAGTCTTAGTGGCATCTTTGAGGAGGAGAAAGGCAAAATTGGCAATTGTCCTAGTCGGGTAAAAAAAGCCCAAGTTGAATTTCACTCATCCTAAGAGTGAAATTAACTTTCTTAATGATGAATACCCTATCCATGAACCAATTAACCCTTATTAATTCATCTATGGGAAAATGTAGAAGATCACCACCTTATCCCATGCATGGGCCTTAGCCAAATCTATCAATATTGATTTACATGATGATACCAAGTAATGAATAAGGGATTTGATGAAAGAAGAGGAAGAGAGAATAATAGTGGCCATTATAGGGTCATATAACAAGAAAGTGGAGACTCTAATATATTCAATCAACACCCAGATGGAGGCTTTTTAACCTCCAAAGTACATAAAACTAACTACCGCAATACAATTTAATCTTGAGATAATAGGCTTTAGAAAGAGTGACAACAAGAAAGGCCATGGTGGGGACTAAATAATTCACCTTTCAAAAGGTTGAGCCATTTTCAAGTTTAACTCGAATTGGGGGATAATATCCTAATGAACTCCCCATCCATGAGGAAGACATAGAAATCCTATTTGAGACTCATTCAACTTAGTTCATAGTAGGCATTAGATGTATGGATCAAAGGATATATAACCTCAAGAAGTAAAAGGAAAATTTAAAGACCTAAGAAGTGCTATGAGTCCCATAAGCAATGGTTAAAATGCTTGATGAATCCTTCATGACATGGTTGATGCCTTGAAATCAATGAAGCTGAGGTAATGTACATTGGCAAAATATAATATACTAGCTAAGGGTCTAATATACCAATGGAAATCTTCATAGGACAAAATAATAGGGTTAATCAACATATTGGCTGGAAGGAAAATTCCTAGATTAAAAACAATTAGTTTGGGACATTTGAATGTAGTTTTGGGAATAGTCATTGACAAAGTCCATAAACTGAATGCCTAGTCTAAGGATCTAGAGAGACTCTTGAAGGATGACGAGGAGATAGTAGAAAATATTAAACAACTCCTTGGGACTATTCTCAATAAACCGACATAGCCCACTATCCTAATCATGAATTCAAACACAGGGCTACTTTGGTAACACAAGATATAAGAATTAAAGGTCAAGGCTAATATAGGGAAAATAATAGTAGGATCTTGGACATTATCTCTAATGTAGGTGAAATGATAACTAAGGTAAAGAGCATTGAGGAAGCCATGTCCAAAAATGATAGGGAGTTAAATGACCTAGATGACAAAGAGGAAGAGTCTCTCCTAAAATTAGCTATGGATTTGGAGTTAGTTAATGATCAACACCAAAAGGATATGAACATCCTCCAACATTAGAAAGTGATTTCTTAGGTATAGGTCCCACCAACTAGCTAAATAATATTCCATTTTATAAAACTTTATAACATTTTGACTGAGGAATATTCTTTCGTAAAGGCATATGCTAATTTTATAGTGTATTTGCTTCTAGATCAATCTATTTGGAAAAAAAAATGTATTATATAATTGTAAATAAGGATACCTATCATTATTTATGTATATTTGTATCTTGTAACTGACTTGAAAACTACCTTGTCCTTCTATAAAAGGCAACTTTTCCATTTTGTTAAGTGAGATAATTTTGAAGAAAATTTGTATACTTTGATAAATTAATACAATCAAGGAATTCTAAAAAGATTGTCCAAATTTATTGTGTCAATTGTTAATATGGATTTTCTCTCAATTGTTAGTTCTAAATATTGAATTTGAATGGCTATTATGAATTATGAACTTGCATCTTTGATATAGGGTTTCTAATTTTTGCTTATGCTAGATTAGTTGAAAGATCTTGAATTTATTTCATTTCATTTATTCTATATTTTAGATGTGCTAATGTTATTTGAATTTGGTAAAAAATATTTAAATTAAATCTATTTCTTGTTTGTATGATTTCATATTATCCTTAGAATTTGCATAGTGTATGGTGAAATCTAAGATTACACTATTTTTTATTATATACTAGTTAAATGCATATTTGGTTGAAATTTAAGCCTTGTCATGATGTTTGAGATAAAGACTAGCAATCACACTTTTATTTTTTACCCTACCCTTTCCTTTTACTTATTTTTGACCGTATCACTCTAGTTTAGATCCCAATGTAAAAATTCATCTAGATTAGTATTTAGCATAAAACTATAATCAAAACTCATTAAGATCAACATAGATAATTCAAAATTTACAAGAACCATGGTGGTTCCCAACCACCAAGTAATATAAATTTGTGGAATAGTTTAAATTGCTCTACCTCTATTTCACCATAGGTAACTAGATTACCAAAATTTACTACTCATGCCATGAATTCCCAAAATTCTAAAATGAGAAGTGTTCTTAAACACTAAGAGCACCTATGATACACATAAAGGCATCAACAACTTCCTTTTTTTGTTGTTCAATTTCACTTTAATTATATGGCCTTCAAAGCCTTTCTAATTGATCTTGTATGAACTTAAGTACCCTAATGGGTCACATGTTTTGAAAATATTCCTTCTCGACTATAAACTTCATATCCACCTAGCTGAAAGATTTTACTAGAATAAAAAAGATTGGGTTGTGGGGAAGTGTGCTCTTTTGGTGAATGGTTTTTTATTATAACTTATTAGTAATTTGTGATTAAACCTGAATTTATCCTATGACTATGTTATTTTTATTTTCATATTTCTTATTTTTATAATACCCTTTCTTTTAATTACACAATACATCTATCATCTATCTGTTCTACTTCTAAACTATTCTTGCCTTCCTCTTCACATGTCTAATATTCATCTCATTCTATATCCTCTCACTCTATCTACCAACATTCATCATCATCATTATTCATTCTTAGTTCATCCTCTCTCTCATAACATCTTCACACTCATTCATAATTTAATTTACTAATTTTAACTTTACTCATAGCTACTTGGGTTTTTTTCTATTTATTCCATCTATTGTATTATAGCAATTCATGTTTTGAATCTAGAATTTTCTTTTGACTCTTCTTCCCTTGTGTCTCCATGTTATATTTAGGTTAAAACCTTACCTACTCATCTATCCATCATGTTACACACACCCCCATACACACAAAATGACTACTCTATATTAGATAAAGTAGGCACCATGGCCTTATCCACAATCAACATCTTTATTAGGAGAGGTAGTCAGTACAAAACAATTTCTATAATTCCTTAGAAAAAATGGTCTTATGCAACTTCAAATTCTACATAGACTTGTACTAAAATTTTTGTAATATATCCATCTATGTTGGTAGCAACCTAGTATTATATTTCTCTCATCTAATAAATTTTTAGTTTTAACAGCTGGTTTATCTTCTCTTTAGTCTAGTTAATTATTTATTTCATTCTAGGATTGAAACAATAGTATTCCAATCTTGTCATCCAGTTAGTTAGCAATTTAGGTAATTCACACCAAAAAAATTAATATGTTTCTTTATATATGTGCTCATAAACATTTTCACTTATGGTAAGACTAGTCCTTTTAGATTCTTCTTCTATGAAATTAGATATTTTTTGGTCTAACCATGTTTTAATGTCTTTCTACCTTAGTAACCATCTTAGCATAGTTTTCTCTAGAATGAGTGTTTCCATGCTCATTACACCATTGTTAGAAGAGGTTATTGATATAATACAACATGATAAGGATGAGGATAAATAAGTCTTATTCAAGTGTGTTTGATAGTATAGATAATTAATATTTAACAAGGAAGACAAAAACATGTAATAAAGGTATTATTATGTGTTTGATAGGAATTAGGATTAACTAGTACTTCATTAATCATTCATAGAGAAAATAAAATAACTTATATATGATTAAACCATACATTAAACATGATTATTCATGAAAGGAACAAAATAATAAATACAATAAGTAACCATAACAAAATATTCTATATTGATCTCAATAAAGGTTCATTCTATTCTTTATATAAGCATACATACACATAGTCATTTATAGTCCCTAACTATTCACATTCTTCTTGTACTTTAGCATGAAAATATGAGATTGTTCATCTTATATCCTTTTAAAAGTCATGGAGGATAGGAAAAAATACATATAGATGAAAATTGAATACATAACACACAAATATATGAATAATATCTTGTGTATATTTACTTATTTTGTTTCTTCTCCTAACAAGCAGGGTGACATGAGGTCTAAACAGGTCTAAATACTTTCATCATGTAGCCAAAATATAGGGGTAATGAGTTATAAATTAACATGTATGTTTGAATAATATAGGGTGATTTAATATGGTTTCAAACTCAAGTAATATTTAATTATAGTTTTTATTGTCTTCTATAGCACTTTGAAAGTTCAAGTGACTCTATAATAAAACAATGACATCATAGTGACATACTTTCTAGACAAAGTGACCTTATGTGAGTCAAATATGATACTATATATAAAAGAGAAATAAAATGGGTTGATATTAAATTCTTGATGTCTATCATCACCTATCGGAGGATCCTAAGTTTCTCAAATGAGGTGTCTATAGTCAGTCTACAATGTACACTATGTTGGCATTAGAAACTAAGAGTAGAATCCTCCAAACAACTAGCTTATTTGGAATGAAAATGGTACTAATAGACCAAAACACATTTTAATGAGTTGATTCATAGTTTTTTGACTCAGAATAACACCTATAGGTACCCCTTTTAGCCTCATAATGGCACCTATAATTTGACTATAGTATGACAGTGTATTTGGAACATGATACTTTAGGTGTTGACAAGTCCTAGGGTATGGTATGAGTATGTAAAACTATGAAATAATCCTATATATATTCAAGGGGAATATAAACATGATACACATGGTTCATAATATCAATCATTTATTTGAATTGAATAGTCCACATAGTACACAATTTGTTAACTAGACTTGGGCAGTAAATAGTACATTTGGAGGTGGTAAAGATGTATGGGTGTTATGAAATTATTATAAAAAATTCATAATGGTGATAGAAATTTTAAATTATTATTATATCAAGGAGATATGTTATAAAGGGTTTCAAACTATAACATATAGGATTGACTCAAAGTCTTTGCATAATCAATGTCATATAAAGTCTACCTTGAGAAATTAGAGAGTTGATGCCCCTTCAGAAGTGATCTAAATTTGAAATTTTACACAGAGCGTTCCCATGACCTATTGTATCCCTACACGACCTCAGTTTAATTTATATTATATGGAGACTCCCTTTTTTATATTTTAGACATAGGGCACTCCTAGAGAGGAAAAATTATAGGTTTGACATGAAGAGGACAAGAATATTTGTTGGGAAGTGTTAGAACAATATAAGTAAGGTGTATATTTTTTAAAAAAAAATAAAAAAACATGAATTAGAACTTGAAATATTTAAAAACCACTCACAGATGATTATGAAAAACTATGTAAAGTCAGGCCTATTAGGCCTAAAACTATAAAGGGGTATAATTCTATCTCTAAAACCAAGTGAACCTTAAAATTCATTATATTACTTTCAAGGAGAGATATAATCTTAATTTAATCTATTGGTGTGTAGGGAGATCACACAAGTTGGTCAAACTTGACCTTTTTCACCTTAGGGGTACCTCGTCTCCACTCTCAAACTTGAGATGCCAACTTCAAGAGCTCACACTAGTATGTACACATTTTATGAGACCCTAAAGAGATATTAATGATTTAATAGGGTCCCTAATAATATTTTAGTGAAACTTGTTCATAGGTTCAATGTTTAATTTTTATGAAGAAATGCTAAGAGTCAAAATGTGCTAAAACACTTCAAAACCCTTGTTAAAGACCTGATTGGAAGGATATGGATGGAAATACATGTAGAAGTTATAGTTTTAAATATAAATGGTTTGAACTTATATATTATTCTCCCATGCTCTTACCCTCATGATTTGTTTGAACCTTATTTTTATGGATATGGTATAGAACAAGGTATTTTGACATATTTTGATTATTTTATAGGTGCAAGAGAGTTTTGAAGGATAAATATCACTTAGGGAGGTCAAGTGGGACTTTTCATATCCCCATATATCAAATTATTTCTTCAAAAAATCACACAAACATCTCTACTAGGTCATTCACTTCATGTAATCTGTGAAAGATAATGGAAATGTAGAGCGACTATCAAGTGAGAAAGTGATAAGTCTAATTAGGAGGAATTTGAAAGTCTAATTAATGAAATGTAAGGGAAGGGGAATATTTAAAGGTGTAATTTCACCCCTTACATGGATTTTATTGATAAATTAATGATCATTTGGGTGACATATGTCAGGACCAACTTACAAGGCTAGTGATGGTGACTACAAATGATGAGAATAAGTGTCTAGAAGAATACCAATATGTAAGAACACATATAATGCATGTTGAAGATTTTTTATAAACCTTAATTGATATTTCATAGGTTTTATCTCTCCCTATTCTATTTTTGAGTTCTCAAGAGAGGTCTAATGATGAAGGTAGTTTCAAGAAGCCAACTGAGAGTATCTTATGCCAATTTTGGGGAGTTTGATGTTTCTAAGGGACATTTATCCAAAGATACATTTAATGGTATATTTAATACCCAATTATACTTAAAATTTAACCCTATCTCTTATCTTGACACTTGTTCTTATGACTCTTGATCTTTATTCTTCTCTCTCCTCTCACACATTCTATAAATATAAGCCATTTTGGATCTTGTATGATAATTTCATAGCTAGTATGGTGAATCCTTGCTAGTTTGATATTATACTTTACCTTTTAATAATACATAAAATTTGGTTTTGAGTTCATATACTATCTTTTCAAAGTGTGTGAAGAGATGTATAGAGAATAATTAAGTGATTGGCATCTATCCTTGCTTTCTCTCAATCCTTCCATGTTTGATGCAAGTTATTCTAGCCTACCAAGTAACATGAAGTGTTTTCAAGTGTATGGTTATATTTTAAAGTGTAAAAGTAACCCTAGTTTTCTAAAATTATCTCTATTTCACTTACCCTGAGTAGTTTTCATGCATATTACCTCTATGTTGAAATACTAATGTTAGAGTATTCTAAGACTTTGAAGCTAGTGTTGTAGGTCATGTCACTTAGTGTAAGAGTATGTTAGTCAAGTTTATATATTTATTTTGTATCACCAATTTAGATTATATTAATATTATGTCTATTTCTACCTCTTTTCTTTCAATAAATTAGTTAGTATAGGTGATAATCACTTAAGGATCAATCTAGGGAACTAGTCCTTAAACCAAGAGGTCTACCTCTACTATAGACAACCCACAGGCCTATAGGTATTCCAATTTTGACCAAATATTATAGTAGGAATTAAAAATTTCCTTTAGGGTTCAATATTTGGTGATAATATTTCTATCATACCTAGTGGTATATTACCCTAAATATAACTCATCAAGGTGAATGTTAGTATTGATAACATCACAATTGTATATGGTGTTATACTCAGTTCTTGATGACTCCATTTAATGTAAAATATGGTTATAGACCATTATTTTTTCATATAACTATTCTTTTAATTCATGGTCCTTACTAGGTTATCTTCTAGTAGATTTTTTCATCCTATAAACCCACCTCTTCAACCTGGACTTCCTCTTGAAGTTCAACATCCTTGGCCTATTCTACCTTTTGAAGATCAATAGGAATTTGATAGTCAATAATATCAAGAGAGTGAAGAATAACTTGAGGAGAAAATATCTAGGCATCATTCCTTCCCAACATTTAACACTTAAAATACAATCCATCATGATGCATATGATGACATTCCCCCTAATGCTACAAAGAGAGTTCCTACATTCAATGTTGAAGACCATGTCACTCCTAGTGAGCACATTAAGGATATCTCAAAATTATATATTTTATACAATGTCACTGAGATCAATATTTACATTAAGATCCTTACCATGTCCCTTATAGGGAAATTACTTGACTGGTATAAGACTTTTATTGGTGGGAGTATCATAACTTGGGATGATTTTGGAGATCTACCAACATCAAGGTTTGAAGATAAAAGTGATTACACATCACTCATCCATCAAATAAATGTAATTAAAAGATCTTCTAAGGATATAGTGAATGATTTTAATGATATATTCCAAAGGACTTGGCATACGTTTCCTCCTCCCATGATACTACATACTAATTTCATGTTTCATGCATATCTAAGGTATATTAGAATTAACATATCCATCATGTTATAATCCATGGGTCACTACACCTTACTTGAATCATACGACCTTGACATTATATCTAAGAATGGACTCATATAAGCTAGGAATTTACCTCCAAAATTATCTATGATTCTACTTCCAAATAATTTTATTATTGCTCCAAGTGTTTCCCAAAATCCAAATACCAATACCAAGCCTAAAATTGCCCTAAAGAGGGCAGATGATGCCATTGATAAAGATGAAATAAATTAGTTCTTAGAAGATAGGCTTAGGCAAAAAAATCTAAAAAAATATTTGAATCAAAACAACTATCCATATCCTCAATAATAAGGTAAAAAATATGGACAGGGGAGAGGTAGAAAAGTATGACTGCAAGCATGGTACTCCTAGAACTCCTAAACCTTCTTCAAATCAGAATGCTGGAAGGTCTACTCATGTTTCTCTAATGTCTAAAGTTAAAAATATTTCCTTGTCTTCAAGGACTCAATAAAAATTGAATGTTTCTAATTTGAACATTGTTGATTCATTGAAAAGTGCTAAGGCTAGTATTTCTCTTTGGTATGTCCTTCTCATGTCTATTTAAAAGGAACTCTTATAAAATCAGCTATCCATAATCCATGTTATCTATCCATCATCAATATATAGTCATAAAAATGTTGATATTACTAATTATCATATTAAAATTTTAGAACCCTATACCAAATTTGAGAAGCCTCCACCCTTCTACCTCACTCTCATTATGGTGGACAAACTTTTTCATAACCATATAGTAAGGCTAACACATTAGTTATGCCCCAAGTTGTAGCTGATAAATTAGACCTAAAGTATGAACCATATAGTAGGGGGTACTAAAAATTTATTGGATAATTGATAAGTCAATAGGTCTAGTCAAAGGATTGAAATTTTCTATTCATGATTGTCCATGTTTCCCTATCCTTTAAGACATTATGGTTATCGACTTGACTACCCACTTTGTTATCTACCTCTCAAGTTATTTCACAATGAAGATATGAGGCTACCTCTCATATTATTAGTAATTATTAGCCTTAATGATGAGCTATAGAGCAAAGTTAATTATCAATAATTAACCACTGGCTAAATTTCACATTGAACCTTATGTGGAAGTAAGCTCTAATTTGAATTATGTCATCAATGATCATGAAGAGTGCATTGTTGATGATGGGACATATTCTAATATTGAAGTCATATCTAACTTATTTATAGATTAGTATGGTGTAGACACATATGGACATGATCCATATACCTACTTTGAAAAAATTGATCTTGGGACCTATATCATCCATGAAGAAGCATATAAGCAATCAGAGGTAAGCATTGAGAATTATTTCTCATAAACTAATAAAGGAAGTTAATTGATTCATGTATATTATGATGATATTTTTATTTTATGCTCAATATCCTCCCTTTAATATGGTTAGCCCTTAAAAATTGAACTACATAATGGGAACAACCCCAGGCTATGGGTCACTTATAGTGGGGTTAGACTTTCGAAGAAGGCCAACTTCCTCTTGATGGTAAACTAAACTAATATAAATAACTAATAAAATGGTTATAATGGGTTTAAGGGATCCTAATGAGCCTAAAATTTGATGTACCAAAGTTAAATGGACACTCATACAAGCTTGAAACCATATTGAATCAACATAATACAACCATAGCTCACATAATCTTACTAATTGCATAAATATTTCATAAAAGATGTTCCAAGTAGAAAAATAATCTATACATGTAAGTTATCTTGAATACACCTTCAAAGAGGCAATCATAAGGATAATTAACTAGGAAGATTAACCTTCACAAATTCATCATTCACAAGCACACTAACCATTAATCAATGACAAGTGAGAGGCAAAGAGTTAATCTTATTAATTCAAGAGGTAGTTCTCATAATATTTTTTAAATGTTTAACCTTATCAAATGATAATACTTTTGAAATAGTCTCAATGAGTATCATTTTCCTATAGAAATATGAAAATTCTAAAAATCTAAGAACCCCTACAATGGGGAAGAGACTAGGATATATAGGAGAAGGGGGAGAGATAAAGAAAGTGGGAGCATGCCTTCAGAAAGGGAACACATTATCCTAAATTATTAATTGAGATTGAGATGAAATATTTTCTCTAATGAATTCCTTGCCACCCTTTTGATCAATTATAACATTTTTCATGTCTTACCAAGTGGGAAAGTCCCCAAATGTTTTTCACACACATTAAATGCACTTAGCTGCAAGTCTTAACCACCAGATCTTTTTTTATTATTCACGCCATCTCCAATTTAATAAAAAAATTCATGTGTTGTATTATTATTAGTAATTTCATGTAGGTGTCCTAGTGAGTATATGAATTTATTTGATAGCTTAAGTAATAATGACAACATGTGTAATGTGCTTATCCTAGTGTGCCTATAGTTGGATTGGTTGATCTTTTGTTTTGGCATGGTTAGATATGTTCAAATATGATTATAGAGTATTTATAAAGTTAAAAATGTCCCTAAGATGTTTTATCAACTTCAAGTTATTGTGTGTATAATTGAAATTCATTTGGTTATCCATAGTTTTCATCTAGACACTTTGGGTCTAGTGGTAGAAAATTTGATGACATCACCATTATCATGTATAGATGAGTCAAGAGGAAATGGTCACATGGGTTTGTTATGTATTGTGCCTAGTTCTTATATGATAAATCTCAGGTCATGCACCTAAATGCATTAAAATATATCAAATTGCAAAGTTGGGATCTTAGGCATTTTGATAGTTTTTTCCCAAAGCAAAATTTCTATGAGGAAAGAAAGATCTAAGTATGTATTTTGATGATGGCATATCTCACACATGCAGACATAATAGGAAAAGGTGATCATATAGGTTTATTAAGTTTTATACCTACTTTATTTTTGAGAAATTTTATATCATGTATTGAAGCATGTAAAAATATATGAATGTGCAAAGTTGGCCTTATAGGCAAGTTCTAAGCATAGTTGAATCTATGATAGAATATTTTGAGAATGCATTTTAATGGAATTATATCAGAGGTCTTAGAGGGAATATTGAAGAGGCTAATTTATCAAAAAATGTATTAAGGTCTTTATCTCTCAAGTTTGATCTAGAAGTATCTATTATAGAAGAGAGTCATGATATTACTTAGTTAAAGATGGATCAATCACATGGCACCCTGACTGCATATGATATGAGAGTAAATGATGATATACCACCAAAGAAGGAAGCAACATTAAAGATATAAATGAACCCTAAGAATAAATTACAAGGTAATAAATCTAAAGAGGATGACATATCTGACATTGATGAGGATAAACTCATTAATTTGATTACTAGGAAATTGAACACAAGCTCAGGGAATTATAAGGGTAAACTACCCATAAAATATTTTAATTATAGAAAGATAAGACATCTTGCTATTAAGTGTCCTCATAATCATGAGAAGAATGATAATGAAGAGCATGGTGAAGGCCAAGATAAAGATAAGAAGACACATAGAAAGAAAGGATTTACAAAGTATAACAATAATGAGAAGTCCTTAAATAACAAGAAGAGTCTCTACACCAAACAAGATTGCATCTCATCAAATGAGAGTGAAGATAATAACTTAGAATATGATGATGAAGATGATGGTCATACTGAACATGAAGCTCTATTCATGGCCAAGGAAGGAAATTTCTAACATTAGAAGGAGTGTACTTGGAGTGATTTAGAAAATGATGAAGATGAGGTGGGTTATGATTCTATATTGATTAATGTTCTTGAAGAACTAAATATTGAGAAGATGATTAATAAAAATAGGAATATAAAATCAAGGACTATGAGGAAAAATTCAATGTATTTGAGGCAAGATTGGTTGCAGACTCGAAAGAGCATGAATGTGTTGTTATTTTTATTAGTTCTAAGTTAGAATCTATGATTGAAAGTCTTAGAACCAAATTAGAAGGATGCTCAAGGTATGTTTCTAGAAATGAGTCTTTGAAATCTGAGCTAGAAAAGACAATTAGTAAGGTGAAGACATTTGCCAGATTTTAAAAGATCTCATGTGATCTAGATAATATTTTGAGTGGTCAAAAGCATGTTAATGGTAGAACTAGTCTTAGATATGAAAAAGAATAAAATAGTGTTACTCAAGACAAGATGAAGACTAATGTGAACAAGGATAATCATAATTTGAAGACAAATCATCATACAAAGAATGAAGGTACTATAAAAGTAAAGATAAATCAGCTCAGATAGCCAAATTCCATGAGGTATGGAAGATTCAATGGCTATTATTACACATGTAATCAATTTGGTCATAGGGATAGAGAATGCAAGATACCTATTAGAAATAAGGTAAGGTAGGATACATTTACTGCAAGTTCTAAGCATAGTTGAATCTATGATAGAATATTTTGAGAATGAATTTTAATGGCATTATATCTCACACATGTGAAGGATTTAGGATTAGTTTTACACATGGATGAATTCTCCTATGTGAGCAGATCATATGGTCAAAATTTGAGATCGTGTATTTTATTATAGAGAACATTATTAAAGCTCAAATATGGCTTCTCAAATGGATTACAAGGATCTTCATAGTAAATTTTTCAAGAGGTAAAGATCAATAAAGTCTCAAGAAGATCAACAAAGTGCATTTACTCCAAGATGTGAGGAAGCAGTGAGATGATAAGTACACATTATTTAATGATTGATAGAATGTAAAGGATAAATATCCATGGTGAGTAGGTATTCATATAGATAGATTAAATGATGAGTGTTACTAGTTAAAGCCCTGGTTGATCCATAGAGATTGATGATGTGTGATGAGTCAGCATTGCAAGATTGCATGAGATGAGGTCAAAGTGACTAAAGTTTAACATTTGAGAATTGGCACCTATATGTTAAAGTTTTAATAATATCGATGGTGTGAGATTTATCTAAATCTGTGAAGACACAAGATGTAAGCATAGTGTGTGAATTTTAAGTATGACTATTTGCATCTAAATATTTGAATTTAAAAAGGAAATACCAATGTTTAGTTTTTGGGCCATAACTTTTTATCCAATAATAATTTTATAGTGAAGTAATAATAAAACTTGTAGAAGACTCCAAGGTGCATCTAAAAATATTGATTTGAAGATTTGTAAGTGTGAAAAGTTAAATATATTAAGGTTCAAAGTTGATTGTGTTCATACATGCACTGTAAGTGACCTAAAAAGATTGTTTGATCTTCTTTTGATATTGTTTCAATATCTCTTGGTGAATTGGCTATTGGGGAGTGTTGAATAATCCATAAGGATGATCTATGTGGTTTTTGGATGTGTGATCAATTTATATTGAGTATATACAATGATTAAAAAGTTGACTATGTTTTCATTCATAATGTTTGTATGCACTAGGTCAGTGTTTGAGTTTGATTATATATAGAGGTGAGAAAAGATGAATGTGATAATTTGAGTATTTAAAAAGGTACATAAGGAGTGTAATAATGTATTTTAAAGATGTATTATGTTATTTTATTGATTTATGAAGTGATAAATGGGTGAATAGGTCTCTATATGACCTATAAGAGCTACAAGGACCTCATTAAAAGGTGTAGTTGCTTAAAGGTGACCCATAGACACTATGGAAAACCTAGGAATATTTTTTTGAGATGTGTCTCAATGAGATAGATCCCTTAAGGGTTAATTCATGCCTAATTCCCAACCAAGATGGTGTTGATCATAAATTCTCTATAAATAGTGAAATCAAAGATGGTGATTTCCAGTTTTTTTATTAAGAGACTTGGGAGAGATTTAAGAGAGGGTTATGTGTGATTTATGGAGTGAAAGAGGGATAGAGTTCCATGTGGATGATCTTAATAGAATTATATATTTAGGATTATTTTTATGAGTTTTAGGTCATAATTATTTTGGTATAATAGAGCTCTTATTGATTGAGTATGAAAGAAGGCAAAGAGTGAGTATTAGAGGTCCATCATCAGGGGTTGAAGACATAGTTCAAAGGTGGATGTGTTCATATGTGTTGCTATGTTAGCTTAGAATGTAAGGTGGTTGCATCCACCTTGTAATGTAAAACTTGCTAAAATTATGTTTGTTATTATAGCTCATCTATATAAGTATGACAACACCTTATGGGATTGTAGTCTCACTAAATAGGGATTATGGTTCCTTGATTAGTTGTATCTAGTCTAAACTTATTATTTTTATAGGTTATTAGCCTGATTGTAAGTTATAATGTGTTTTATTTCCCAAGAGGGTTTCCCATGTATGTTATCTGTTATGTGATTGATATTGCATTGTCTCTCTTGCTCATTGCTATGAATGATGTGTATTCTTCATGAATGCTTGTGGTAACTAATTAGTGTTTGTAAATATCAGAGTTTGAGTTGGATTATTTGGGATCACTAATTCACCCTCCCCCCATTTAGTTATTTTACCTCTAATAATTTGTATCAGAATAGGTCCTTTGGTAAAGGCTTAATAGTTTAAAGGTGATCCAAGGTACAATATGGATATTCATCAAGGAGGTTTCTCTACTAAATAATCGTTGATGTTCAATGGATCCAATTATGATTTTTAGAGTACAAAGATGAGGACATATATTATGTCCCTAGGGTTTGATGTATGGTAATTTGTTATGGATGGTTATGTTGTTCCTATTACTCCTCCATCTAGTGTTACAAATAATAATTTGTTTGATAACAATTATAAAGTGATTAATGCTATCACTTATGGTATTTTAGAGAATAAATACAAGGTAATCCATTGTACATATGCTAAAGAGATATGGACCAAAATTTAGATTATTTTTGAAGGAGATTCAATGGTTAATCTTTCTAAGTTATAGACTCATAGAAGGCAATTTAAATGTCTGAAGATGAAGGAAGAAGGTTCTTTGGCATCCTTTTTCTAGAGAGTTAATGAGACTATGAACATCATCAGATGTCTTAGAAGGAATATTGAAGAGGCTAATTTAGCCCAAAAGGTATTAAGGTCTTTATCTCTCAAGTTTGATCTATAAGTATCTATTATAGAAGAGAGTCATGATATTACTTAGTTAAAGATGGATCAATCACATGGCACCCTGACTGCATATGATATGAGAGTAAATGATGATATACCACCAAAGAAGGAAGCAACATTAAAGATATAAATGAACCATAATAATAAGTTCCAAGGTAATAAATCTAAAGAGGATGACATATCTAACATGGATGAGGATAAACTCATTAATTTGATTAGTAGGAAATTGAACACAAGCTCAGGGAATTATAAGGGTAAACTACCCATCAAATATTTTAATTATAGAAAGATAAGACATATTGCTATTAAGTGTCCTCATAATCATGAGAAGAATGATAATGAAGAGCATGGTGAAGGCCAAGATAAAGATAAGAAGACACATAGAAAGAAAGGATTTACAAAGTATAACAATAATGAGAAGTCCTTAAAGAACAAGAAGAGTCTCTACACCAAACAAGATTGCATCTCATCAAATGAGAGTGAAGATAATAACTTAGAATATGATGATGAAGATGATGGTCATACTGAACATGAAGCTCTATTCATGGCCAAGGAAGGAAATTTCTAACATTAGAAGGAGTGTACTTGGAGTGATTTAGAAAATGATGAAGATGAGGTGGGTTATGATTCTATATTGATTAATGTTCTTGAAGAACTAAATATTGAGAAGATGATTAATAAAAATAGGAATATAAAATCAAGGACTATGAGGAGAAATTCAATGTATTTGAGGCAAGATTGGTTGAAGACTCGAAAGAGCATGAAGGTGTTGTTATTTTTATTAGTTCTAAGTTAGAATCTATGATTGCAAGTCTTAGAACCAAATAAGAAGGATGCTCAAGGTATGTTTCTAGAAATGAGTCTTTGAAATTTGAGATAGAAAAGAAAATTAGTAAGGTGAAGATATTTGTCAAATTTTAAAATATCTCATGTGATCTAGATAATATTTTGAGTGGTCAAAAGCATGTTAATGGTAGAACTAGTCTTGGATATGAAAAAGAATAAAATAGTGTAACTCATGACAAGATGAAGACTAATGTGAACAAGGATAATCATAATTTGAAGACAAATCATCATACAAAGAACGAAGGTACTATCAAAGTAAAGATAAATCAGCTCAGATAGCCAAATTCCATGAGGTATGCAAGATTCAATGGCTATTATTACACATGTAATCAATTTGGTCATAGGGATAGAGAATTCAAGATACATATTAGAAATGAGTTTGCATGGGATTATGATAGGGGTCATTAGTAAAAATGTATAAACATAGTTAAGTGATTTAATTATAATGACATTAGACATTAAAAAAATTTCTATCCAAATAAGGTAAGGTAGGATACATTTCTTGCAAAATGTATGGTGTGATACAATTATAAAGAGAGAGGTCAAATTGTTAGGTTCTACAAGAAAAGATATATATGTTAGAATAAGATTAGTTAAAATCCTAGAGTGCAAGGAAGAAGGCATGCTAACACATTAAATACAAATCTGACAAGTGTGAGTCATGATGAGTCTATAGGTCCTAGTAATCTGCTTGATATGGTGGAGAATGGCTCAAAATTTATGGAGTACCAAGGGCTCTCATTTTCTATTCATGTTGAGAATAAAGAGATCTATCTAAAAAACAAGACTAATGTGCTAGTTGAAGATAATCCCGAGGTATGTATGGATCCAAGTGAACATCATGTTGTTATTGATCATGTATCATGAAAATAAAATCAATTATTTGTGCCTAATGATGAGGTTACAAGCTATAAGGAAGATTATACAAATGATAAGGTATGTCATGAATATTTATTATCTCCATATATTTTCAATCCAATTCTAGAAGAAAAGGAGAATATTGTAGTGGTTGAGCATGTTGGTTCTCTTAAGCTGAAGAAGAAGAATAAGAACTATAAGTATCAAATGACTAAAGAGGAGAAAGATTATGAGGAGTTATGGGTAACTCCTAGTTTCACACCATGGTTGAGCATTGTGGTGTAGAGGATGTCTCTACCTATGATTTTTAGGAGATATTTTTCTTGTGGAGAATCAATTTTTTGTGCTTAAGATGATGATGTTAATAATAACAGTCTTTGGTTAAGGGGGATCAACAAGTTCATGAGTTTTCTCTAGAGGTTTGTGAAGGAGCTATAGTACCAAATTAGAATTGATGGTTTCAGGTGGCTTAATGAAATGTCAAGAAGATTTTTATGCTTAGAAAGGTCTATACAATTCTTTTTGATGTGATCTAGATTATTTTATGGTCTAAAGGTATGTTTGTACTAATTAAATATTTTTTGAGTGCCCTTAGTTTTCTTAGTTTTTGGCTTAAGGGCAAGAAGGCCTAAAATGGGTTATACTAAGTCTATGTTCCCAAAAGTATGGTGGATCAATTTTTGGTCTAGAAGTGTGTGATGGGAGTATCTAGGTGTGAAATAAGTTTCAAAGATGTGCATTGACTGGAAGGAGGTTTGTTGACCCTATTTTTTTGAGATTCTATATTTTTGGGCTATGCTAGAAAAGTGGTTTTCATTATGAGTTAAAGTTTGAGGCTTAGTAATAAGCTAAATGGGTTAAATGGGTTTTCAAATAAAGCATTATAAATATTTGAAGATTTGTGGTTATCAATTTATTCAAGTTTTTGTCAATATGGAGGGTTAATTGGCTAGTAGGTTTGTGAACGAAGTATGTTATAGAGGATGATATTGGTGATTTTAATTGGTGTGATTGAGGGGTATATGAGAGTCCTATAGATATGATTTTTTATTTATTGAATATGTGTCTACTAAAAATTGTTGGATCTATAAGTTACAAGTAGGGCTACAAGAAGGTTAGAGAAGCCTAATGTGAATAATGCCTTTTTGATCATTTTATCCAAAATATCAAGGCATGATTATTTGAAGGCGAGTTTCAAGTTGGAGATCATGTTGCCTATTTGTTGAGTGGAATAAGGTTCTATTGGTGGTGTTTATGGTAGCTTGATAGAGAAGGATAGTTAGCATATGTGATGGTTCTTCATGGTGTGTGGAGATCTGAAGTTGCTCAGAAGGTGTAATTTCTCAAAGTTACTAGGGGTAGTCACTCTTAGATGTTTCTTGATGTGTTGCTTCATATTTTTATGGTTTTGTGTTTTCTTTCTTCATTGACTGTAGTGCTTATTTGAAGAAAGTGTTGGCATGGAGCAACATGAAGTTTGTCAAGGAAAGAAAAGGTAGACTAAAGGTAAGGGGGATTTTATATCATATTTATAATATTATCCTTTCCTATTTATGGTCTTCTCAAGTTCTTAGGATCAATTTCTTACCACATTTTCATTGTGTCAAAGGGGGATAAAGTTCCTATTGTGGGAGTGCTTGAAAAGAAAGAATGTGAGTTGTATATTGCTATATATGATGGTTATTGACATCAATGACAAAGGGGGAGATTATTAGAGTATTACTAGTCATATCATGGAGGTGTCTAGTTGAGTGGATGGAATGATTTGATAGCCTAAGTAACAATGAAAAAGTGTGTATTGTGCTTGTCCTAGTGTGCTTGTAGATGGCTTGGATGATAGTCTATTTTGGCATGGTTAAAGATGATTAGAGATGAGTATATAGTATTGATCATGTGAAAAAGGTCCATAATATGTTTTATAATATTTGAGTGCTTCTATGCATTAGTGGAATTCATGTGATAGTCTATAGTTTTCATCTAGACACTTCAGGTCCAATGGCAAAAATTTTGAGTAGGCAGTTTGAGACATCACCATTACCACATGTGGATGAGTCAAGAGGAAATGGTCACATGGGTTTGTTCATTATTGTGCCTAGTTCTTATGCACTAAATATTAATTCATGAACCTAAGTGAAAAAAAATATATTTAAGTTTAAATTTGGGCTCCTAGGTATTTTTATAGTATTTTCCCATACTTAGCCTAATTTGCATGAGGCAAGAAAAAGTTGAGTAAGTAGTTTGATGGTGGTATATATCACATGTGTAGATGTTTAAAGAGAAGATGATCATATGGGTTTGTTTATTTTTGTACCTATTTTATTTTTGGTAAATTTTAGATCATGCATAGAAGTGAATTAAAAGATATGCATGTGTAAATTTGGCCTTCTAGGAAAGTTCTAAGCATAGTTGGCTTTGTTATAAAAGATTTTGAGAAGGTATTTTAATGGAATTATATCTTTCACATGCAAAGGATTTAGGAGTAGTTTGACACATGGCTATATTATCCTATGTGAGGAGATCCTATGGTCCAAAATTTAAGATCATGCATAGAAGTGAAAATCTTTTATTAAGGCTCGAAGATGGCTTCTCAGATAGATTACAAGGGTCCCCATAGTCAATTTCACAAGTGGTAAAGATTGAGAAAGTCTAAATGAGATCGATGAAGCACATTTACTCTAAGATGTCAAGAATTATTGAGATGGTAAGAAGTGCACATTATTTAATGACTGATAAAAGGTAAAGGATAAATATCAATGGTGATTAGGTGTTTGTATGGATTTATCAAATAATGAGTGTTGCTAATTAAATACTTGGTTGATCTATAGAGATCAATAGTGTACGATGAGTCAACATTACAAGATTGTACGAGATGAGTTCAAAGTGATTAAGGTTTAATGTTTGACCATTGGTGCCTATGTGTTAAAGTTCAAAGAATATCGATGGTGTGAGATTGATCTAAAGATGAGAAGACACAAGATGAGAGCATAGTGTTCGAAGTTTAACTGTGACCATTTGCATTTGAATATTTGAATTTACAAAAGAAAGACCAATGTCTATTTTTAGGGCTATAAATTTTGATCCAAGCTAAATTTGATAGTGTAGAAAAAATAAAACTTGTAGAGGACTCTAAGATGCATCTGCCAATATTGATTTGAAGATATGGAAGTGTGTACAGTCAAAGATATTAAGGTTCAAATTTGACTATGTTTGTACATGGACTATAAGTGACCCAAGAAGATTATTTGAAATTGTTTTGATATTATTTCAATATTTATTGATGAATTGGATATTAGGGAGTGTTTTAGACTCCATAAAGATGCTTTGTGTGGTTTTTGGAAGTGTTATCAATGTATCTTGAGTATGAATAATGATTAGGAAGTTGACTATGTTTTCATTCATAATGTTCCTATGCACTAGGTCAGTGGTTAAGTTATTTAAGCATACACAAAGGTGAGAAAATATTACTATAATCATTTGAGGATGTCAAAGGGGATATAAGGAGTAGACTCGTGTATTTTAAAGTGGTCCTATATTCTTTTATTGATCGATGAAGTGTTAAATGGGTGAATAGGTCTCCATGAAACCTATATGAGCTCCAAGGGCATTATCAAAAGGTGCACCCACTTAAGGGTGACCCATAGATGCTATGGTCAAACTATGAATATTATTTTGAGTTGTGTCTCAATGAGATATATGCCTTAAGGATTAAGGCATGTGTAATGGCCAACCAAGATGGTGTTGATCATAAATGTTCTATAAATAGTGAAATCAAAGATGGTGGTTTCTAGATTTTTGAGTCAGAGACTTGAGAAATATTTGAGAGAGGGTTGTGTATGTGAGTTATGAGAGAAGGATGTGTAGAGTGCCTTGTGCATGAGTTGAATAGCATAATATATTGAGAACTATTTTTATGACCTATAGGTCATAATTGTGTTGGCAAAATAGAGCTCTTGTTGATTAAGTATGAGCAAAGGTGAAGAGTGATTATCAGAGGTTCATCATCATATGTTGAAGACATCAATTCAAAGTTGGATGTGTATATAGGTGTTATTATGGAAGCTCAACATCTAAGGTGGTTATATTCTCCTTTTAAGGTAAAATTTGCTAAAATTTTAGTTATTATTGTAGTGCAGTCAGCTAGGTGTGGTATCACCTTGTGAGATTGTAGTCTCACTAAATAGGGATTGTCATTCATTGATCAGTTGTAGCTAGTCTAAATTAGTTCTTTATATTATAGGATAGTAGTCCAATTATAGGTTATAGTGGGTTTTATTACCCAAGAGGGTTTCTCATGTATGTCATGTGTTATGTGATTGATCTTGTATTATCTCTATTGCTCATTGCTATGAGTGATGTGCATGCTTCATGAATGCTTATGGTAAATAATTAAGTATTTGTAAATATCAAAATTAAAGGTGGATTATTTGGGATCACTAATTCATCTTGCTCTTAGTGATTTTACCTTTGACATCATACTCATGGACCTATCTATTTTAGATGACTATTTGTCAAAAATATGGCCATGTTGAAGGACAAGGACTATTTAAATAATCATAGATATCTACCCTTGATCAAATCTTAGACACTAATATTTTGTATATATGGAAAACCAATCTCCTTTATTGGTTTTCCTATAGTCATTTATGTCGATGTAGGCCTATATATTATGTATCTTCTTTTGATCTCCATTAGGTCTAAAATACCTATTTTTTCCTTTGAGCATCTCTAGAAGTTGAGAGCTCATTATATATAGGGATCCTTCTTTAAGTAATGGAAAACACAATGGCATAATGAACCTTGTATGCCACCAACCTTCAAACTAGAAGTCTATATTTAGCTTAATTGGTGCCCCTTTATTGTTGATCATCTTGACTATATCAATTAGTCCTTTTAATGGCATCTAGTTGATCTTTAATGGTGGAATATTCACCCCTATAAAACCTACCTACCCTGGTTCAACCTTGGTCATATATTTAACCTCTCATCAAATGTCCCTTAGTATATTAACTTTGAACCTTATTCATTGATGAGGCCATGATATGCCTGATAAATGTATAATAAATGACCTCATCTACTCTCTCTCTTTCTATTAAGTTTGATTGCATTTTGTAACTTTTATTTTGATCTGAGATGAGTTAGGATGTAATTATCCATCCTTTGTTGATTGTGATTCTAACATTTAAAAACATGTAATTCCCAGCAAGTGTGTTAGAAAATTCAAGTTTTGCAATAAAATAGGTCATCATTAGGCTAAAGAACAAATATGAAGTGGATTGCATGTTTTTAGAAGCATTAGAATCAATTCAGCTTAGTTTTGGAACTCCACCATACTATTTCAAGTTGTTGCCTTTTTGAACTTAGCTTCAAAACTCTATATATAAGCTCCATAATTATATAAATTAGCTCTGATACTCTTGTAGATAAGCTCTAGAACTTTTGTGGCTAGATATGGAACTAATAAGGATCTATTCCAAATGGCCAATGATCTGTCAAGTTAATGATCCCATTAAATCAGGAGTACATTCCTGATTTCCATATTTGTAGATCCAAGACATTTATCACATAGCTAGACATCTAGCCACATCTTGATTTAGCATCTATTCTAGGTAAGATTTAGTTCCATCGTATTTATGAAATAGTTACAGCTATCAAAACATCTATATATATAGCCCTGGGAGTTTATGAAGTAATAGAAGATCATTAAAGATTAGAGAGAAAAGGATAGATTAGTACATTTTTGTAATACATAACATTTTATCAATGAAATAGCCATTTCTATTTTGAAATCAAATTAAATTGTTCAATCCTATTTCTAGGCGAAGCAAGGGCCCACTCCTCCAAAGAACTAGGATCTTCATTTTTGGTTAGTATTTATATTTATTCATAAAAGCAAATACGTAACTCTATTAAATTTATAAATTCTTCCAAGTCCTTAAAGTTAAAATTTGTTGTAAATTTATTCTTGTAGGCATTTTAGATTAAATTCTCATTTCTTTGCAATCATTTTTTCAGCAATCTATTTCATTCTACAAAAGTGTGTTTATTTCTAGCAATCTATTTTATTCTACAAAAGTGTGTTTATTTCTAGCAATCTATTTAATTCTACAAAAGTGTGTTTATTTCCAGTGATCTATTTCATTTCTACAACATGTGTCTACTTCCATAAAATTCGCATAGTTTGATTCCAATAAGTTTTTAACCAAGAAGTCCTCAAGACATTAAAAATCTCCCAAAACAAAAAGAAAAAAAATACAAATAACTACAATCAATTTCTAAATCACTATGATTATTCTTGTTGCATATATCTTTAGACACAGCCTTGGTTAAATATGACATCAATAGGAAGTTGATTAAATGAAGGGAATGATGACACCCATCATTTTTGGTGCCGTTGCCAGGGACTCACTAGATGGAATTTTCTAATTACATGTCAACAAGAGCAACAATCATTCATTTAGTAATTAAATAAATTTTCCCTAATTTATGAGTAGACCACAAGACTCTAAGGGTAGATTTTTTCTCAAAATATCTGAACAAGAATTTCCATCATCCTCTAGTTTAAGAAAGGATGTTGAGCAAGAATTGGAGGTACTATTATCTCCTACAAGACAAGAAGCAAAATTGCCATTTTTGGAATTTTTGGATCAGTCACCAGAACCAAGTGGAACCATAGGGAGGAAGATTCTTTCTCAATATCCATTGAGGGAAATATTTCATTCTCAATTGAGTAGTCAACCTCCTACTCCTGACTTTTCACCAACCCCAAAACATACCACATTGACTGGGAGAAGGGACTAGAAAATACTATAGAGATGGCATGAGAAGCTAGAAGAGAACCTGAAATAACCTTTACCTATCCCATTCAGATCAAGGATGATGAAACCACTATGAAAAACATTTCACCTGCACACTTGCCCACATTTAGAGGAATGTCATATGAGGATCCTAACCAGTTTCTATTTGAGTTTAAAGTACTATGTTAGACTTATGATTACAAGATAGATAATAAAAAACTAAAGTTATTTCCATCTACTCTAAAGGATGTAGCAATGAGGTCATTTATGGGATTAACATCTAATTCTATTACCAATTGGGAAAAAATGGAAACTATCTTCCTAGACAAATATCAGGATTATTGTACAGGAAGAAATCAAAAGGAATTTTTTTTCAAAATCAAAAAGGAATTTTTTTTCAAATTCAAACAGGAAGAAGATGAAAATATGGAAGATTATTTGGATAGATTCCTCTTTGTGAGTAAAAGATGTGGATTTGTACATCAAGAAGATTTAAGTAAAACCATTTTTCTCAAAGGTCTGGATGATGAATCTAGGGAAACCCTTGATTTAATTGGTGGAGGAAACATTGCTCAATTAAGAATGGACAAAATCATAGAAATTTGTAGAAACTATTCAAGGATAAGGGGTGGAACTAGAAAGGGGAAAATAGTTAAAAATTCAAATCTAGATATGAACAAATTGATGGATGAATTGGCAAACTTTAAAATAGACATATTAGTTCAATTAACCTCTACCATGGATGGATTGCAAGCTAAAGAAATTACCCAACTTGAACCATTAGCCATGTATTGTCCTAGATACAAGAAGAAGCATGTAATAAGGGAATGTCCTTTGGATAAAACAAAAGTATGTATTGTTTGTGAATCTAAATAACATGATACTCATGCTTGTTCTCTTCTTCCATTCATAAAAAATCAGCTCAAACAAACTAATACATCATCCACCACAAAAAAATTAAATTTTGTTCAGAGACAACCTAACCAAGGATAGTTTATGCCAAGACCAGCTCCTAATCCATGGATGACACCATGGGAGGCTAAAATAGTACCAAAAAGTTGGGGATAGCCACCTTGGACCCCTCAACCCACATGGCATCCTCAGGGCTATGCAAGTCAATCTTGGTATACTCAAGGACATCAACAACCTTAGGCTAGTCAAGGAAATCCTTATGCTTGGCCACAACCTAGATGGGGCCCTAATAATTATGTGCAAGGGAAGACATAGACAAATTAGAACCAACAAGCCATAATGAGAGCTCCAGCACAAAATCCATAGGTTGAAAACATAATCTAAACACAAATGCCAGCACAACTAGTAGCAAACCCAAGAAACAAAAAAATAACTCCTGTATACACAATAGAACTAGCAAAATTAGTTGATTTAAATACAATAGATTATACAAACATTCAAACCAAATTTGGAAAAATAGTTAGCAGTCCACCTGTTATAATCACTGAGATGACAGAAGAAGCTAAAACCCCTAGCATAGTTATACTTAAGGAAGATGACAAAGAAAAAGATAAGGAACCAAAAAGAAATTCTACTTAGATTCCATTTCCATAAAGACTTAAAGAAACCATAGAACTTAAGGATTCTAAATTGGTGTGGGAACTAAGAAGATTGAATATTGAAATACCATTATTACAATTAATTAAGGATATTCTAGAGTTTAAAAAGATAATCAAACTGTTATGTTTTATAAAAACATGGAAGAAAGAAGTAGTACCCCAGGACTATTTAGGTAGATGGGAAACTTGTTGATTTATTATCAGGAAAACTCCTACTACCCAATTATGGAGATCTTAGAAGCATTGTTATTTTTATTTCTATAGGGAATAAGGATATACATAATGTTTTGATTGATTTGGGCATAGATATCAATGTAATGATAGTGGAGACTTTGAAAACATTAACATTAATAGGCATACAACCTACTAATACCATATTGTAGATGGTAGATCAATCTATAGCAAAATCAGAAGGAGTTATTAAAGATGTGGTAGTAATGGTGGAATCATTAGAGTATCCAGTCAACTTCCTTATCTTATAACCAAAAGGTAAAACACTTAGTTATCCCATTATTTTGGGGAGACCATGGTTGGCTACAATTTCTACCTTAATTGATTGCAAGTTAGGTGATATGACTATTTCAAAAGGTAAGAATGATAAGCAATTTTCATTATATCCCTCTACATGACCTTTTATTGATAATCAAGTGAAATTATGGGTTGATAATCCTGATATTAATGAGTAAAATTTTCCTTCTTTAGCTATGATAACATTACAAGATTATGTACAAGAAATAGATGATATGGTTGATCCTTCATTAAATGAACATCAATCATTATTGGAGTAATCAGGATTAGTTCCAGAACATGCATAATCTATTCTGGAACCATCTCAATTAGTTTTGAAACCGCACCAATTCTCTACAAATAAGGATAATTTCACTCTAGAGGAATGCAATTTCTCTTGGTGAGAGGAAGGATCTATAGCTTCAACATTATAGATATCATGAGATGATGAAGAATTTTTGGAAAATAGTAGTAATGAGGAGTTCGACCTAGAACAAGATAAGTATCATAACTCTTCCTACTATCCTTTGTCCAACATTCTACCTCTAGGAACTTTTGAAGATGTGGCTACATATCATATGTTTTTACCACATGCATTTCCACTAAATACCTTAATGGAACCCTTTCAATAAATTAGTTCATCATATCCTGGAACAAAACATGTTGAGATTCAACCAAGAATTTTTTTGAATATTAATAGCTGGTTTAAGAACAATGAAGAAGTCAAATTGTTTGATGTTTTGAAGGATCATAATAAAGCTTTTGCTTGGGACTATAGAGATATGAAGGGAATTCATCCAAGTATCTATACCCATCACATTTATACTGAAAACATTAGACTAGTTAGACAACCTTAGAGAAGGATTAATCTAGCCTTAAGGGATATAGTCAAACAAGAAATTGAAAAACTATTACAAGTAGGTTTTATCTACCCTATCTCAGATAGCCAGTGGGTGTCTCCTCTTGTAATTATCCCTAAAAAGAATGGAAAATGTAGAATTTGTGTTGACTATAGGGAACTAAACAAATCCACCTTGAGAGATTATTTTCCCTTACCATTCATAGATCAAGTCTTAGACAACCTTTTAGGTAAACAATACTTTTCCTTCTTGGATGGATTTAATGGATACAATCAAATCAAAGTTACTACTGAGGATCAAGACAAAACTACATTTACTTGTCCATGGGGTACCATTGCTTACAGGGTATTGCCATTTCGACTATGTAATGCTATAGTAACCTTTCAAAGAGCTATATTAGCAATTTTTATAGACCTAACAAATGACTGTGTGGAGGTATACATGGATGACTTTACTATGTATGGAGATACATTTGATGATATATTAAAAATTTTGGATAGAGTATTAACAAGATGTGAACAACATCACTTGTCTCTTAGTCATGAGAAATGTTTGATGATGTTTGATGAAGGGATCATATTAGGGCACCATATTTCAAAAAGATGAATTCAGGTTGACCAAAACAAAATCAATATTATTTTAGACTTGCCTATTCCTCAAACTCCCACAGATATCAAATCATTTTATGGACATGTTGGATACTATAGGTGCTTTATCAAGGATTTTAGTAAAATTGCTTCCCCCATGTTTAAATTACTTACCAAGGACTATGAATTTCTTTGGGATGAACAGGTCAACATGATTTTGAAAAAAATAAAGAGAAATTAGTAACTGCCCCAATATTTCAAGGACCTAATTGGGAGAAATCTTTTCACATCCAAATTGATGCCTCAAATACCTCAATTGGTGCAATTTTGGGATAGAAAGATGAAGAAGGAAGAATTTATGCTATTTACTATCTTAGTAAAAATCTTACTCCCACTAAAAGAAATTACACTACCACTGAAAAAGAATTTCTAGTTGTGATCTATGCAATGAATAAATTTAGACATTACATTATAGGGTAAAAAATATTTGTGCATATAAATCACTCAATAATTGAATATTTAATGAACAAACCAATGGTTGGAGGTAGAATAATTAGATGGTTATTACTTCTACAAGAATTTGATATTACCATTGTGGACAGTCCAGGCAAATCTAATGTGGTAGCTGATTTCTTATCAAGATTGACCATTATAGGGGAGCAGAATCCAGTCAATCATAACTTTCTAGATGAACAATTGTTTATTATTTTAGCTAATACACCATGGTTTGCTGACATAGAAAATTATCTTGCAACAGGGAAGTTTCCTCCTTTCACTAAAAAGCAAATAAAAAAATTAATCAAAACCAGTGCACAGTTCAAATGGTTAAAAGGAATGTTATTTAAATGTGGTCCTGATTTGGTTTTACATAGGTGTGAGAGAGAAGGTGAAATCTTTGACATCCTCTAGGCATGTCATGAAGAACCAAGTGAAGGACACTATTTAGTAAAAAGAACAACTCACAAGATACTTAGCATTGGTTACTATTAGCCATCTCTGTACAAAGATGTCAAGAGATATATCAAGTGGTGTGATCCTTGTCAAAGGATGGGATAGCCAACCATTACCAATGAAATGCCTCTATAACCACAAGTAGTGACTAAACCATTTAAGAGATGGGGATTGGATTTTTTTGGACCCTTTAATCCTCCTTCATAGGGAAAAGAGCACATTTTTGTGTGTACTGATTATGTAACAAAATGGGAAAAAGTGAAGGATTTAACAAATGACACTAAAGAAATAGTTGCTGGTTTCCTTTGGCATAGAATTATGGTAAAGTTTAGAGCACCAAAAAGCTTAGTTTCAAACTAGGGACCGCAATTTGTGTCTAATATGATTTAAGCCTTCACAATGTATTATCATATCAATCATAAGAAGTCATCTCCTTATCACCTGCAAGTAAATGGATAAGTTGAAGTAACAAATAGAGAATTAGAAAACATCCTCACTAAAAAAATTGAAGCTAAAAGAAGAGATTGGGTAAAAAGACTACCTAAAATTGTCTGGGCCTACAATACAACTTGGAAAACTATAATAGGGTTTTCACCATATGAGTTAGTCTATGAGAAAAAGCCTTTGTTGCCTATTGAGTTTGAACTATAGACATTGAGGACAATAGCTAAGGTGGGAATAGAATTGGATGTAGCTCAAAAGGAGTGAATCCTTCAACTCAATGAATTGGATGAATTTAGAATAGAAGCACTTCACTAGACAAAGATAATCCAAGGTCAAAAGAAGCAATGCAATAATTCACATATCAAGGAAAGACAATTCAAAGTAGGAGACTGGGCATTATTGTTTGATTTTAAGTACCAACAATTCAAAGGAAAATTAACAACTAGATGGTTGGGACCTTATCAAATCAAGTAGATATTTGACAATACTTCTATCCGGTTACTTACCATTGATGGCAGTAGAAGAATACGCTTGGTTAATGGACACATGATAAAAATTTATAGGAAGCCTCCTACTAAGGACGGATTCTTGAAGTAGATTGAAGTAAACAAAGAATTTAATCATATGGAAGAACCCAATCCTGCTAGCCTGATCAAATAATTAGATGAAAAGATCTGGAATAAAGGGAAGAGGATGAAAACTAGTAAATGGTGTTCTCTTCTTAAAAAAAAGTATCAATTGAAAACTAGTGATGGCAGTTGATCTTCTCAAATAAATGGCTAATTCAAATAATTTTTTTTATTCTATCTTTTTTTTCTAACCATTTTTAGGATGATGAGTCATCATGATGGAGGGATTACATCATCAAGGATGGTAATTATATTTTTAACTTGTTAAAGGTTAAATTGAAAGTTTGCATGTGTTATTAGACTTAATTTAAAAGATTAGTATGATAAGTCATCTATTGTACATCATGGTTAAATGTGAAAAATCATGAGAAGGATATTTATGATGGAATGAGTTGGAAGATAGTCATAAAGAATCATTCTTATTATTTCATCAATAAAGTAAAAGCTAGATAAAAAAATTCAAAAAAGATATAGTGAATTACCTCTATCAATTCCACAGCTCAGTACAGTAGTTTCATAGTCAAAATCACTAAGTTCCATAGCCAGAATCATTAGTTCCACTGATAAGAGAATTAATCTTCAGCTAACCTGTGTAAGATTCAAGAAGAATGAATCATGGGAATCAAAAAGAAGTCATAACTAGAAAATGATACCCAACTCTTTGTAGATGAAGAAGTAGTAACCATCTTTCAACAGGAAGGATGGTTGGAGTTTCTGAGGAAATTTAACAAATATAAAAATGAACTGGTAAGATAATTTGTTATCAATTTAGAACAAACAAGAACAAAAATTTGGAAGGTTTTTATTCCTTTTTCTATGAAAGTAATAAGTGAGATGTCTGGAATACCAATAGTGCATGTCCTAAACCCTATCAAAGGGACATTAAAAGACCTAGTTAAAACCCTATTGAAATAAGGGGAAGCTGAGCCCTAGTATATTTATAAAAAAAGAAAATCATCAAAGGAGTTAAAAGGGCTAGATTTTCTAAACCCTTTAACAAAGTAGCATTTTGGATAGTTAAATATTTAACTTGTGATGGACAATTTGGGATAGTAGGAAAAGAAGTCCTATAAATACTTACATACCTTAAATATGGAGCCAAAAAACTAGAATATATAATAAACCTTCCAGGGTTTATTTTTGACTCCATCCATACCATGGCCCAGAGGTATTCTTGGGGTGTAGGAATAATCATACATCATGGGTTAGTGCATTTAGTATTCCAGCACCATTTATTTTCAAAGAAAAATGGGGAAGAAATGTGGGACAAATTTCTTGGCAAATTTGGGAAAAACCCTAGTATTTCCAGAAGAACAATAACAACTCCTCCCGCTCCTTTAGTTCATTTGAAAACAACTACCATTGTTGAGGAAAAGAAAAGATTAGGGGAAGAGGAAATACCAAAAAGAAGAAAATCTAAAAGAAAAGTAAAAATTGTAAAACCTATTGTGCCTTCTCAAGAAAATTCTTCTTCTGCTGAAGATACAAAAGAACTGATACCTATCTCTGATAGTGAGAGTTCACCTAGGCCTAAGCAAAAGGTGAACATCAGAAGAGGTTTTAAAAGGAAACCTATGTTTGCACATTTTGAGGTTCCTCAAAAAAGAAAATGTCATTAAATGTCTAAATAAAGTTTAGAGGAGATGGAAGAACAAGAAAAGCTAGAAATTGAAGCTACTGATATTTTGGGTAGCATGGCCATGACTACTCCTGGACCAAGCCAAACAGAAAAGGAAAAAAGAGATGAAAGATTTGAGAAGCTAGTTTTCCAAGAAATGGGTGAGACAACAGCACCATCACATGTAGAAGATGAACAAGCATCTTTGAGAAGGAAAGGGAAATCCCCTATGGTGGAAGAAGAATGCTTAACTCCCCAAGAAATTTTAGAAAAAGAATAAAACTTGTAGATTAAATAGGCTCTATTTCCATCTAGAGTAGAACTCATTATCAAGGAAAAGGATGAGGAATTGAACTTCCTCAAACTAAAATTAGAATAGAAAGAAATGCTCCTTGAAGAATTAACAAACCAATTCATAGCCAAGAATGAGGAATTAGTAGAGATTAAAAGGTAACTAATGGAGAATGAGGAAAAATTTACAATATAAACCTCTATGTCAATAGTCTCTGCATAGATTGAATTGACTTATTTACCACTCAAGTAGTTATGGGATGATACATGTAGAGAATTTAGTGTAATCAAGGCATCCAATACATACTTGAAAGGCAAACAGGAAAAAGAAGAGAAAGCAAGGAAGGAATGGGAAGACAAATTTTACAAGTAGGAAAATGATAAGTATAAATGTCTTGTGAAAATAGAAATAGTTTGTATGATGAGTGAGAAACTGCTTGCATGCAGAAGACCTTCTCCTATTTATAACATGTTTTTAGAGGAAAAATTCATTTGTTGGTAGTTGGCAAGGATAGCATGTGGCCTTCTGCATGAAATAAAAGATGAAACTGATTTCTCAGCTGCCTATTCCTTAGCCAATATAGAACATAAAAACCTTCTTTGTGAAATTTACCTCTGCAATTTTATGCTAGAAAGAAATACATGTTTTATGATCAATTTGTATGTAGGGGAAAGCCAACTTAACGAATTTGTATTTGTTCTTCAAAATCAAATTACATGGTAGGAAAGGGAGTCAGATCATTGGTCAAAGGCTAGTTCATCTAGTCTTTGTATGAGAATTCATTATGGTAACCCACTCTCCTTTACTACACATTTCCAATCCCATGCATTTAATGACAAATTCAGGGAACCTTATCTTTTCAATGTATAACAAAGCATGGATGTCTTCACCTCTTATGAGAAGGCAAATTTTGATAATATCTATGATGCATGTTTAAAAAGATGGGAATTTCATCCAATGGCATTGAAAAGAAGGGAAGTAATATCCCCTTCAAATTTGATCTAGAGTCTAGAAAGGGTAAAAGCTTTATGCATAATAATTCCTCAGATCAATGAAACTCTCTAGTGCATATGGATAGGCATGCAGATAAGGCCACCTCTACTTCTCACTCCCATATCTCCTTGGAGAAACAAAGAACTTCAAAATCCCACTCAATTTATAGAATGGAAAATAAAAGTAAAAGTAGGAGCTAGGTATAGTACCTCTAGATCAAAGCATTGGGATATTCAGTTCTAGCCATTTGATCTGAGCAATCAAATGGAATGCAGGATATACAATCCCGAATTTGAAGAGTGAAGTTTATAAAGGGACTAACAAACAAGTAAGTATGGGTAAAATGTGAGGCCAAGATATACCCGATAAATGTATAATAAATGACCTCATCTTACTCTCTCTTTCTATTAATTTTGATTGCATTTTGTAACTTTTATTTTGATCTGAGATGAGTTAGGATGTAATTATCCATATTTTGTTGATTGTGATTCTAACATTTAAAAACCTATAATTCCTAACAAGTGTGTTGTAAAATTCATGTTTTGTAATAAAACAGGTCATCATTAGGCTAAAGAATAAATATGAAGTGAATTTCATGTTTTTGGAAGCATTAGAATCAATTCAGCTTAGTTCCAAAACTCCACCATACTATTTCAAGTTGTTACATTTTTGGACTTAGCTCTGAAAACTCTATATTTAAGCTCTAGAATTATCTGAGTTAGCTTTGGTACTCCTATAGATAAGCTCTAGAACTTTCATGGCTAGATATGGAATTGATAAGGATCTACTCCAAATGGCTGGTCATCTGTCAGGTCAATGAATCCCATTAAATCAGGAGCAGTTTCCTAATTTCTATATTTACGGATCCAAGATATTTATCACACAGTTGGACATCTAGCCACATCTTGATTCAACATCTATTATAGGTATGATTCAGTTCCATGTTATCTATGAAACAATTACATCCATCAAAACATTTATATATATAGACCTAGGAATTTAAGAAGTAATAGAAGATCATTGAAGAATAGAGAGAAAAGAATAGATTAGTACATTTTTGTAATACAAAACATTTTATCAATGAAATAGCCATTTCTATTTTGAAATCAAATTAAATTGTTCAATCCTATTTTTAGGTGGAGTAAGGGCCCAATCCTCCAAAGAACCAGGATATTCATTTTTGGTTAGTATTTATATTTTATTCGCAAAATCAAATAGGTAACTCTGTTAAATTTATAAATACTTCCAACTCTTTAAAGTTAAAATTTGTTGTAAATTTGTTCTTGTAGGTGTTTTAGATTAAATTCTCATTTCTTTGCAATCATTTTCCATCAATCTATTTCATTCTATAAAAGTGTGTTTATTTCCAACAATCTATTTTATTCTACAAAAGTGTGTTTCTTTCTAGCAATCTATTTCATTATAAAAAAGTTTGTTTATTTCTAGCAATCTATTTCATTTCTGCAACATGTGTCTACTTATGGCAAATTTTCATAGTTTGATTCCAATAAGGTTTTAACCAAGTCCTCAAGATATTAAAAATCCCCCAAAATAAAAAGAAAAAAAATACAAATACCTAGAATCAATTACTAAATCGCTAATTTTATTCTTGTTGTATATAGCTTTAGACACAGGCCTACATAAATATGACATCAATAAGAAGTTGATTAAATGAAGGTAATGATGACACCCATCACTCATTGATTTGCTTTATATGAGATGCACATGTAGCATTGATTATCTACTAGTTTAACTTGCTTGTGCCATTTATCATTCACACATTTGCCTTTGAGATTAATTGACCTCTTTGACCCTCACTCATTATTGATCTCAAATTCATGATCAAATGCCAAATGTTAGATCTCTAGGGCCCACTATTTGAAACCAAATGGCTATTTCATGAGGGCTAAATTTGATGTCCCTACTCCCATCATTTGACATCCATACGACTGTATTTGACATCCATGTAACAGTCAAATTTGAACTCTAATAGTTATTTTCCATGAATTAATTGTGATGTTCACATGAACATCATTGATTTTCACATGAATATCAAT
Source organism: Torreya grandis (assembly GCA_037957365.1). Lineage (NCBI taxonomy): Eukaryota > Viridiplantae > Streptophyta > Pinopsida > Cupressales > Taxaceae > Torreya > Torreya grandis. The sequence goes on along the minus strand of JARHVA010003293.1, from coordinate 64,453 downwards.
GACATCTATGAGACGATCACATTTTAAACCCAATGGTTTTTTATCATAGCATAATTTTGACATATGTATAATTATCTCATTCTATAAATAAATCTTTAAAAGCTTATATCTTGAGCTAGAAACCTAATCAAGACTTAAATTTTGTAGACAAAGATTTTGGAAATAAGAACATCATTCCCATGTGACCATTTTGGTTCTATGAGCTTCCTAATCATACTTATAAATATATAAGTGAGTTGAACCATTTAGTTTTGCATGATGTCTTACGATGTCCTGGTTCACTTAGACTTGTGCTAGGGACTTTTAACTTGAACCTTCAAAGATCCTATTGATTCTTTAAGGCTTATGAAAACTCATCCATGACCTTAAACTATTTGAACACCATAAAGACCCACTCAGGAACCTATTCCTTTACTTTATAGACCTATACCTTAGAAATTGACAAGTTACACTTTAACTTAAAGTGTTTCAAAAGATTTGAAAGTCACATGATCCCTTTGGTTTACTCATTCCATCTATAAATCTACTCAAGTCAGTTAATCATTTGGTCACTCAATAAATTTGTTTATCTTATAGGTAGAAGCTTGGTATGTGGGCTAAAATTGGCCAACAAGCATGGTTGTTATGCTTGGGAATCTAGACCATGTTGCCTTATCTAATCCATTAGGCATTGAGTCATAATCCTCTTTCCAAGATAAACTAAAATTGATACAAGGTTATCCATTTCTAGATAACTCCTCTTGAAGAAACAAGGAGAATGAAAATAGGACAAACAATAATGCCCTAGGCACTTATTGAAATGGAAACACACACAAAAAAAGGTGCACCAAACACTTAAAGGAAAGGATACAAATTATTTTAGTATGTACATGGCTTAAATTTATAAGTATTTTCCACTTGGTTCAAATGGGAAAATAATTTTTGCATCTTGGAAATTTGAATCATACATATCTTTTTTTAACAACTCTCTTCTACAACAAAGATCAATTGGATTCTCATATTTTCTCGAGGAAGCAACTGATTCCTATACATCTCATTTTAGGTGCATGAATTTTAGACATGAGTACAAGACCCAATCATACTCCTTCCAAAATTTTGGACTTTTTAGGAATTGTTTCAGTTCTTCATTTATGAACTATTGATCATGAACATATAGACTAGCTTGATGTGTCTCCTTTGACATATCTATAAGGTTGACCTTTAAGGGAGATGGATTTGATCTTATGACTTATTCAGGCCATTTCAACTCATTCTCAGCTTCCAAAAGTAGAGATATGTCTGAAGTTAAAGGGAAAAGCTGATAACCATGTTTTAAAAAGTCAAACATGTCCTCTTTTGAGAGGATAACTACTTACTTGATGGTAGAACTCCCCCTATCTTATAATGGAATATGCTCAAGTAAATAATATCTTGAATGAAAGATATCAAAGAAATATAAATATTTTTTCTCAAAAAGCTATAGTTCAATTAGAGTTTATTCAAGTTGAATATCATAAGCAAGTATGTAAATTCCTTGAACATAATCATGAGGTTGCAAGTCTTCTTTTCATATCTCAGATTGGTCAATAAAATTTGTTTCATCGTCAAAATCAAGTATATGAATGAGTATGCTTTTAATTTTATATTGTTATTGTAGGACATTTTTGTCTTATTCATTATCAAACCATTCTTCATGTAATTGTATCTTAGCCTTTACCTCAACTTTCTCTTGTACTTGTTCCATCTCTGCATCATCAGGGAAGACCAAAACATGATTGTCCTTACCAAGAGGTGTCCCAATCATGATTTCTTCTTCCTAGTCACTTAATTCACCTTCATTTTATATTTTCCTAGATATATCTTCTTGATTTACCTCATAAAGGAGAAGATATTTCTCAAAGAGTGGCATAGTAGACCCTTAAAAATATTCACTAAGATGAGAAAAGTCTAAAGAAGTTACCATATATATGGTTTTTCTCATGGGGATGATATTATTGGATCACCTTCACTTCACCTCTTATTTGAATTGGTCCTTGAATGACTTCCCATGAAGTAAAGGTTCTAGGTTTTTGAGGGGAAAGGAGTGGAGGCTAGATGATCTCTTGCTTGATCTTGACTTTAGCATCTTAGCTTATGCCTGATTATTCCTTCTTCTTCCTTTATTGTTGAATCCAATCCCACATCATAACCGTATGTTTATAAACCTATATTTTTATATTTACTTTTTATATGGGTGGGAAAGAAGAAATTTGTTTCTGTATTGCCCTTGTAACTGCTATTGAATGTTGGAGATGTTGATTTGTAAACTCAATTTTCTTGGATAAATTAGCCTCAAAATCATGGACCAGCTGGTTAGATATGTCTCCCTACATAACTAAATATTCATTCTCTTGTATGATATGATAAGAAACATGGATATTAGTCTCCTAAAAACATGCTTGTTTAGCCTTCTAGAGCCTCTCTTTGATAGACTTCCAAGTAGGAAAGTTGAGCAAGGTTTGAATGGAATTTTGAGAGATATAGTAGACATTGGTTTGACATTAATGAAGGGAAAATGGAAGATCTATGGGAATATGATGATGATTATAATGACTCTAGGGTTCCTCATAAACTACTAGACTTTCTTTAATGCTTACTATTAGACGAATTATGTTTACAATATCAACACTAGAATTCGAGTGGCCTTGCTTTATGAAGTATGCACGCATCTCTTTAGCTTAATACAAATTACCCCTCATGTTCTAAATTTCATGATTGTAAACTCATGTCAATAGCACCTTTGGGTATCTATGCTTATCATTTCTCTAACATAGCCAAGGAGGGCTTTATTGAAGCTAGAGATGGATTGATTAGGTTGATTAGGAAGACAACAAGATTCATTATGGTTATCATAGGATTGGTATGAGTCACCATACTACTAGTAAGGCTCATCATGGCTTTGATATAACTCTTTCTAAGGTTTAATAGTCTCATATTGATCATGAGGATCATATTGGAACTTCTAAGAAGTATAACATGGGTTATAATAAGGTTAACAAGGAGGTTCATGATAGGGTTATTCACCATGGCTATTCATATCAACCTTATATGTCCAATTAGATGCAAGGATTGATTAAAATCTTCAATGAGACATACCTAGGATGCTTACAACTAAAAAATTTTATTTGGAGTCACCATCCATGTTAACTTAATTATAAAAGCTTATTATAGGAAAGACACACCAATAATGTTTCAACTCTCTTAGACCTTGGTCCCATTAGGTGTGCCAAAAATTGTTGTAGACTCAATCTACACTATTGGAGAGGGTTCTTTAGGCCCTTTCCAATTGAGCTACATAATGGGAACAACCCTAGGCCATGATTCACCTATAGTGGGGTTAGAATTTTAGATAAGGCTACCTTCCTCTTGTTTCTCACCTAAACTAATACAAATTACTAAGAAAAGGGTTAGAATGGATTTAAGGGATCCTAGGGAGGATAAAATGTGATGCACCAAAGTTAAATGGAGACTTATATAAGATTTAACCCACACTAGATTATCATAAGACAACCATAAGTCACACAATCTCACTAATTACATAAATATTTCATAGAAGACTTTCCAAGTAGTACACTAATATAGACCTATAATTTATCATTAAAACACCTTCAAAGAGGCAAGCAGAGGGACAATGAACTAAGAAGATTCTCCTTTATAAACTTATCATGCACAAGCATACTAAATACTAATCAAAGAAAAGAAAGATGCAAAGATTTAATCTTATTACTTTAAGAGGTAGTTCTTGTAATATTTCGATAGCATTTATCCATATCAAATGAACACCCTTTTGAAAGAGTCTCAATTATTATCCTTATCCCTAGAAAATATGAAAAATCTAAAAATATGAGAACCCCCACAATGGGGAAGAGACCAGGATATATATGATAAGGGAGAGAGAGAACTAAAATGGGAGCATGCCATCAGAAAGGGAACACACCATATTAGATCATTAATTAAGCTTAAGCTTTTACTTTTTCCTCTAATGAATTCCTTGCCACCCTTTTGATCAATTAGGACACTTCTCATGCTTACCAAGCGAGAAATTCCCCAAAGGTTTCAAGGATGCATTGAATGCACTTAGCTATAAGTCCAAACCATAGATCCTTTTCTTTGACCTTTCATGCCATCTCCCACTAAAGACCAAAGTTTCATGCTCATAGATTTGACATAATCATGGCCCTATCTTATTTATATGGTTGTTTTTTAAAAATATGACCATGTTGAGGGATGATGACTCTTTAAATAATCACATATATCTACCTTTGATCAAATATTGGACATGGATCTTTTCTATATATAGAAAACCAATATCCTTTATTAGTTTTCCTGTAGTCATTTATATCAATGTAGATAGGTCTAAAAGACCTATTTTTCCATTTGAGTATCCATACAAACTGAGAGATCATTATATACAGGGATCCTTCTTTATAAAATGGTGAACACAGTGGTAAAATGAACCTTGTATGCCACCAACCTTCAAACCAGAGGTCTATATTTAGCTTTATTGGTGCCCATTTATCATTAATCATCCTAATTATATCAATATGTCCCTTTAATGGAATCTAGTTGAGATCTAATGGCATAATGATGATCCCTACAAGACTTGATTGCCCTAGATAGACCTTGGTCACATGTTTGACTTCTCATTTAAGGTTCCTTAGTCTTTTAACTTTAAACCTCACTCATTGATTTTCTTTATATGAGATGTATGTAAACCATTGATTGTCTATCAGTTTAATGCACTTGTGCCATATGTCATTTTCACATTTACCTTTGAGATTCATTAACCTATTTTATCCTCACTCACCATTGATCTTGAATTCATGATCAAATTCCAACTATTAGATCTTTGTGGCCCACTATTTGAAACTAAATGTCTATTTCATGAGGGCTAAATTTGACATCCATGCTTCCAACATTTGATGTCCACATGACTATGTTTGATGTCTACATGACCATTAAATGTAAACTCTAATAGTTATTTACCATGAATTAAACTTGATGTCTACATGCCCATCATTGACATCCATGCGACCATCAATGATGTATGTGAGACCATCACATTTTAAACCCAAATGATTTTTTTATGTAGTGTAATTTTGAGATTTATGGGATCAACTCATTATGTAAGTCAATATTTGAAAGCTTATATTTTTAGTTATAAACCTCATCAATACTTGAATTTTGTAGAAAATGAATCTAGTACTAAGAGCATCATTCCCATGTGACCATTTTGATTCCATTATTTTCTAGATCATAATTAAAAATTTTATAAGTGAGCTGATCCATTCAATTCTACATGACATCTTTTGATGGCCTGGCTTACTTAGACTTGTGCTAGGGAATTTTGCTTGAACCTTTGAAGCTCTAAATGATTCTTTGAGGCTTATGCAAACTCATCCATGATCCTGAACTATTTGAACACCATGAAAACCTACTCAAGAACTTACTTGTTTTCTTTGTAGACATGTCCCTTAGAAATTAACAAACTACACTTTAAGTTAACTAAAAGTGTCTCAAAAGCTTTTCTAGTTTCATGATCCCTTTAGTTCACTCATTCCATTCAAAAATTTTCTCTAGTTAATTAATCATTTGGTCACTCAATAAATCTATATAGATTCTAGGCTGAAGCTAGGTATGTGGGCAAAAATTAGCCAATAAGTTTTAAAATTATGATAGATCACTATCATGAGAAGAAAAATTTATTTCTACTTACAATTGATGAAGGAGCCCTTGAAGATGACATTCATGAGGAAGAAGATGACCTATGGAAAAGGTTCAATGCCATAAGTCAAGAATTTGAGAAATTTGATAAGATGAATTATCCTCATAAGAAATACATATCTAATGAGTTTATTGATGGGAATAATAAGAAGTTCTTTGACTATTTTATCAATCATGAAGTTAAATGTCTTGTTAAGCATGAAGGTGTATGCCAAGACATTATTTAAGAAGATGAAGTGATAGAGGATTATAGTGAATCCAAATTATAATATTTTGTGTGGAAGGAGAATCTAACACCTCAACTTGATGTTGATACACTCTCATATGTATTCTAGAAAAAGGTGGATGAGATATATGGTCTAATACACCAAGAACACCATGACAATGAAGAGGATGAAGTTAAGGTAGTCTTGATGACTCCTAAGATATTATTTGATAAGTTCCATGTAGATGTAAAAAACATTATATAATATTGAAATTTAAGTAAGATCCTTGGAAGGTAGAATAAAACATCCTTGAAATCTCCAAGTAGCAGACTTGTAGATAGAATAAGATCCAAGGATGTTAAGTCTTTTAACCATCAGCATGAACAAGTGTTTATTGACAAGCATGTTTCACATGATATGTTGTTTTAATAGTGCATCAAGGATTCAAGAGGAACCATATTTTACCTAGTTAAATAATGGTGGGTTTCTATTTACCTCAAGCGAGTTCTTGTAAATATTAGTATAGGTGTATTTTTGTTTGTATTATGTGTGTCTTCCATAAGTGTTTCTTAAAACATGTGTGTTTACTTTCATGTGTCTTGTTTTGTGTCTCTTATTATATTTGGTGTGGTTTCTAAGGATATTAAATGTATAAATTGTGCATAAGTGACTCCATGTCCAAATGGATAGGAGTAGACTATTGGTCTTTGGCATAGTTGACTTGTCACCCTCAAGAAATCACCAAGAATGTTGACTATTTTGACTGCAAGTCAAAATACATCAACCACTCAATTTAAAACTTGTATAGGGGGATATTAGTATCTTATAGGGTGTACCATGGTCTTATTGATATCATTTGATGTGTTTATGTCATTAGTTATATTTACTTTTAGTCCTTTTGTGATTTCATGTCATATAGGGTAAAATTTGAGTCATTTATGATGTTTGTACAATTTTCCTATAGAGATAAGTGTTCCAAAGTGTCTTTAAACATTCCACATGTTAGATTATTGTTAAGGTGGTAACCCTTAATTAAAAAGGTGTAGATTGTTTTGTTAAAATAAGAAAATAATTGAAAAGGAGGCTATTTGGGTAGTTGTATAGTTTTTGCAAGACTGTGGCACATGTGGAAGGATTATACAATGTCCCTTAAAATCCCTTGAAATCACTTCTACACTTGGTCAGCTTTGAAAACCTTAAAATGACATAAAAACATTTAATTCTTCCATTGCTCTACTAGGTAGGCAAAAATGACTAGCCATTTTTGGTTTATTATAGACAACAGGAGATGAATTAAGTCTAGTGTACTTAGTGGGAGGTATTACTCGTTATCCAATTAAAATATATGGTAGGAGTTTTAGGATTGGTTTTTTGTGCTTGATGTACCAATGTTAAGAAGTCTACCACTACTTTCTATTTATCACCTTCAGATTTCCTCATGATTTGCATAGTTTTGTACAAACCAAGTACTATACATGATTCTTAAGATAATGAACACTATTATCATGAATCTATACATATTTTTCATGTGTGAAATTCAATATATAATAATGAAACATCTTAGTTTTCTAGGAGAACACCATTGAAGGTTGAAGATAGGTTTCACCAATTACTAAAGGTTCCTATTCCTATAGGGGTTTCAAATTAAGTTGAAATATTATGTTTCATGCCTCTCATGTTATGATGGTGACCTATATTTTAAGAAATGAAGTTTAAAATGTGTTCATATGAATAACATAGTTATAAATCCAACACATTTAATTTTCTTCATGATTGTCACACATAGTGAGGTTAAAAATGGGTTTGTATAGTCATGGTGGTAAGACATAAAGTTTTAAATGTGGTGAAAAGGTCTTCCAAGGTGGAGGGGATCAGTTTGGATCATTCAAGTAGTTCTAGGATTGGTTGTATAACCAATTCACTATGTACACTATTTATATCCTACCTTCACATTCATGTAGCATGTTTTAGATTAGAGGTAAAAGCAGGTTTTGAAGGGGCCCCGAAACCCTTTAACAAAGAGCAAAATAAGAACAACTAAGCCCACAGGCAACACCTAAAAAACACTATAGTGAGGTAGCAAAAATAGGTTTTGAATGGTCCTAAAACCATAAGAGATACATCCGGTCAAAACCCAGAAATAGAAGTCTGGTGGTACAACAAACAAAAGCTAACAAAAGAAAAACAAAGATCAGTACCAGTTTCTTAACCAACAAGAAGGACTAGATTATTCATCCAGTTCTAGTATCAATTTCATGGCTTCTTTTTCTTTCAAAGCAGTTTCCTGGGTGGTAACCTCCAGCAAAGCTCCTTTTTGTGTATCTTTCTTTCTGGAACTTTGCCTTGTCCTTTTGCTGGGACCCTCTAGTGCTTTGGTCTCCTCATTGGCTCTTTTACCTATATTGATAGTAGCTACACAAATGTTGGATGTTACTTCCTCCATTTTCTTTCTGTTATCCTTTATTAGCTCTCGGAGGTTGTTTTCATAAGCTTTGAGCTTCACAGGGATCTCGCTTAACTGATTTTCCATGTTGTTTACTTTGTTCCAAGAAAATTTCAGAGAATCTTCCAAAGTTTCCACTTTTTTCTTGAGATCAATGATCTCCCTACACAACCAGGAATCTAATTGGGAAGAAGACTCAGCTTTACTATTAACCCAAGTCATAGGAGTGTGTATTTCATCATTCTTATTCTTCCCTCTCCAATCCTCAGACTTTTTATTTGGGCTATTCCTAGCTTCTTCAAAGAAGTCTTCTTGGCTCTTTTGTTCCCGCTCATTGATTCCATCTTCAATTTCCATCTTTATGTTTTGAATATCTTCCTAGACAGAGATTCATGTAGCATGTTGTAGACCTACAGGTGGTCCCATTAGAGGAGTGAGAAGTTGAATGCAAGTGTTTGAGCCTATTTCAGGGCCTCATAAAGTCTAAGAACATTTATAACACCATAACATCAATGATGAAACTACAAGGTATCAAACAAGATTGAATCTTAAGACCTCAGTTTGAGAAAGTTTTATTTGGGACAAATTACCTTAATTCCTCTAAACTGAGGTCTTATCCATACTTCATGCCATCTTATAGTAGAGTGACATAAGGTCTAAGTAGCTATGAATGATTCCATCATGTATCCAAAATTTAGTATCAATTCTTTGAAAAATAATATGGAGTTTTGAATAAGAGAGGGTGATATAAGAGGGTTTCAAACTTAATTAATCTTTCACTACAATCTTTTAGTGTTATCTACAACACTTTAAAGTTCAAGTGACTCTATAATATAAAAATGACATGATATTGGAATATTTTCTAGCAAAAGTGACATTATGTGAGTAAAATATGATACTATCCATCGAATATAAATCAAAGTGGTTTATGTTCAATTCTTGATGTAGATCATCACCTATAGGTGGATGTTAGGTTTCTAAAATGAGGTGTAATCAGTCTACAACATATATTTCATTTGCGATGGAAATTGAGATCATAATCATGTAAACAACTAACTTATTTGGAATTAAAATGGTAATATTGAACCAAAAATCATTTGAAGGATTTGAGGCATAGTGTTTTGACTTAGACTAACACCTATAATTCCTCCTTTTGGACTCAAAATGCCACCTACAATTTGACTATAGTATGACAGTATATTTAAGACATGAAAGTTTAGGTGTTGACAAGTCCTAAGGTATCGTATGAGTATGTAAAAATATTAAATGATCCTAGAGATATTAAATGGGAATGTAAACATGATACACATGGTTCACAAAATCCTATAGGGGTCTCATTTCCTCGAAATGAATAGTCACCATAGTACACAGTTTCCTAACTAGGCATGGGTAGTAAAGAGTACATGTTGAGAAGATGTGCAAAGAAGTATGGGTGTTATACATGTTATATAATACCTTCACAATTGTGAAAACAATTTTACATCATTTTTATAATAATGAAATAGAATAGAATAGGTTTCAAGCCTTAACATACAGTCTTGACTAAAGGTATCTATACAATCAATGTCGTACAAAGTCTACCTTGAGAAATTAGAGAGTTGATGCCTATTAAGAAGTTATTATTTTATATATAGGGTCCCCATGACCTGTTTTATCCCTCCATGATCTCATTTTTATTGATATGATAGGGGAGACGCCCTTTATTCTATCTCAAATAGAGGGCACTCCCAAAAAGGTAAAACTATAGGTTTGAAATGAAGAGGATAAGAATATGTGTTGGGAAATGTTATAACACTTAAAATAAGGTAAAGAGAGTTTTTTTTTTTTACATAAAAAATTATAAAGGAGACCTTGAAATCTTTAGAAACCACTTAGAGCTGGTTATGAGCAATTATCTACATTCAGGTCTATTAGGCCTAAATTAGGCCTAAAGCTCTAAAGGGGTAAAATATCATATCTAAAACCAATTTAACCTTAAAATTAATTTTATAAATTTAAAGTATATATATAAGGTGAATTAAATCCATTGGTGTGTAGGTAGATCACATAAGTTTGTCAAACTTGACCTTTTTCACCTTAGGGGTATGTAGTCTTCACTCTCAAGCTTGAGAGGCTAACTTCAAGATCTCAAAAGGGGATGGAAAAATTGAATGATTCCTTAAGGATATAATAATTATTGAAGAGGGTACATAACATTATTATAGTGTATTTTTTTCGTAGGTTTAACATCTATTTTTTATGAACAAATGCGAAGAGTCAAAACATGATAAAACCCTCTTAAACCCTTATCAAAGACCCAATTAAAAGGATATGGATGAACATGCATGAAATATAGAAAATTTGATATTGGAATGGTTTTTAAAATATATGTGACTCTTCCATTCTCTTACCCACATGAGTTTTTTGAAACCTACATGTACAGACATGGTACAAAATAAGGTTTTTTAATAGATTTTGATTTTTATGAAAGTGTCAAGAAGTTTTATAGCATGAGGATAATTCGGGGAGGTCATGTTGGAATTATAATAACCCCATATAACAATTTATTTCTTCATAAAATAACACAAACACCTATTCTAAGTCATTCACTTCAAGCAGTCTATGACAAATAATAGAAATGAAGAGTGACTGCCAAGTGAGAAAGTGATAAGTCTAATTTTGAGGCTATTTAAGGTTTGATTCATGGCATGAAAGGAAATGATAATTTTGATAGGTTTAATATCATATCTTACATGGGTTTTATTGATAAATTTCAGATATTTTTGGTGACAAATGTAAGGATAGACCTACAAGGCCAGTGATGGTGACTATAGATTATGAGAACAAGTGTTTAGAAGAAGACCAGTGCCTAGGAACACATATGATGAATATTAAATATTTTTTATAATCCTTAATTTATATTTCATAGGTTTCAAATCTCCCTAATATATTTTGGATCACTCAAGAGAGGCCTAAGGATGAAAGCAGATTGAAGAAGGTAGTTGATAGTATCATATGCCAATTTTGGGGAGTTTGATGCTTTTGATGGAAATTTGTCCAAAGAGAACTTTCATGGTCTATTTAATACCCAATTTTCCTAAAAATAAAACCATATATATCATATTGAAACTTTTTATTGTGACTCTTGAGCTTCATTCTTCTCTTTCCTCTCACACATTCTTTAAATGTAAGCCATTGTGGCTCTTGTACGCCAATTCCACACTTGGTATGGCAAATACCTATAGGTTTTATATTTTAATTTACCTTTGAATAATAAATTTAATTTATTTTTGAGTTAATACACTATATTTTAAATTTTTTTGAAGATATTTATAGTGAATATTCAAGTGATTGGCATTTATCCTTTCTTTCTCTCAATCCTTCCATGTTTGATGCAAGTTATTCCACTCTAGTAAGTCACATGAAGTATTGTCAAGTGCATGGGTTTATTTTCAAGTGTAATAGTAAAATTAGTGTGTAAAAATTTTCTCTTATTTACTTACCTTGAGTATCATTCATGCATATCACCTCCACATTGAAATACTAAAGTTAGAGTATTATAGGACTTTGAAGCTAGTGTTGTAGGTCATGTCTCTTAGTGTAAGAGTATGGTAGTCAAGTGGATATATTTATAGTGTATAAAACCCTTATATTATCTTAATTTCATGTCTATTTCTACCTCTTTTCATCCAAGCAATTATTTAGTATAGGTGATAAGAACTTAAAGATTAATCTAGGGAGCTAGCCCTTAAACCTACAGGTCTACCTCTACTATAGGCAACCTACAGGCTTAAAGGTATTCTAATGCTACCCTAATATTATATAAGATTGAAAAACCTCCTATAGGGCGAGATATTTTGTGACAATAGGTCCCATTTTTATATTTTTCACGTTGTGAGGGTGAAGGAGTCTGGACCAACTACCATCTTCTGAATTGAGGTGGAGGTCTTGTAGATGTGGTGATGTATGGTGATTGGGAGTTGTAGGAAAACCTTATATTGATGTTGTATGAAGAAATTGAATATGTATTATACCAATTTATCTAATATACATTACTTTAATATGTGGTGAATAATTTAATATGATAGACAGAGGGGGTCCTTGATTAAATTCATGATCTAGATAATGGTGTCATCCTTGTACATTGATTAGTCTCTAGTGGCTATGATGGAATCCTTGATCACCTTAGAGAGATGGGGAATTGTATAATCATTAATATAATGGTAGAATACTAGGTATATGTGATCATAAATGTCCCAAATGTGATGGTGTAATTGGTGCTTGTAGAGTTTATATAATACCACATGGACTATCAATCCCCCAAGAACCCATAGAGGAAATGATAAAGGCTTGAAAGAGAACATCCCATAAATTTCATCTAGTAGGTATCTCATCATGTAAAAATTTCCTTTGACTTATTTTGATGTGAAGTAATGGAAAAAATATAAGTTGACCAATCCTCCCATGTCTAAGATGTCTAAGTGTGTAAGGATCATGTGCAAGAGAGGCACCCATAACTCATTTATGTGCTTATAGTCCTAACCTCAAAATAGTCATTTTAGTAGGATCATACCTACTTGGACCTCTTCCTATAAGGTATATATTGTGTAATAATTTAAATCCTCTTTATTAACCCACTTACAATCTAGGTTCTTAGTCCATTTATGAAGGACATCATATATTTGGTAGGTCCTCATCCATGTTGTTACCACCACTACATCATAGGAGAAAGTGAAGTCTAGGAGGAAGTAGTATTACTTGATGGTGTTCATAGAGATATTTTCAACCTAGTTCCAAAATTTAGGTGAGCACACCTAGTCATTAACCCTATCTTACATGCATATGACATTATGAAGTATGTCACTCAGTAGGTTAACATAAGAGAATACCCCTAGTTTGGTAGTAGCTTTATGGATTCTACACTTCTTGAAAGACTTGAGGGAATCCTCATACTCTACCTTTTGGCCATCATCTAAGCATAAATCCCTTGGGACTTTCTTGACTTCTTTAAATATATTATTGTAATGTTTGAACTTGGATAAGTTAGATATGAATGTGGTGTCCATATATTCATGTTTGTCCTTTGGATTTGAGGATGAAGCAACCATTAAAGTAGGACGGAGGGAAATTATTGGAAACACAATCATTTATAGAGGTAGTGAATTAGTATTCAAAACATTTATTTAATTCTACTTAATGGTCATGATCCATTCATATAAACATATAGATCAATCAAATCACAAGCAACTTGATTTAACTATTTGGGAATATTAGAGTTTTATTCCTAATTTAGTTAAGGGTCTAGAACAATAAACCAGTAAATAATATTTCAATAATTATAGTATTGATTTATATAATCTATTTATCTTTTGTAGCTTTTTAAAAATAGTAATGAAAGAGGATAGTGTAACTTAGCTTAAAAATTGACTAAGATAGCTGAGACAAAGGTTAAAACTAGTTATGTAAGAATATGACAGTATCATGAACCTAGATCTGACTTTCATTTAGTGAAAGGATAGGAGTACTAAAAATAGGACACTTCAAGGTTTGATGATATCCTCTAGGTCCTATTATTGCTATTGAAATAGGTCAAATAGATTTGAGTTTATTAGGTTTTATTTGTTGTCCGTATGTGAGCCTACCTATGAAATTTTTGATCTTGAATGTCAATGGAGATCCTTGTATAGCTGATTTAATATTTAAACCTATATCTTAATACTGATTAGATAAACTTGAGAAAAAAGGGGGGTTAGTGTGTGTAAGATACATTGAACATATACCCACACCCCTTGTGTGGGCACACTACCTACATACTCTGAAGAAGGATCAAGCCATATATAGTTCTCTCACTTTATGTGATTTATGCAATAGTGTTATGCAGATGAAAAAATGACAAACTAAGAGTGATTGAGGTAGCTAGGGATTTGTGTGAGGGTTTAAATATGCTAGTAGCTGTATTAGATGGTTATATGTAGAGAATAGGGATATTTTATTTAGTTATCTTTCTTGTATTCTTTATTGCTTTTGTAATATTTTCCAATACCTTCTAAATGGAATATGAATGTCATTTTATAGAGATCTATTGGTCATGTGTTAAATGTTTTCTTTGAGATACTTATTGAACTAGTATTGTCATAATAGATAGTATAAGGTCTGTTTTGTCTTATTTTATAATCTTTTAAATTTTGTTTCATCCACATTACTTTCATGCAACAAGAGTTAGCTATTATATACTCACTTTTTGTAGTTGATAGAGACACTAAGGCTTGCTTTTTACTTAGCCAAGACACCAAACAATCTCCCATGAAGAAGACCCCACCACTGGTACTCTTCTTATAATCCACACATCTTGTCCTATCCACATTAGAATCTCTTTGATTAGGTGGCTCAAGAATGCAAAGGCTAGTTAGTGAAGAAGAGGAATTAGAAGGAAAAATTAATCTAGACTTAAAATGTGATTTGATATGAGTACTAGAAATGGGATACCCTAGGGTCCAATGATATAGTCCAACCTTAGAGCTCCTATATTATAGGTTTAGGACTTTGGGGATGGAACTAGTATGGGAAATGTAGCCTGGCTAAGCTAGAATCAAGTCTCAAAAGTCTATAAATGACTTGGAATAAGCAAAAAGGTGTCTATAAGGGTAATGTGAGCATGCAAGAAGGACCTATGGGTTGGGTGTCACAAGCCACACTCAAGATAGCAATTTTGAAATTTTATATGAATACATTTACCACCCCTTTATTTTAGTGATGCAGTAAATAAAAATGCTAGGATAAAGTAAAATTAGAAAGCATACTTGAACTTATCTATAAGGGAAAAGTTCATGAATCTATGTGATGCTAGGTGTGCATAAAGAGAGCACATTGTGAAGTGTAAATATACAAAATAATATAAAGAGTAGATTATTTATTACTAGATATGTTATATCTAAAATAAGAACTTACAAAAGTTAGTTAAGAGAGAGGAAGAGAAAAGAATGAAAACACTTCATCAGAAACATAGACTAATACAAAACCGATTGTGATGATGAGTAATGGTGGATGATGTTGGACATGTGTTGTACCAAGATTAATACCATGAATGGAGTTAAGTGCTCAATTCCTTGAGAGTGGATCAAGAATGTAAAGTTTGGACCTTTATCTCCGTTATCACCCACTGAGGCTATGTGATCATGCATGCATTAATTAATGTTTGGACTGTATGTCCAATCTATTTGATTATGTGGCTCAAGAATGCAAAGGCTAGCTAGTGAAGAAGAGGAATTAGAAGGAAAAATTAATCTAGGCTTAAAATGTGATTTGATATGAGTACTAGAAATGGGATACCCTAGGGTCCAATGCTATAGTCCAACCTTAGAGCTCCTATCTTATAGGTTTAGGACTTTGGGGATGGAACTAGCATGGGAAATGTAGCCTGGCTAAGCTAGAATCAAGTCTCAAAAGTCTATAGTTGACTTGGAATAAGCAAAAAGGTGTCTATAAGGGTAATGCGAGCATGCAAGAAGGACCTATGGGTTGGGTGTCACAAGCCACACTCAAGATACCAATTTTGAAATTTTATATGAATACATTTACCACCCCTTTATTCTAGTGATGTAGTAAATAAAAATTCTAGGATAAAGGAAAATTAGAAAGCATACCTGAACTTATCTATAAGGGTGAAGTTCATGAATCTATGTGATGTTAGGTGTGCATAAAGAGAGCACATTGTGAAGTGTAAATATACAAAATAAAATAAAGAGTAGATTATTTATTACTAGATATGTTATATCTAAAATAAGAACTTACAAAAGTTAGTTAAGAGAGAGGAAGAGAAAAGAATGAAAACACTTCATCAGAAACATAGACCAATACAAAACCTATTGTGATGATGAGTAATGGTGGATGATGTTGGACATGTGTTGTACCAAGATTAATACCATGAATGGAGTTAAGTGCTCAATTCCTTGAGAGTGGATCAAGAATGTAAAGTTTGGACCTTTATCTCCATTATCACCCACTGAGGCTATGTGATCATGCATGCATTAATTAATGTTTGGACTGTATGTCCAATCTATTTGATTAGGTGGCTCAAGAATGCAAAGGCTAGCTAGTGAAGAAGAGGAATTAGAAGGAAAAATTAATCTAGGCTTAAAATGTGATTTGATATGAGTACTAGAAATGGGATACCCTAGGGTCCAATCCTATAGTCCAACCTTAGAGCTCCTATCTTATAGGTTTAGGACTTTGGGGATGGAACTAGCATGGGAAATGTAGCCTGGCTAAGCTAGAATCAAGTCTCAAAAGTCTATAGATGACTTGGAATAAGCAAAAAGGTGTCTATAAGGGTAATGCGAGCCTGCAAGAAGGACCTATGGGTTGGGTGTCACAAGCCACACTCAAGATACCAATTTTGAAATTTTATATGAATACATTTACCACCCCTTTATTCTAGTGATGCAGTAAATAAAAATTCTAGGATAAAGGAAAATTAGAAAGCATACCTGAACTTATCTATAAGGGTGAAGTTCATGAATCTATGTGATGCTAGGTGTGCATAAAGAGAGCACATTGTGAAGTGTTAATATACAAAATAATATAAAGAGTAGATTAGTTATTACTACATATGTTATATCTAAAATAAGAACTTACAAAAGTTAGTTAAGAGAGAGGAAGAGAAAAGAATGAAAACACTTCATCAGAAACATAGACCAATACAAAACCTATTGTGATGATGAGTAATGGTGGATGATGTTGGACATGTGTTGTACCAAGATTAATACCATGAATGGAGTTAAGTGCTCAATTCCTTGAGAGTGGATCAAGAATGTAAAGGTTGGACCTTTATCTCCATTATCACCCACTGAGGCTATGTGATCATGCATGCATTAATTAATGTTTGGAATGTATGTCTAATCTCTTTGATTAGGTGGCTCAAGAATGCAAAGGCTAGCTAGTCCTTTGGCTCCATCATTGCCTACTAAGGGAAGCTATAAATTGATACTAGTATGAATGTGTGTCATATGAGATAGTTTCTAAAGCCCATGAATGTTATATAATATGAAGATATGGGATGGATAGATGAATGTTTACTAGAAACTAGGTTAATCTTGATCACTATGGAAGGAGGAGATTAGGCTTGTTTGAAAGCTAATCTAAAACTAAAAGCTAGGCTTATGTGGAAGCCACTCAAGAATGTAGAGGTTAAGCTTGTATGAAATCTACTTTGAAATGATGCCAGCCACATATAGATTGAATAAGGCATGAAACTACTAAGAATACCTGTGTACTATTTTGAACTTAAAAAGAAAAGAAGTCAAATATGATTGACACATCACCTCTAATCACTAGTGTCTATAACATGGATTCTGATTTAGAAGTTATACCAACTACCTAATATAAAACAAGAAGTGAGATCTATCATTTCATGCATGATTCCCCTTATATCTATATTCTCTAATAAAAATTGTATTGAGACTATTGAATCTAAACTGATCTATAGATGACAAAACTGTAGTTGAGCTTACCTTTTTGCCTATTTCTAAAAAATTTGGGTTTTTTTCTATTTAGACAAGAGCACTGAAAATATGACACTTATTGTTTGACACTATTGTCCATGTTTGATGCTATTGTCCTTTGCTGAATCTGATTACTATTATATAATCATCACTATTTTTTTGGTCTATTATGCCTAGTTTAACTTTTGATTATTGTTTTGAGTGTTCTATAAACTAATTTTCTAACTAGTAGAAGCTCTTATCTGTGTGACAAAACCCATGTTTGTTTTCCCCTCTTCTGAGGGTAGAAATGAAGACCCTAAAATGACTACTATACAAAAAATATCCTGATAAGTGTGTTATGCTATGAAATACATGATATATCAATGATAATAACAAAAATATATCCAGATATAACAGTTTTTATTAGAGATAGTTAGATACATAGGGGTATGCTTAGATAGATATAATAATGAATGATGTGGATCATGGCATTATAAACAATGATAATCAAATAAGAAATAATCACATAAGGCAAGAAACAAGAATTGTACAAGAGTGGCCAAGGGGCCAAGAAAGCAAGGGACATGGGCACATGTCACTTAGACTAGAAAGCAAGCATATAAGTCATGTTCAAATTCCACATACATATGTAATTTGAAAAGAAGCAACGTTTCATGAGAGCCATGATCACATAGAAGAATATAAGTGAAGGGCAATGACAAATCTCCTAAGACACACACCAGATACAAAATAAAAATTGAGAAATACAATCACATCTAGATATGTAAAGCAAGGAACAAATCATGTAATATACTAGAAATACAGTCTCATCTAACTAATTAAAGAAAGAAGTGAAAGTATGTAAAACATGGAGTATAGGACTAGGTATATGCTATGAAATACACAAGTGCTATATACTAGTGAGTGTCAATAGAGTAATCTATGTAACTTAGTAAGTAATATACAACATCATGATAACTAGAGTCTTTGGTGTAGGAATAACTTAACTTGGATGGTGTAATCATGTAGAAGATGCCCCCAGGGGGTAGATATATCAATGTATGTCATGAATGTAGAAGTAGGATACCCCATTAATGGATAGAGTGAAGCAATAATGGATTTAGATGTCACTACACATACTCAAAGAAGATCAAGTGAAATATGTAATGTAGATAAATTAATAAACAATAACATGGTATTAGAAATGTAAATCATGGATGATGCATATAATTGAAATGTTTATGGTGTTTTTTATTTATTTGAATGTTTTTGGATTTTTGATATAGTTGAATCTTCTTGTATTTTTATATTATTATATTGTTTTTGGTGTTTTGACATATTTTAATGTTTTTGAATTTTTGATATAAGCTATCTAAAATAAATCATAAAGAAACTATGTATAAGTAAAGCTAAGGAGAGATGATACTAACCTATGAGTATCATAGGAGACTCCCTATCATGGTGTCTTGTGTTAAGGAGAGGAATCATGTGTGATCATGAATCATGATGGAAGGAATAATAATGTGGATCTTGAAGCTATATATGTTATAAATTCTCTAGAATATTTTTATTGGAAAACAACTATGGGGTCCCCCTATAACACTAAGAGTGTATGCAACTGTAGGGCTCTTAAGAACACATCTAGTAGTAGGAAAAGATATCTAAACATGTGCTCTATGTGTAGATGCATGAGACCTCAATGATAATGCCTTGGGTATCAACACTATATCTTGAAGCTATTTAGAATTCTAAAACTATGATTTCTATACAAGAGAAATCTATGGAAGTGGATGAACTCTCTGTGATGTAAATGGAGGCCTTGACTATGTTTGAATCTAAATTGGAAGAAGAACTAAAACTAGTGGAGAAACTAAAATTGGTGGTCGAACTGGTGACTAAAAAATAGTAGATGGCTCTAAAGTGGGGAGTGGTAACTCATATAGAACTCCACAAACTATAACAACCTAATTAGCATGAATGAATTTCATGCATCTATGAATTGTAGAAGGTAATGCTTGAAGTTTTTAAATCCATGGTCGACTAAGTAACATATTGAAAAATCCTACACTCAGAATAATAAGAAATGGTGTGACCATATGTATTGTACTAGCCTACAGAGGAAGTACAATCCTACCTAATTAATTCTATATGTGCCCACTAAATCCACTAATAATTATGCCTGTTGGGGTAATATCTTGCTTTGAATATCCCAAATGTTGTAATAATGTCATGGAACACATGCTCATGCTAGATCCATTGTCTATGAAAACAATATGAATTATATGATGATTAATGTAAGCTCTAATAAAGAGGGCATGTTAATATAAATCACCCTCAACTATTTCCTACTCTCAGAAGGAGATCAAAGGTCTAGCGAGAACTTTGGAATTATACACACCAATCAAGTTACTCAAAGGATGTGACTCCACTAAAGGTGCTTGATATGTAGCTAATGGATGATGTGCATGATATGCATGGTGAAAACCTAATGTATCCTCTATCTCTTGTTTATAATTATATGGGAAAGGATCTCATAATATTTTCAAATCTTTGTCCTATGTTTGCTTTGTCAGATGAGTCTCAACTAGATTGCCAAGATCAATAATGTTTCCATCTATCAAGTCCTATATCTTATGTTTCAAACTGATACATATCTTTTTTATGTGGGTTAGTGCCCTATGAAAATCACAAAATACATTTTGATCATATCCCCATGGAAGAAGCTTTGTCGGATCAAATTATGGAATAGGAGGGAGAGATATGATATTACATTCTAATAACTATTATAAAACTCTCACTATAGATACTGATAGATTGGTAAAAGTTCACCGAGGAGGTGATGATAAAATAATTCATTGAGGGGGATATAAATCCATATTAACTAGTGGTTAATTTTAAATTTTTATATCATTAACCTTTACAATATTTGGGACTTTTCAATTAATCTTGTTTGTTGTTTTGGATATACTCATGTACTTGAGTTTTCCCATTGAAATTAGTTTGACTTCCCTTTCCTTTAGTGTATGTTATAACTCAGTGAAGAAAGAAAATATTTTGAACATTATTGATTCATAAAAAGCTTGTAGAAGACTATATTTGAAGATATCTTATAACTCTTGATCAGTCATGGGGCTAGTCATCTTAGCCAAGGTAGTCTTATATTAGAAAACATAATCTATGAGATGCTCATTTGACCTTTGTTTATGTTATGTAACTTGGGAATAGGAAACCTTATCACCAATTTTAATTCTAAAATTATATAGGAACATGTTATATAAAGGACTAAATGCATTGACAAACTGATTTGGTAGACTATAGAAGCATTGTAAAGCATAATCCTTTTGACTCCATGGAAATAACTTGGTTAGTAGCTAGTCATTTGGCACATGGTTCAAGCATGCTACATGAGAACCTCTCAAGTTTGTCTCTATATCACCCATTAAATCATATAGAGTGATCTTGGGTTGAACAAAACCTTGTGGTAAATGTGTCGAAACAATATGACATGCCAATGGTGTATGAAGTAGAGGAAAAAATCCAATGCTTGTGTAGGTCTAGAGGCACCTTGATTAAGATGTAGAACTTTAGATTGAATAGATTTTATCTCTTGCATAAGGGCATCCACAAAGGGATACAAATATGTACTAGTTATATTTGGTGGTGGCATAGAGGAAGTCTAGGACACTATAGGGGGTTGTTGAGACATAATTTCCCCCATAGTGTCATTTACAACTGGTTTCTCTTTGGTTTGAGAGGATTAACCATTGTTTGATTTTTTTTTGTTCTTCTTGTAGTATTTTAAGCTTGTCATATTTCATATCAATATGTTTAGTTAAAAGTTCATGAAGTTACCTTTTATCAGTTTCATCAAAACTATTGTATTGGGCTATGGTTAAAGTAGTAAAACAAATTAAAAATTGATTGAATTTTTTGTAATAATTTGTAATAAGCAAAGTGTTATGGAAGGAAAGTACTGAATATAAGAAATGTAAAGTCCTAAAAAAAAAAAATTGGAAAATTCATAAAAATGATACGAAGCTTACAAACATGTAAGATGATACCTCAAAAAGTAATGGCACCTGCTAGATACAACTAGAGTTTTGAAAATGATATATTATAAAATTAATAAGGAATTTTAAAAATTAATGTGAATTTTTTATTTAAATATGCAAGTAAAAAATCAAAAAAATATTGGAAAATTCTTTATTTAAAGTGACCTAGTATATGGAACTAAGGTTTGGAAGAAAATGATTTATTAAAAATTACTATGGAATTTTAAAAATTAATGTGAATTTTTTATTTAAATATCAGGTAAAAAATCAAAAAAATAGTAATTAATTTACCCTAAGGTTTCTATGGGTTTTATGCAAAAACAAAGTAATTTGGGTTCTCCAAATGATTTGACTATTTTGGAAATATTGGATTTTTATTCCTAATTTATTTAAGGGTCTAGAACAATAAACTAGTAAATAATATTGCAATAATTATAGTACTGATTTGTATAACTTATTTGACTTTCATATCTCTATAAAAATAGTAATGAAAGATGATAAATGTAAATTAGCTTAAAACTAGATTTAGATGGTTAAGACAGAGGCTAAAATTGGTTGTGCTAGACTGAGACAAAGTCATGAACCTAGATATAAATTTCATTCATTGAAAGGATATGAGAATTAAAAATAAGACACTTTGAGGTCTTACACTATAGTTTAAGTCCTATCACTATTATCCAAATCAGTCACAAAGATCTAATTTTTCTAGGTTTTATCTAATGTCTCTATGTGAGCATGCCTATAAAATTTTATATCTTGAATGTTGATAGAGTTTCTTATAGATCTGATATAATCTCTAACCCTAGATATTCATAGTGCTTGGATAAAATTGAGAAAAAGGGAGGGTTAGTGTGTGCAAGATGCATAAAATGTGTATCTACACCCCTTGTATGGGAATGTTGCATATATACCAATACTTATAAGAGGAATCAAGCCATATGTAGCTCTCCCACTTGATGTGCTTTGTGCAATAGTGTTATATATATGCAAAAATGATAGACTAAGAGTGATTGAGATGGCTAGGGATTGGTGTGAGGATTTGAATATGTTACTAGATATATTTGATGGTTGTATGAAGATAATAGGTAAATTTTCCCTAGTGATATTTCTTGTATTATTTCTTGATTTTTTAGTATTTTTCAACTTCTTCTAAATTAACTTTGAATGGGCTTTTATAGAGATCTATTAGTCATGGATTAAACGTATCCACACTGGGTTGACATAGAGAAGAAGAGGAATTAGAAGGAAATGGTCATTTGGGATCAAAATGTTATTGGATAAGAGTGATAAAAATGGGACACCCAAGGGTCCAATGCTATATTCTAACCCCAAAGTTCTTGTCCTATAGGATCGAGACTTGGTGGGATGGAACTAGTATGGGAAATGTAGCCTTGTTGAGTTGAAATAATGTCTCAAAAGTATATAGATGACTAGGAATAAGAAAAAGGGTGTTTATAAGGGTCATGAGAGTATAAAATAGGGACATATGGGTTGTTTGTCACAAGCCACACTCAAAATACCAATTTTGACATATTATATGACTACATAACCATACATGTGAACATGCAATACAAGAATAAATCACATATGAGGGAAAACCTCAAGGGGAAGAAACCAATAATCTCTAAAAATGGCCTATAATAATATAAGATAAATAGAAAATTTATTGAAGAACCATCTTCACATGGATCACCAACCCTAACTATCCAAGCACAAACTTGACTAGGCTGTAACAAGTACCCACTTGAAAGGAGGTACTAACCCCCTAAATCACTTAGCACTAACTCAACTATCTAATTGATTCAATCACCTTCAGAACATTATGTTTATCACACAATTTATGATGATAAACTTATTTATATCTTCACACTCTTATCCATCTCAAACTTCCTTTTAGGCCTCTTTGCTCCACTAGGTCTTTTCAAGACTGATTAGGTCCTATGACCTTGATATTCATTATTAAACCTTATATTATATATACATGACTATCCCTCTAATCTCTTTTTATGGTCTATAATACATCTTTACACTCAAATAACTTCTTTATTTTTTTGCTTCTCTACCTTCGTCTTCCATCCATTTTATTACTATTTCTAATGCAATGTTTAACTTCTATAATAACTTCTCTAGAAACAAGCATGTAACTCAATATTTTCTCTCTCCTCTCTCTAACCAATATAACCTATAGGTACCTATGATATTACAATAAAAGATAAAATATATTACATATGTAATTTAATTCATCTTGATCATGTTTCAAGAACATCTTAAACATCAAGTCTTTATTAGGGTTCTAAGTGGGTTTAAACTAGTTTCCACTCTTAACAATCGTTCATAAAGCATAGACTCTCAATTCAAAAAATAATACCTAAAATTTTGAGCTAAGACTATTCCAAATATAAAATTAAATTCTTAGTTTCACATTAAAAGGTTTAATTAGATAATGAGAACAATAAAATCCTTCTCAAGTTGAGAACCCTTCATTCTAAGCACTCTAGATACCTCCAAACAACTTTTCATGCATTTTCCTTCAATATAGAGCCTAAAAATTCATTAACATGATTAAAAAAAACATTATTTAACTTTTTCAATGATAAAATACTTACCCTTTCCTTATAAAATAGTCTTCATACCTCATTAGGCTACACTCTCTCTCTTTGCTCTCTAGACCTTAACCTATAAACCACATTAGAACTTAAAAGTGACCTTCAAGCCTCTTTCCATGAACTATCCACCTCAATAACATACTCAAGAATATAAATATCCTGAAATAAAAAATATCTCATGCTTAAATAATTCAAAATATCCTTCCAATGCCTTTACAATAGATAATGATTCCTCATTAAGCTAGGCATGGTCTAAGAGAGGTCTAAATGCAGACCTAGATTGAAGGTCCCACACCAATACACTCATCCTCAAAATATCATGAGTGTTATAATTACTCAAATACATGATTAAACATACTTCACATCCTCTCACATTCTTAATATCACTCACCTCATCATGTCACCAACTCATAACTCTACCATGTAATGATTATACTCATGACTATGTTTCTTATGTAGCTTGACATCAATGACCTGTACCTTCATGAAAGTAATAAATAATTAGTTTCCTTAAAATTATCTCTTATAAATTAAAATTATCTTTCATTAAAACATATTTCAATGACAATAATCCATCAGTTCCCCTTGTCACATCAATACTTTACCAACTAGGCACACTCTTTCAATGACATCAACCTCATGCAAGATGTACCTTTTACATCAATGGCAATACTCAATAATATTCCCATTTATAATTTGTGTAAACCACTCTTATAAAATTTTCTCAAAAATAAAAATATCCTCATTCTAAACTTTATCTCCCTTTGAAATTAATGACAAAGTACTGTCTACAATTTCTTGGATCACACTCCTTGAAATCAAAACACTTAGCACGCATGACTATGAGTTTATGAGTCATAATAAAAACATGATCCCCATATTTCCATGAATACCTTCTTGGATGCAATCACCTTGTCTTGGAGCTAAATAACCACCTAATTAGTTTCCCCTAAGTACTTGGCTTTCTCAATGACTGTTAAGGGTGGGAATTACACCCAATTTATGTCTTAAGTGTTCAAATGTTGCCTTTTAAAGTGGTTTGGTCAGAATAAATACAATTTTATCCTTTTAAAAAACATATTCAAGAATAAAAATTTATTCACTTACCTATTTTATTTTAAAATTACACCTGATGGGAATGTGCTTAGTCCTTGAGTGCATGATAGGGTTCTTTGAGATGCTTAAACACTTGTATTGTCATAAGAGATAAGGATAGGACCATCATACTCCACTTTTTAGTCTTTTAAGGTTTATCTCATCCATAAGACCTGAATGTAACATGAAGCTACTATAATGTACTCAGCTTCATAATTGGATAATGCTAATGATGGTTGTTTTTATTATCTATGAAACTAGGTACCCACCTAAAAAGAAACTCCTCCACTAGTACTCTTCCTACCATCTATACTTGATATCTAGTATATATATAAAGGTTGTTAAATTGAACTCCTTAATCCTTTGATACCATAACCCAAATCCATAGTCCCCTTGAGATACTTGAGTATAATTTTGACTACTTTTAGATGATTTTCCTCTGGATCTACTTCAAAACTTCCCACGAGACCTACTATGTACCTAACATCAGGTCTAAAATAAGTGTTGTATAGAAAAATTCTAATAATTGACCTATATGATGTTTGATTGACCTTTGGAGACTCATCTTCCTTACTCACTGTACACCCTATGATCATATGTGTAATAATTACCTTTAAATCTTCCATCACAAACTTTTTCAACATCTCTCTTATGTACTTGGCTTGTGAAATGAATATAAATTTTTAAGATTGAGTGATTTGTAACTGAAGAAATAATGATAGTTCTCCCATCATAGAGATCTCAAACTCTTTCTTCATCATCTCTACAAAGGCCTTGGTCATGTTCTCATTATTTCCACCAAAGATGATATCATCCACATAAACAACTACTATAAATTAATGATTGTCTTCCATCTTTATTTATATATTACTATCTAAAACTCCTCTTTAGAATCCTTGATCTAAGAGATACCTATCTAACCTAGAATATAAAGATCTAGGAACTTGATTTAAACCATAAATATATTTTAAATATTTTCAAGCATAGTCCTTGTCACTTGATATTGAGAACCCCTTAGGTTTCTCTATGTACACCTCTTCCTTGAAATTCCCATTCAAAAAGGTAGATTTAACATCCATATAGTATAACTTGAACCATTTGAATCTTACATATGGTAAAAACAATTTGATGGCCTCTAATAATTCTAATAATACAAAGGTCTCCTCAAAGTCTACACATTCAACTTGTTCATATCTATTCCATACCAATTTATCCTTATTCGTAGTGATTTCTACATCTTCATTCAACTTGTTTCTAAATACCCATTTTGTTCCAATGACATTCTTGTCTTTAGGCCAAGAAAGTAGTTCACAAGTATCATTATTCTATATTTTATATAACTCCTCATTCATAGCACCTATCAAAATTTTATATTTTCTTGATTCTATAAGGTTATTAGGTTCAATATTAGACAATAGAGAAACATTCTCTTGATTTTGGTTATTTATCAATCTTCTCCTTATTTTCATACCTACATCCATATTACCAATTATTTGAGGTTTAGGATGATTTATTTGAATCTATATTGAGGGGCCTTTTGATTCTTGTATCTCCTCCACTTATTCTTTCGCATCAGTCTATATTGTTTCCTCTTCATTCTTGATGTCCAGATTCTTTGATATATCCTTTGACTATGAGTATGATTTCCTTGTTTCACCAATATTCACATTGGTTCTTTACATTATCTTCTACAACCTCTTGTTATAGCATATATAATATGAACTTACTAAAGAATACCCCATGAATATACCTTCATCATACCTAGAAACAATATTATCTAAGTCCTCATCTATTTTCATGAAACATTTACTTCTAAAGACTCTAAAGTGTTCCACATTAGTATGTTTACCTTTCCATAATTCATAAATTGTCTTGTTTCCATTAGTTCTTATTTTTAATTTACTCAAGATGTAGATTTCAAAACCCACTTCTCTCTCCAACACCCATTAGATAATCTATAATCATTTAGCATATTTCTTTCCATCTCTTTGACTATCCTGTTCACTTTTTCCACTATACCATTATGCTGAGGTGTCATGTCTATTGAAAAATCACCTTATCCCATGGAACTCATAGAAGTCATCAAATTAATTAAACCAAAACTCTCCTACTCTAGCAAATCTTAGGCACTTGATCTTCCCATTCTTCTCATTCTCAAAAAGTTCCTTGAATGCCTTAAACTTATCAAGATATTTTGATTTTCCTTTCAAAAATTCTACCCATGTTATTCTTGTGTACTCATATATGAGTAACACCGAGTAGCTATCTCCTTGAATGCCTTGGATTCTTTTAGGCCCATAGAGATCAGTGTGTATTAACTCCAAGTGTCTTGTATTAGAGTAATCCCTACACTTAAACCTTCTTATAGTCTTCTTATCATGTTGACATGCCTTATAAAGTATGTTTGTAGGTTTGGTGGTCTTTTGTATATTCTTCAAAGACTTTTTAGTTTTTATATTGACTAGATTGGCAAAGTTTAGGTGACCTAACCTTATATTCCATATCCAAATTTCATCCATATTTTTCATAAAACATATCTCCTTATTTACTTCATTTACGACATATATATTATTATCAATCCTCTGAGCATTATAAATTAGCCTTCCTAATTTGGCACTCCTTATCTCACACCCTCTATCATGAAATTTTAGTGTGTGTCCTTGGTTTCAGATTTGGCTTACACTAATAAAGTTATGTTTCAAACCTTCCAAATAAAACACATTTTGTGTCTTGGTCTTCCCATTTTCCAAAATTAAGATACCCTTACCAACTATATTGGTAGTTATGTTTTATCCAAATCTCACTATTCCTACAACATTCTTCTTAAATGATATGAAATTGTTTTTATCTCTTATCATGTGGCTTGACAAAATAATATCTATATACCACTGCATGCCTTAATATTGAATGTGAAATTTAGTTTTACATAGCATATATTCCTCTTTATTATTTTGTTCCTCTTTATCAAATAATCCATCTTGACTCTTGGGCTCAACATGATCAGTCATAACTTTATTTGGCTTCCAAACTAATGTTTGAACCTTTTCATGCACTTGAGAATCTCTATATACCTTGTTATGTCCTCTTGAATGATCACTCCTCCCATGATCCCATGATAACTCATCCATTGAGACAATTCTAGAATCACTTTCTATATGACCAAAGATATGACAAGTAAAATAATTGGAATACATTATTGCATTGGGTTTCCTCATTGGTCTCTTCATGTTGACTTTCATGTTGGTGCTCTTAACTTTTTCTAGCTTCTCACATTCTTTGTCAAAAATTCTCATATTATTTATGAGACACTCATGCTCAACCTTAAAATAATTTATCTTTATCCTCAACTGATCATACTCAACTTATTCTTATTTTAAATTTATATTGACACTTTCTAACTGATTCTTGAGATCCTTGATGATCTCTTATTCCGTTTTGGCTTCTTTCACCTAGTCACTCTTCAAGGTACAAATTGATTCCTCGAGATCCTTGACCATATATCTCAACTCATGTTTCCACTTATTTTTATGATTCAAATAATATAGACCACTTATGAAATTAGATTCATGGTCTACTTCAAATTCTCCTTATTCATTGTCAAAGTATACTTCTTTATCATACATGTTGTCTTCTTGATCACTAGATATTTTATGCTTCTTAGGATCACCTTCAAGATAATAGTCCAGCTTAAAAGGACTAGGATGTGATACTAATTTTTATAAACAAAATTATTGAGAGGGGGGGTGAATCAGTATTTAAAATATTCATTTAATTCTACATAACATTCATGATCCATTCATACAAATGTATATATCAATCAAAACACAAAACACCATACATATGAACATGAAATATAAGAACACATCACATATGTATGAAACCCTCAAAGGGAATAAAACAAATTTATCTATGTAAATTAAATATATTAATATAATATAAAACCCAAATTTAGTGAAGCACCAACTCCACATGGAGCACCAACCTCAACTAGCCAAGCACCTACTTGACTAGGATTTAACAAGCATCTACTTGCAAGGAGGTACCAGTACCCTAGATGACTCAGAACCAACTCATTCACCTAATTATTTTTATCAAATTAATAACGCTATGTTTATAATACAATATATGATTATCACCTTATTTATCTCTTCACACTCTTATCCTTCTTAAATTGCCTTCTAGGCCTCTTTGCTCAACTAGGTCTCTTCAAGACTGATTAGGTCATATGACCTTGATCTTTATGCTTAAACATTCTATTATACAATAATTAATTTAAATCTACTATATTTTTATGTTATATGATATTTAATTCCATTCAAATATCTTCTTTCTTATTTTCTTCTCAATTCAGTCCACTAACTAGCCAATTAGGCATAAAAAGCATTGTTCTTATACAACCCTCTTGCTCATACATATATTAGTTGGACACACACAATATCCCACTTATATTGGCCAAAAAATATTACTTAAGGAAAATTATAAGTAGTAATAAACCATTATATTAGGCTATACATAATGAAAATATACCAAATCCTTCTTTAAGTCTCATGGAGACCAAATTCCATTAGGCCTACTTTAGGACATGTTACCTTACGACCCCTTGGAACACTCTACCACCTATATATATGGAATTTTTTTTTAATAAAACAATAAAATATTCCTTAGATAAAATCATATAAGTACCATGACACCTTTTGGGTTCAACCACCACTTGAAACCCTCCATTAGCATTGTTCACATTAGGCCTTTGAACACACAAAAGTCTATCTTAAACAATTAAAGATAACACATCATTTACCCGAAAAATCATGATAGTAAATAAATTATATATAACCTAAAATACCTAAATAATATCATAATATTTATTAGACACTTACACTCATGATATAAGGGCTTAAGAACATATCTATAACTCACTTACTAAGAAATCTTAGTTTACCTCAAAGACCAGTCATGGTGACTCAGACCTCCAATACATGTATAGAAACTTTACATGACCTATTATGAATTTATCTGGTCCTATTATATCTAAATAAAATAATAAAATATAAATATCATATGGTATAATTTCAAATATTTATCTTTTACACCAATCTCATGACCTTCTATCTCACTGTCTTCTCTAAACTAGACAGGTCAAATTACGAGTAATATTCTCACCATATTCATTGACCTCAAAACCTTTTTAAAAAAATTAATATGTATTATAATTCATTAAATTCATCTATATGCAATTGGTTTCATCATTATATCATGAAAACACATTCCAATTCATCTTCTTATTACTGCTTGGTTTTTTCACTGTTTACACCATTAGGCCTATTAGTGACTGGCTAACTTGGATGACTAGTTTAACACACTTTAATGGTGGAACCTATCCATAAATATTAATGTTTATATATTATGAGTCTATAAATTATTCCTCCATACATTTTCTTACTATTCTTAATGTAACTTTTGAATTTTATAACTTATTTAGAATAAAGCCTATAGCTTAATATTTTCTCTCTCCTTTCTCTAATTGGTTAACCACCTAGAGGTACCTAGGAGAGTCCATTAAAAGATAAAATATATTACCTAGGTAAATCAATCCATAATGATCAATTTTGAGAAAAATCTATAATAATAGGGTCTTTATTAGAGTTATAAGAGGTTTTAAACCAATTTTCACTTTTAATAATCATTCATAAAGCATAGCCCCTCAATTCAAAAATTAATACCTAGAATTTTGATCTAGGACCCTTCCCCATATACAATGAACTAATTATGTTCCCATGTAAAGGTTTGATGAGATAATGAGAATAATAAAATTCTTCTCAAGTTTATAACCCTTTATTTTGACCACTTGAGAGGCCTCAAAACAACTTTTCATGCCTTGTCTTTCAAACTAGAACCCCAAAATTCATGCACATGCTTAAAAAAACATGAATCACCTTTGTAAATGATAAAATAATAAAACTTGCTTTGTAAAATAATTATAATACCTCATTAGGCTACACTCTTTCTATTTGCTCTGTAGTCCTTGACTTCAAAACCATATTAGACCTTAAAACTGACCTTTGTGTCTCTTCACATGCCTTGATAATAGATCATGATACCTCGTTAGGCAAAGAAAGGTCTAAGAGAGTTCTAGATATAGACCTAGACTAAAGGTCCTACCCCTATAGGCTCACCATAAAACTCTAATGAGTGTTCAAATTCCTTACATACATGATAAAAAAACATTCCAAACCTATGACATGCCTAATATCACTAAAACCATCATGCCACCAGCTCATATCTATACCATGCCATGACTAGACTCATTATTAGGTTTCTTATGCAACTTGACATAAATGCCCTGTACTTTCATGAAAATTGTAAAATTATTTTATACAAGGTTCATTTTTTTTCTAAAGGTTCTTGTTTTTCTTTTTATAATCACAAGTAACATTCTAAGTATCAGGGCTGAAATAACTTAAGTATAGAGCCTTGCACAGAGGGTATCCACATGTCACTTCGATGATTTTTCTAGTTTGAAAGAATATAGAAGATCCTTTAGCTTGTACTTGATGGACACGTGGTGTAATAGTTGTATCTTTTTATAAAAGTAAAGGTCCTGATAGTGAGTTAAGTTGTAAGCATGAATCTTCATGGAGTTCCCTTTTTGGTAAATCTTAGTAAAATGTTTTGATATTAAAATAAACATAGTTGATGCCACTTGTCACCTTGGCACTCCCTCAAAGGAAAAGAGTCTTTTCAAAACATCTATTGATCATGAGACTAACACATGGTTAAATAGTGTTTTATTTTGAGTCAAGAAGCATTATGAGAGTATGAAAATTAGAGGGTATCCACATATCACCACTATGCTTAATTTAATAAAGGAAAAAAGTTGAAGACCTTCCAATTTATGAAGGCTTACATGTGTAGGCTATAGATAACAAAGAAAGGATTGATGGTTCAGTTAGTTTATTTAGATCTGATGATGTGGAGCCTAAAAGAACCATTAAAATTAAAAGCTAAGAAAAGAGTGGGAAAGAGTGGGATTAACTCCAAAAGGGTGACGAATCTTCCACATGTCCATGTTTGGGAAGATTACATGATAAAGGTAAATGAGGATCATTAGTTGAAATAGAGTGAGAAGGATAGTTAGTATAATTGATAGAAAAAAGGCCTAAGTTGTTTGGCTCCAATGGCATGTGGTTTCTTAGATCTAAAAATTGTAAAAAAGCAGTTAAACCTAGACAAGTGATAGAGACTTATAGTAGTATTTTATGGGTTATAAATAGCTATAAATAAGTTAGAGAAGAGGGATTTTTTTATCATCTAGATTATATACAAACTTTTTGAATCTATTTTGGTGGAAGCATTGGACTGCCTTATCAATTATCTTTCTTAGGAGTGTGAAGATTGTATTATGTTCATTTTTCCTTACATACTTTGTTCATATATAAAGAGACAATGGTGTTTTGTGCAATAATAGTCCACTTTTACTATTTTTTATTATTTTTTTCTATAAGACTTTTTTTAGCTTCATTAAATTACTGAGATTATTAACCATGTTGCATACTCTTTAATCTTTTTTATGAAAAACTATTGAAACTAATACTATGCTATTATAAATAGATAATGAGGATTCATGTTACTTTTATATTATGAGCCATTGGTTAGTCTATAGTCATTGCTAAAATTATTGATCATACTTTAGTCTCTTTATTTTTTTGGTAAACTCTATTAGTACTCTTCATAGTGCTATCTAGTAAATTATTCTAAATCTTGGTGTATCACCTTAGTAGTTTAAATAATATTTATGCATTATTTTCTCTCCCTTTACTCCAAACCCCAAGAGAAGAGCCAACTTCTTTAAAATCTAGATGTTGTTTCAAGGATCAAGTCCCACATCTTTGAAACTTCCCACGACTCTAGTGATTAGTTTTAAAATTAAGCATTAAATTTTTTTTGGGATGCCTAGTGGGACCAAGCTAATATTGTCTAGAAGTATATCAGTGAAAATCCTTCAAGGAGGGAGAATGATGGGCTGATTACAAGATCTCAATCTACAATAAACCCAAGACTCTTAGTAACACCTTTGGTGACTACTTAAAGAAGAAGGCTAAATCAACAAGTTAATTTTGGATGTCAAATAGCTTTTTAGGTGACACTTAGAAATTTTATCAATTGGAATGATGGAAGTCCACTTATCTTACCAACACCTCCAATACATGGGATCCCATTCCATCTAATGCTCTAAAAGCATTATCCAAATTCATTGGTGAGGAATTTAAGACTCTAGAGAAGCATCTTCAAGATGTGGATGATGTATGTACTATCTAGTTTATCACAAAACAAAATGTACCCTTGAGATTAATCACTACCTCTTTGAATGGAAAAACTCTTAACTGGTATAGATCTTTAGCACCTAACTCTATTACAAACTAGGACCAATTAGGAACCACATTATATGATAGATTTAATGAAAAGGGAGATAGATAATCCCTCCTATTGTAATTAATCACTATTAAAAGAGCTCCCTAAGAAGTAATGACCAATTTCAACACTATATTTTAGAAGACATGGGAAAGAATCCCAATCTTATCTTTACCACCTATAGGTATGGTGATTGTTTTTCATCTAAAACCTTTTAATTATGATATCTCAGTCATGATTCAATCACTAGGAGAGTAGACTCTTCCTAATGCTTATGACCTCATTATAAGAGCATAGAATAATTTGATAGATGCTAGGAAATTACCCCCAAGGCTTCCTATGCCTATGTTTCTTGAATTATCCCTCCTAAATCAAGAAGGACTTCCTAGTAAGTCCTAGGCCAATACTTATCTATAAAATTTCCCTTCATCTCAAGAAATACCAGTCATAGATACGTCTTTTACCTCATCAAAGATGAATGATGCCAATAACATCCTTAGAACCTTATCTAACAAAATAATCAATCTTAAAAGGAACCAAGCTTCACACCAGTGACATCTTTATCAAGGTTTCTAGTGGAAAAGATCCCCTATTAGTTGAATCAGTACCAAGGGACTCAAAGATCAACTTCTCCACAACTACCTAGCCATATAATCCTTTTATCCCCACCATTTTAGATGATTCCACCAAGCTCAGGTAGAGATCTAGTCTCTAGCCCAAATAACTTGGAAAAATAAAGAAATGCATGGTGTTGTCTTTATAATGACTCTCACATTCCAAGAGATTGCCCTATGGGAAACTTACAACAAAGAGTTGCTAAATAAAGAAGAATGGGAATCCAAGAAATGACCTCATCTAGACCATACCAGTCATCCAAAATTCAAAATACAACCGTGATAGCTTAGATGAAAGGCATGCTAATATAATAGAAAGGAGAGATTTCAATTGAACATGATTTATTTTCATGTATTGAAGATGAGGAATATGTGTTCATTAATGGAACATCTACCTCTAAAAATGTGGTTTAGTCTGATTATCTCACATGGTTAAAAAGGAGAATTGTTGAATCTATTAAAGTTATCCCTATTATCAATGCTAAATTAGGAAAGGTGCCATTAGCCCTATATTTTCAAGTCCCGATGACAAGGCAAGAAGTTTTGATAACCACTCAAAAATAATGGGTCTTCAACATGATGGTTGAAAGGACAAGGTACCCATAGTATGTCAAAGTCCAACCCCTCAGACCAATCAATGTGGTAGATTAGTTAAATAAAGTCTCTAATAATATTTATTTATGGGATATGTTTTTCATCCTTAAGAAAAAGGATCTATTTTAATAATAACTAAAGGACCATAGTGACCCAAAGTGTAATACCATAAAGGAAGCTACATTAAATAAAGGCAAAGAGCAATGGTAGTACCTTAGCCACAAGAACTATCAATCCTATTGAATTTAAAAAAGACGTAAGGAAACCAAAACCTAACCCCTTATATATGACTCTTATAGTGGGTAAGAAATTACTTCAAAACTTTATGATAGACTCAGGTGCAAACACTACAGTCATGTTGAAGTTAATAGCTGATGCCTTGAAGATCAAATATGAGCCATTTAATGACAGGAGTCATTCATCTTGATGGAAAGTCAATACAAACTATTGGAAGAATTAAGGGCTTGCATTACAATTATATTCTTTCCCAAACATAACTATTGCACAAGATATAGTAGTTATAGACATTCCTCCTATCTTCAAATTGTGCCTATCTAGGGACTTTATAGCAAAATCAAATGATATATGTACCTTGGTTGGTCACATTTGATTCTAAGAACAACGTATGGGTCTAAGATGAAATTTATATTAGAAACCTTATGTAAGGAAAACATTACATACCAAATGGAATCAAGGTTTGAATCCTCCCATGCAATGATCACAAGAGAAGAGGATAGTTGTATAGAGGAATTAATACAAGAAGCTAGTGAACATGAAGGTAACAAATATTTTTCATTTTTGACATTTGAGGATATTTTTAAAACTTTGATTCCACCATCTTAGGAACTTACATCATATATGATGATAATCCTAAAATCCATAAAATAATGAAGAATGAGCTCACTAAAAAGGAAAGCCTCATAGAAAAATTTTCAATATGGACTCTAAATTTTGATGGAATAAGAAGCAAGAAGGGCTTAAGGTAGGTATATGCCTCACTTACCTCAAAGGGAAAAATATCCTTAAAGCCTTGAATTTTCAATTTGTTTTCACTAATAATGAAGTATAGTATGAATCTCTAGTTCATGATCTGATTCTAATCCATAAGAAAGGGATCAAGAATCTAAGAGTCCTAGGGGACTCAGAGTTGGTGGTCAAAAAAATAAGAGAAAATTCCATAGAAAAGAACCCAAAGATGACATATTATAACCATAGAGTTTGGGATTTGATCAAAAGTTTTGATGCTTTCAACATTAAAGTCATCCCAAGAACTCAAAACATTGAAGTAGATAGAATGGCTCAAATTAGATCCTAGTTTGATCTAATAAAAGACTTGCTAACCAATAAATAATCCATCAAAGTAGTCATCTAACCTACTATCTTAGATAATGTAGAATAATTATCAAGTCTTCAAGAGTGATAATTATATCATATTCATTCTATAAGAGTTAGGAGAGTTTGTGGACCAATTATAGCCTAAAATTGAAGAGGCATATGGTGACCAAATCATACAATTGAGATCTAATAAGATTTTGAATGGGTTAATAACCCTTGAAAGCTTGTTTGATCCTGATGATGAAAAAATAGAAAAAATAAAGTTCTTTGAAAGTAAATAATACTATTCTAAACTTTAAGTCTCCAATGGGAGAAAGTTGAAAGTAGGGAAGGTGACCACTCAGAAAGAAAAAGAAAGATTGGTGGCTTTATGTCACAAATAAAATAAGGTAATGGAGTGAAAGTATAAGGATCTTCATGATTAAAAGAAAGAGATTGTACAACATACTATTTACTTAATTGAAGGATCAAAGCGTGTTCACCAAAAGCAAAGACCAATCAATCCAAAGATAGAGTATCTCATGGTAGAAGAGCTTAAGAAATTATTAGAGTCTAGGATTATCTTCCCCATCAAGAACTCCACATGATTTTCCAAAGTGGTCCCAATAAGAAAAGAGAATAGAGAGATTAGACTCTATGTAGACTTCAGGGATCTCAATAAGGCCTCTCTTAAAGACCACTACCCCTTACCCTCAATGGAGCAAATTATATAGACCATGGTGGGAAAAGAGAAGTTTTACTTATTAGATGGATTCTTGGATTATAATTAGATATTTTTAGTAGAAGAAGATCAACACAAGAACACTTTCACCATAAAGTGGGGAAATTTCACTTATGCCAAAATGCCATTTGGACTCTCAAATGTAACGGCTATATTCTAACTAACTATGGACATTACCTTTGGGGAATTGATAAATAAATTAATTTTTATTTATCTTGATGATCTCACCATCTTCTCTAGGTTGGCCAAGGATCATTTTGATCAATTAGAGGCTATTTTTCAAAAGTGCAAGGAATATGGGATCTCTTTGAACCCAAAGAAATGTGTGTTTGGAGTACCTCAAGGGAAATTACTCAAACACATTATATCAAAAAAATGTATCTCGATTGATCTATAAAGGGTCAATTCAATACTATATTTATCCCTATGAGTAAATAAAAATGTGGTGCAATCTTTCCTTTAGAAGATT
Source organism: Torreya grandis (assembly GCA_037957365.1). Taxonomy (NCBI): domain Eukaryota; kingdom Viridiplantae; phylum Streptophyta; class Pinopsida; order Cupressales; family Taxaceae; genus Torreya; species Torreya grandis. The sequence goes on along the minus strand of JARHVA010003293.1, from coordinate 26,706 downwards.
AACTTTGTAAGTAGATTCATCTCAGACTTGTCCATAGTGGTTAGACCCATCACCCTAATGTTAAAGAAGGATCTTAGTTTTAAATGGATAGCTAAGGTCTGACAAGATGTTGAGAGTGTCAAAAGGGAAATTTCATCTACCTTAGTCCTTTGAAACCCTAATTTCTCAAAATATTTCATCATGTATGTCTATGGAGGAGAACATAGCATAGCCTTAATATTAACCCAAAAGGACACATAATAAGGGGAACATCCAATTGCCTTTTTCTCAAGGACTCTCTGGGACTATGAATTAAGGTGTAATTTTGTTAAGAGGCAAGCCTATGCTATTGTTAAGGGGCTCAAAAAAATTAGGCACTTAGTTACTAGCAACAAGATCATAATATTCATAACACATTCAAGTGTTAGGGAATACATAGTGGAGGGTGAAATCACTGAAAAGAGATCCAATTGGATAACTAAGATATTATAATATGATGCTAAATTTAATCCCACTAAATTAGAAAGAGGTAGGGGTTTGTGTCAATACATTGCTCAATATTTTTAGGCTCTAATAGAATAACTTATAGTTGAGGATACTATACTCAAAATACAAGAGGATGAGTTAGAGTTTAGGGTGACTAATAGGGTTAATTTCATAAAAATAGGCCAATATCCATGTCATCTACCCTACAAAAAAGGAAGGTACTATTGGCAGTAAGGGTGTAGCTTTGTTTTAGTAGACCTTTTCCTTTTCAAAAAATATTTTGATGGGATCCAACTCAGATGCATAAAGGGAGAAATAATTGGAAATTTTTTACATGAGATACATTATGGAATGTCTGGAGGCCATTTTTCTTTAAGGACTAGCTATCAATATACACTAAGAAAGGTATTTTTGGCCCACTATGTTTTCTAATTGTCATACTATGATTAATAAGTGTCAAAATTATTAGTTTTACATAGGTAAGAGGAGAAACATTACGTTGTCACTAAGCTCTATAATTGTTGAAGAGCCTTTGAATAAATGGGGATTGGATTTTTTTTTGAATGATTAAACTAATTTCAAGTGTGGGGCACATGTGGATAATTACTAAAACATATTATTTCACAAGGTGGATCGAAGTATTTCCCCTTAAATAAGCAACAAAGAATGTGATTTTAGATCTCCTACAGGAAATCATAACTAGGTTTGGACTTCCTTGCACCTTATATCTGATAATGACAAGGTATTTATAGGGTCAAAAGTGTCTAATTTTGCATTAAAAATGGTACATACCTAAAGAATTTATTGAATTATTACCCTCAATGGAATTATTTGGAAAAAGCAAGTAACAAGAACCTGATTAGACTAATAAAAATAATGGGAAATGAACATAAAAGAAGATGGCATGAATACATACATATGGCTTTATGGGAAGATTGAATAACACCTAAACAAGTAATAAATACCTCTCCATATAAGTTGGTATATGGAAAGGAGGTAGTAATGCCTATTTCTATCAAAATTCTAGCCTTGTAAGTAATAAATAAAATAGAGGTTGAAAAAAATGATCCAATGTAGGTTAGACTAGAAGAGTTGTTAGAGCTTTAGGAGAAAAGAGAATCAACACATGAGTTAATGATGAGTCAATAAGCAACTATAAAATTTAGTTTGATCAAAAAACTTCAGAGCCTAAATTTGAGATTGGTGCCTAAGTCTTGAAGTGGGATGTAAGAGGAGCTAAGTTTGGAAACCATGATAAGTTTGATTCTTTATGGACAAGTCCTTTCAAAATCATTGCTTATAAGTAGCATGACACTTAAAAATTAGAGACAAAGGAAGGAGAGTATTTAGATATTTATATTAATGGGATTTTCCTTAAACTCTTTGTATAAGAGTCTCATACGACCATGTAACATAGCTAGGATAGTTTCCTTTTATTTTCTTATTTTGAGGTTGTTTACCTACCTCCTTTCTTTTAAGTTATCTTTGTCCATGTTAACATTAAATATACCTAGAATCCATTAATATTTTGTCTCCTATACCTATCTAATAGTTTCTCAAGGATCTCAAATGTTAAAATTTTGAATTAAGATCCCAAATATTTGTTTTCAACAACTTGATTGGAAGTTTAAATGAGACATGACTAACCATAAAGGAAAGTCATTAATATCTCTCATAGAGGCCATAGAGTTTAAAGATAATTTGGATATCATTATTTCTTCACATAAAATCAAAGTAATTACTCAAAGCCAAGTGAAAAACTTACATATAGGTTAATTTGAGCCCAGGAAGTGATTCAAGGAGCAACAGAGAGTGTTTTTAGAGACAGTGTATAGGAAAACGGACACCAGAATTACACCATCAAATTCATATGCTTCAACTCCTACACAGCCCAAAACTACATACCCAAGAACTATAATAGTGCTCAGAGGTGTTTCCTATGACTCTTCCCTCATCTTCAATTACACAAACATTATTTTTAACCCTATTTTGTCAAAAAAGACTAACAACCTCAAAGAGGTGGTGCATGCCAAAATTTTGAATCAAAGGATGCTAAGACCTTTATCATGAGGATTTGGACCTTATGGTTGGCTCAATATCTGGTACCCATAGTGCACCCATAGCTTGAATTGGTGGAATTATGTGCACAAAATTATAATCTCATAACTGTGACTATTCAAAAAGGATTAATCAAGTTAGTAATCACTCCCTATGATATCTACATGTTAGGTCTATAGTATGACCCTTCTACTAGATTTTATGACATGGTTCAATTGAGGCATGTTTGGTTCCAAGTAAACTAGTAACAAGCATTTCTAAATAAGTAATTACATCTACCTAAGAATAATCCTCAAACTCTACCGCTACCCTTTGAGAAAGGTAGGTTATCTACAGACTCCCAAGGTGTATGTTCAATGATCACCTTCTTTTTTAGGGATAATAGTGATAAAATGGTGCATGAATAGTAGATGGTAACCAATTTTCATATAAAGATCATTTCCAAGTCAAAATCATACAAGTTTGATTTTGTAGAGCATATCACCTATTCTATGAGCTAATATCTAGATAATTTTTGTTTTCACCCTACCCTTAGGTATTCCTCATATATGTTCCACTTTATCTTCTATCAAAATACCTAGTTTTTCTAGCACCATATGAATTTGACACTATGGGACTTAGAAGTGATAGACCCCTATAAGGTTAACCCCATGTCTACATGGAATCATGTGTTATCAGAGTCATTATATCCCTATGATTTTGTTGAGAATTTTGTGGAAACACTAATGGGATAAATGGATCTAGATGGAATAAATAATAGGATGAATGACTTGGATAGGGTTTTCTTGTTTGATGCCCATCACACATGTGATTAATTTTTTGGGGCCCATCATTCTTTCATTAGGGTTCATGGTTTTGGGGAGGAGTCCTTTATGCTTCCCAAGGTTCTAACCAATAGAATAGTGGGTTTGGAAATGGCATGGTAATTGGTAGTCATTGAATCTAAGTTTGGAGCAAGAAACAAAAAGAGGGATTTCTATGACATCCCACTGACCAGGTGTGAGATTACTATTGTAAAGAGATAGGAAAAATTTATCCTAAATAAGAAGGTAGCTACATATAGTCTAGTTTTAATTTAGGATCTATAGAGGTATGACCTAGATGGCTTCATGACCTCTTGGTTTTCCAAGATTAAATTCCATGTTCCTTTCAAGCATGAGATTAGAAGGATTTTTAAAGACAGGAGGTCTCCAAGGAGAGATATCTTGTATTTATATGTAGGGATACAGGACATCCCAAGTACCCCATGGGAGTCTATTTATCAACCCACTCACACTTTTGACCCAATGAAGCTCATGTATAAGGGGATGCGACAATATTTACTCAAGATGGATTGGAGTCAAGAATAAATAACTACCTACTAGAGGTATAGGCAAGAGATTGGTGAGTTATCCCTAAGTTTTGAAGTTGTACCCTTAGATACCTAATGAGAGACCCTTTAGGATGAGTCTCATACCTCTCTAGTTTCCATTATATATGTTAGTGAGATCTAAAAACTCCAAAAGGAACCTCAACAGGTAGAGACATTTATGATAGTACATACTAATTTAACCTAGCCACTTCCACTCAGTGAAGTGGAAAAGTAAAGGGGTACCCAACTCAGTTCATAAATACTTATAGTGGTGGCCCCTTTAGATACCATTAAAGTGGCTTTATACACAAAAGAAGTGCTAGAATAATCTCAATTGGTAGTGGTCCAAACAATAGGAGAGGATCCCTTATAAAGTCTTAAGAAATAGAAGTGAAAGATATCAGTTTTGGAGGGAGACAAAGCAAAAGAGGCACAACATGCCTCATACATATCTCCACCTCAATATTAAACTCAAGATATATTAATGCGATCCTCTTCAAATATATTATCACCCTCAACCTTCTTGTCTATTCCTACTCAATCATTAATTCCATCGGGTTCTCCTTTCACTCTCACTTCTCAATAATTGAGTTTGCCAAACTTTTCTCTTAGGGTCTTGACAAACCCATCCCCCTCACAATATCATCCCTAGTATTCCATAAATTTAACTTATATTTTACCCTATGGGTATAATTTTTTGGGTGATATTGTGGCATCTTCCTCAAAATTCCATGCCTAATCTGACTTGGCAAGGAGGGATAGAGAGGCTAGAAAAGAGAAGCAAAGGAATAAAGAAATGAAGTCTATAGCCACATAATAGATGTAGTCTTTTTATAACCACAAGTATAATTCCATCAATATCAACCAAATGGTCCCTAATGTGAGCAAGCCACTTGATAAAATGTAGCCTAAGGATTACATAATGAGTGCAGTGGTGATGGACCTAACATAGTTTAGGCCATAGGATAAAGTGGAGTTAATGAATGAGACTACTGTTGTGGAAACCAAATATTATTTGAATATCTCATATCAGCTCTAGAAAGAAGAATTAGGCTTAACTCAAGCCCAAAACATAGTAATCTTCTTTAGCCTCAAACTTAAGGCTAAGGCAAAAAAAAATTACCTAACTCAATAGTGACCTAAAAGGGGCAATATCCAAAGAAGTTTTGAAGACTTCAAAAGAGAGTAGCTACACTCCAAAAGGAGCTTAATTACATCAAATCATCTACTTAAATTTTGGATTAGGATAAGAATATCTTAGAGATGTAAAGTAATGATAAGACAATAGAGGTATCATAGCTTCTGTAGAACCTAAATGTCACAGTAGTAGAAAGGACTAGCTTATAGGTCAGGTCCAAGGTAGTGGAGGATAAGGCCACCAAATTGAATCAATAGTTGGTACAACAACATAAGGAAATAGGTGTTGTCAAAATGGTAAGGGGGTATTTATGTTTCTTACTACTAAAGGATCTCCGCTGATGTTACCAAGCTCAAGCCTATACTCAGATTCATATTTGATGCACAAAAAATATGTTTATGGGTGGATTCCTCTTTTGAGAATATATTATTATAAATCTTAGCTAAGGTTAATAAATCATAAATATTGATTAAAAAATTATATGATGCAATATAAGATACCCTTTAGGTAGATAGATTCACTGATAAGAGGATAGTCATAGGGAAGGTCAGTGAGACTCTGAGTTACAATAAAGCCACTTTGAAATGCAATAATCTACTAAATATATTAAAGGGGTCAAAGGAATGAAGGGGAACATTAAAGGTTTGGTTTTTTTGGGACTCCCTACTCCTTTCCCCAATAACACCGCTATCTTGATAGAAGACTAGATACAAAATCTATTGGTTGAGAAGCAAAATGATTAGAATATTTTTAAGTCTTTGAATGACTCTTCTGGTGTCATTGAGGTGGAGTTACTTGTGGATTTGATGAATAAACTAGAATACCAATTAAATTCCATGGTGTAAGGTCTCAAATCATTTTTCCATAAGGAAATCATTGAGTTGGATATATATTTTCAAGCTTTCTAAGAAGCAGGATTACCCAACAAAGGTAGAGTTGACTAGGTACCAGACATCACTACAAAAGCTCTAAGGGAAAAAGTGATGGGAACCACAATTTATTTTTGGTCACTTCAAGATAAGGTTTCTTCCAAGTAGGCATGTATCCCCTGGTGACTCATAAAATATAAAATTATTTTCTACAAGGTTTGTTTCTTTTCAGGGCTCTTATTTTTCTTTTTATGACCATAAACATTCTAAGTATCAGGGCCAAAATAATTTAAATATAGAGCCTTGCATAGAGGATATCCACATGTTAATTCAATAATTTTTTTTAGCTAAAAATAGTATACAATATCTTTCATCTTGTACTTGATAGACACGTGGTGCAATAGTGGTCCCCTTTTGTAAAAGTAAAGGTCACAACATCGAGTCAAGTGATAAGCATTAAGCTTCATGGAGTCCCCTTTTTAGTAAATCTTAGTAAAAGGTTTTGATATTAAAATGAAAAAAATTAATGCCACTTATCACCTTTATGATCCTTCAAAGGAAAATATTATTTTTAGAACCTTTGTTGAGTGTGAGATTGACACATGTTTAAATGGTATTTTATTTTGAGTCAAGAAGTAGCAGGAGAGTATGAAAATTAGAGCATATCCACATGTCACCACTACACTTAATTCAATCAAGGAAAAAATTCAAAGACCTCATAACTCTCAAAGGATTCCCTATGTATCTTGTAAATAACAAATAAAGGATCAATGGTTTAGTTAGGATCTTTAGATTTAACAATGTGAAGCCTCCAAGAGCTGTTAAAATTAAAATCTAAGTGAAGAGTGGGAAAGAGTGGTAGTGACTCCAAAAGGGTGGGGAAGCTTCCACATGTCCATGTTTGGGAAGAATACATGATAAAGAAAAATGAGGATAAGAAATTGAAACGAAGTGAGAAGGATAGTTATAAGAATTGATAGAAAAAGGGCCTAAGAGGTTCAGCTCCAATGACATGCAGTTTCTTAGATCCAAAAATTCTAGACAAGCGGTTAAACCTAGATAAGTGGTATAGACTAACAATAGTATTTTGGAGGGACGTCCTAAGCTATATAAGGGAGTACTTCATCCTGGATGGAAGAAGCAAATGAGTGCATAAGTTCCATTTTGTCTTCCTCAACCACTTTAGGCATAAGGTTAGCTTGTCTTTTCCTTTCTATCTTCACTACTCCCTGATTCAAAGCCTTTATGCTCATAGGAAAAAGGATTTGCGCCCTATTCTTCATGAAGGCCTTATTCTGCTTATTGAAGGCTATTGCAAGCATAGGGCACTGGTTAAGTATCCCAAACAAGGGAAAAATAAGTTGCCAGGGAATAAAAAGAATGAAAATGTAAGCAGAAGAGGAAAAATTAAGACCCCTAGTCCTAATAAATAGAATGCAGAAGAAAAAAGGGGTCGGGAGAGAATTGAAGAACCCGAGGAGGAAAAATCAGAGGAAGAAGATGGAATAGAGAGCTGGGACACCAACTCCAGTAATGATGAAGAAGGATCTGAGGAAATTGAAAAAGATAAAGTCAATACAGAGGAGGATTCTGTTACCAGAACAGAAGAGACGGAGGAAAACTAGAAAGTGGCGGAGGATGACACTGTCCAGGAAGATCCTGGTGAGGACCCAACTTCTAAGAATGAAAAGGAAATCTCTATCCAGGAAGATATTCAAAACATGGAGATGGAAATTGAAGATGGAATAAATGAGCGGGAACAAAAGAGCCAAGAAGACTTCTTTGAAGAAGCTAGGAATAGCCCAAATAAAAAGTCTGAGGATTGGAGAGGGAAGAATTAGAATGATGAAATACACACTCCTATGACTTGGGTTAATAGTAAAGTTGAGTCTTCTTCCCAATTAGATTCTTGGTTGTGTAGGGAGATCATTGATCTCAAGAATAAAGTGGAAACTTTGGAAGATTCTCTGAAAGCTGCTTGGAACAAAGTAAACATGGAAAATCAGTTAAGCAAGATCCCTGTGAAGCTCAAAGCTTATGAAAACAACCTCCGAGAGCTAATAAAGGATAATAGAAAGAAAATGGAGGAAGTAACGTCCAACATTTGTGCAGCTGCTATCAATATAGGTAAACGAGCCAATGAGGAGACCAAAGCACTAGAGGGTCCCAACAAAAGGACAAGGCAAAGTTCCAGAAAGAAAGATACACAAAAAGGAGCTTTGTTGGAGGTTACCACCCAGGAAACTACTTTGAAAGAAAAATAAGCCATGAACTTGATACTGGAACTGGATGAATAATCTGGTCCTTCTTGTTGGTTAAGAAACTGGTACTGATCTTTGTTTTTCTTTTGTTAGCTTTTGTTTGTTGTACCACCAGACTTCTATTTCTGGGTTTTGACCGGATGTATCTATTATGGTTTCAGGACCATTCAAAACCTATTTTTGCTACCTCACTGTAGTGTTTTTTAGGTGTTGCCTATGGGCTTAGTTATTCTTATTTTGCTCTCTGTTAAAGGGTTTCGGGGCCCCCTTCAAAACCTGCTTTTACCTCTAATCTAAAACAATAGTATTTTGTAGGTTATAAATAGATGTAAATACGTTATAAAAGAGGTATTTTTTATCATATATATTATATATAGAGTTTTAGAATCTAGTTTGGAGGAAACATTGGACTACCTTACTAGTTACCTTTCATAAGAGTGTGAAGATTGTATTCTATGAATTTTGCCTTACATACCTTGTCATATATAAAGAGAGAGTGGTTTTCTATGCAATAATAGTCCAATTTTAGTATTTATTCTTATTTTTTTATATAAGTCTTTTATCAACTTCACAAAATTACTAAGATTATTGATCATGTTGCATACTCTTTAATCTTTTCTAGAAAAAATGTTGAAACTAATACTATGATTTAAAAATTAGATGATGACGATTTATGTTACCTTTATATTATGAGCCATTGATTATTATATATTATTTGCTAAAAAAATTTATCATGCTTTAATCTCTTTAATTTTTTGGTAAACTCTATTATTACTCTTTACAGTGTTATATAGTAAATGAATCCAAATCTTGGTGTATTGCCTTAATAGTTTAAATAATATTTATGCATTATTTTCTCTCCCTTTTCACCAAACCCAAAGAGAAGAGCCAACTTATTTAAAATCTAGAGGTTGTTTCAAGGGTCAAGTCCCACATCTTTAAAATTTCCCATGAATATGGTGATTAGTTGCAAAATTAAACATCAACACAACCATAAAGCACTAGTTACCTTCAAATTCTCTATTTTGCCTTAAAATTCTATTTCATGGTAACATATTTCAATGAAAACACTCCATCAATTCCCCTTTTAACATCAACACTCTACCAACTAGGCACACTCTTTTAATGGTATTAACCTCATGCAAGATGCACCTTTTAAATTAATGATAATACTCAACAACAATTAGTAAGGTTTGATTTTATAAGGCATGGGTTATAAGGGATATGTGGAATTTTTAAAACAAGGATATAGATATTTATTAAAAGGTAATAATGGTAACTATTAGTGAGATTCTCTTAGGATTTATAATCACATGTATACACCACCTATATTAATGGTGTTTGGTGGATCACTTAATATGAATTCAAAATTGAGTTGGTCAATGGATTTTATATATTTATTTATAAATTGAGAATTGAATTTGGATCCCATGATCATCTGTATCGATTTGGATATAGTATTAGAAATGGGTTATTTTAAAACTATCTAATTGGGTCCATCTTCTCATTATGTTAATACCTAGTGTAATGTAGGCACATGGTCACATCTCTTACAACATTATTAGCTAACTCTTACTTTCTAACAGCTGTTATTTTCTCATTGGTCTTACTAATAATGGTCAACACCTAGGCATGGATCTATATTCCACATTATTCTCCTAGGATAGGTGATGTGTCACCTAGGGACATGTGGATCATCATAATTGGTACTCAAGTTTAATTTTTACTTAATTCTAACCCTACTTGGGGCCTTAGGTGGATTCTAGTCCATATTCATACTTGGTGACATGGACCCTTCCCATTCAGTTGGGCTCTCTAGGGATCTGACATATCTGACAAGTCCATGAAACTCATCATTTTGATTAGTGGTGATGTATCACTTTACAATTTAGATTGGCTCTCTTAGGATATGAAATATTTGACATGTTTGGGGGATTAGATGCTATAACGTATGGTTACATGGCACCTTCCCATTTCGCTAGAATCTACCAAGCTCTAGAATCTCTGATAGGTCTAGGTGACTGGATGCTCTAACACATGGCAATGTGTCACCTTCTAATTCATATAGAATATCCTAAGATCTAATTTCTTTGATAATTATAATGGACTATCTGATCTGACACATGATGATGTGGTACCTTCCCATTTAGTTGAGCTCTCTCAGGTTTTAACATCTCTACCATTTACAAGGGACTGGACACTCTAACACATGGTGACATGGCACCTTCCCATTTAACTAGGTATCAAAATTTACAAAAATAATAAGTAATAAAATAAGGGGAATATAATACATTAAAAATTACTTGTTAGTTATGAATATCTTGATTTACCATGGAGGGAAATGGGTTTATTACTTTGAAAAAGGAACTAGACTTTGATAGATTTTAGTAAAAGCTAACCTATAATGTTAGCACCGTGATTTCATAAATATAATAGATATTCCTTGATCCTAAAAATAAAAGAAGTCTATTATTTCATGGGGAAATAAAAGTGATGTATATTCCATAAACTGGAATAGGTGTTTCCAATGAAACCAAAAAGAAGGACCTTGAATCTTTTGTTCATGAGATTCTTAGATAGCTACCCCATTTTGAAGAAAAGAGGTGTGTTGGCCACAATAGGGACCTATGACTTCTTATTCAAGTATTTGACTACTTTATTTCATCATAATATATGAAATGGAAAAAAATACTCATTCTTAAACTCTTTTATGGATATACTAACTTTGTTATTACTATAGGATTAGTGTATTTAAGGATCATGCAAGTGATATTATTTGAACATGATTCAATAATTTTAATTTCATTTTTATATTATTGTGGGGTAAAAATAAAACCCCATAAAATATCAATAGGATAATTCTATACTCACTTATTTAGAGATAATTCTAAGTGTTATGTATGACATTATTTTTACAATACACTTTGGTTTTTATTAAGTATGATATAATGTTTTTGTATATGATATTGATGATATGATTATAAATGTAATCTAGTTATACATTATTATTTAATTACCACCTCTATCATTAGGAATTTATTATCTTTTCTAGAGTAAATTCTTTCTCTACTTTACATTCTCAAAATTATTTATTTACCTTCTTAATGGATTTAATTATGGTGATAGTACTTAATTTGAAATTTTCACAATGGGCCTTAAATAGTAAAAGTAAGTGATTTCTACTAGTGATTAACCTCACTCATTTTTCCACCCATGGAGTTCATTATACCATGGAGTATAAAGGTTCTAAAACCTAAATTATAAATTACTAAGCCCTTCTTGATACATAATAAAAATCGATTAGGCACTAAAATTTCAACTCCATTAAACCACATAAGTCACCTATATTTATCCTTTGCATCTCAATGGGTATACTCTTTTTGAGATTAGGATACAAATGTTGTTTTGATAACCTGATAGAATTATCCAATGACATATATTTATGTGGTACATTATTCTAGTATATCTTTTTGTTACATGATTTTACATGATGATGTTCCATTATGGTAAATTATATTCATTATAATGTTTTTCAAAGATTGGGATACTATGTTTTGGAAATATTCAACCTCCTATCAGATTTACTTGAGATAAACTACCTAAAGATTGTTAACTTTCATAAATGGTTGATCAAAATTGAGATCCAATTAGAGATGTTACAACTAGCTTGTAATAAGATAGAGATATTGATAATTTACTAATAATGGCTTGGAGTATGATGTTTCAAATGTGAAATGGGTCAATCAATAGATGCATGGAAATCCACTTGACATTAAAAACTATCCTGCCAAACCTTCTTCATTAAAATAAGTTAATGTTTAGTTTTTTTGTGATATAGGCTATTCATGGGAATATAATATTAATTATTACAAATTGGTATGTAAAAATCTTGGCATTAAAAATTAAAAAAATACATTAATTTGTTTTCTCAAACCTCAGAAGCTGAAATGTATCAACCATTTTTTAATTTACATACTAAAGTTATTCATGAATGGAAAGATGGTTAATATTGGATTGAATTACACTTATAAAAACCTAAAGAATATTTTTAATTGGTTAATGAATTTATAAACATTCCCATTGATCTTAGTGAAATAATATATAGTTTCATTTAGTCATTTTAATGTAATGAGTGTCACTTGAGACCACCCTATCCTTAGCTTAGACCTATATTATGGCATATTTAAATCCTTTTCTATCTTTTATGCACATATATTCTATGCCTATATATACCAAGAACTACATTGAGACATCACTTAGGCATCCTTGATTCTTTTTCACATTTGTTAGCCACCTAGACAATAGTTTAGCCCCATTAGTCTATAGTGTAGTGATCTATTAACTAGGGAGAAACTCTATTGACCCTTATCTTCCCTTAACCCTAATGGATATATTTCCACTTCTTAAATAATTTTAGGTTTGGAATATACTCATTTCATGTATTGATAAGAATCATAACACTATATAAAGACCACTCTCATTTGTTTATTAGATAGATGATAATTGTCATGAATAAGATCAAAAATAATTATGAAAATTAAGTTTATTGATCCCTATTTACCCCTCTTTTTTACATACATACATATACAAAATCCCATATACCATTTTTAATTAGGTTTCTAATCTCAATTCACACTAAAATAATTCAAATTGGCATTAATACTCAAGCATACTAGCATCACCTCTCACTTACACCAGCTCCTAGATTAGGAAAACTACATAGATCTTGATGACCTTCCAAGCTATTGGTATGTAGACAATGCTCATCACATGGGGTGTTGAGGTCAATCCCAACCTACCATATTAATTATTCTCTACTTCCACTTATGTTCATCAAAACCCTAAAAATAATGGAGGCTTATTGTTTCATAGTGAAATTAGTCAAAGCATGAAACATACAATGATATATGTTTAGGTCATACAAGCATAAGATTCCCAAGATAGAGTGAAGATTTATCTACTATATTACTAATTCACTTTCATAATGTCATTAGTGTTGCACAAAAGGTCAATAACATAGTGAATTATTAGTAAAGAGGGCCATCCTATTATATACAGAGGTTTTGATACCTATTCTATACTAACAACACTCTCCACTACTCCTACATCACTTCTCAGCCCATGATTTATTTGTCTTAGTCATATTTTGTATCTAAGTACACATTTTTTAAATCATATTTATTTATAGAATATTCAAATAAATCATTTATTTTTGAAAATTAGTTGTTATTAATACTATCATATTTTATTCCTTAATTTATTAATCAATTATTTATCAACTTAGGGATACAATCCATAATCCTAAAAAAATATAAAATCATTTGGTGAGCCTGACTTACTTAGAATAGTGCCCTAACCCTAAAATATCTTTAGGGTTTATGTTTCTATCCTTTTAAAACCTCATACTCAGATTTTAGATCACTATATCTTATGATTTTATTTTGTCTAATCATGATAATAATGATAGATGATATTTATTACATCCTTATGCAAAATTTCATAATCTTTGTAGCATGTTATTTTTCTCTTATGTGGAATTCAATAAAGTCTTATATCATTACAAGCATAGAGGATATAATACATAGGATTAAGAAACACATCACCTTAAATTAACAAATATCCTTTAGATACCTTTTTCTCTTTAATTTACTTTGATTCCTTACTTATCACTACTAGATAAAAGAGAACATAATTAGTTCCACTTATCCCTCAAACATCTTTACCCTACCCATCTAGATAATATCCCACTTATACTACCAACTTTATGATCATAATACACCATGAAGTCCATACTATGATGTAATTAAGGGGTCCCAAAGCATGGTAAGCTAGTAAAACCCATGGCTATAGTTTTATCAATCATATCAATGTCCCTCTAGCCATAATTTTCATGTTAGAGTTTTTTTAACATTTTGATGCATATCAATGTCTTGTATGCAACACTTAGTGACACTAGGGTACTGTTATATACTAGACTTGCACCCTTGTGAAGGTAGTTTCAAGCCTTCATAGTCTAAAATAACATGGAGACAGTCTTAAGCTATGGGTAACCTAATATATGGATTGAATCTATAGATTCTAAGGGCTAGCTCCCCTTTGTGTATTAGTTAGGATCTATACTCTACATTACTAGCTTGTAAGGGAAAATAAAAGAAGATAAACTAAAAAGAAACATATCTAATTGAGTGATGCACTAAAATATGTCCTTGACTTGTATAATATACACTAATAAGGTTTATTAAAAACATGGACCTAGTTGCACTTATCAAATGAAAATTTCCAAACATCAATATTTTATATATAGGCTTAGTTTGATTCATGATCTAAGGTAACGAATGAATAGGTCTCTCAAATAAAATAATGAAATATTACACTTTCCATACATACAAGATTATTCAAGAACACTATTTAACTTGTAAGGATGAGCTAACACCTACAAATAGGTAAAGAGGAGGAGGCATGAAATTAGTCTTATTCATTATAAAGAGGCAACTACAAGTATTTTTATAAGAAGGGCCTTGAAACAAGTCAGGTTAATAATAAAAAATAGGCTTATATATAGAGATAATTTGAAAGGAGAGAGAGAGAGAGAGAGAGAGAGAGAGAGAGAGAGAGAGAGAGAGAGAGAGAGAGAGAGAGAGAGAGAGAGAGAGAGAGAGAGAGAGAGAGAGAGAGAGAGAGAGAGAAGGGAACTCCAAACTAGGAAAATATGACTTCTACTAGGTCCTTCTCCAACTTGAATGTAGTAGTTATTTAATTTTATCTCATATAACCTTTTAAAAATGGAATAGAGGTTGAGGTATAATTATTTATAATCTTGAAAGAGTTTTGGACATTTATTTGAGGAGTTTCACCAGCTAAAATGCTTACATTATTACTTGTAAACCCTCTATATTAGTTGCATTATCTCCTTGATGAATGAGTTTCCTTCCTTGAAAATATGTCATCATGTATTGATAATTTATTTATTTGAAACCTTATAAAAACCATTTATGATGCCTCTCAACATTTAAAGTGATATTAGGAAACACCTTGATGCTTGTTTGACTTTGTCTCTTTGTTAGGTGTAGGAGGGAAGGAAGGTCTTGGTAGGAGTGTTGGAGACATTTTCAAGATTTTAATGCTTATTACAATCAAACTATGACTTTTTATTACTTTATTAGGCATGTGAGATAAGTAAAAACATTAATAAATCCTTTTTAAGAGCTTATATATATATATATCAATTTGATGATCTAATCATTTAAATCCTTAAGTAAAGAGGCATACAAGAGAGAAAATTAGGTTTTAATTTCAATCAAGTAAATACCCTCCATGGATGTCTTCTCAAAATCAATTTAGACCTATGAAAAGGTACTTGGATCTATCAAACCCATTCTATGTAGTCCTAATAACTAGTAAAGCTCATTTTCCATAAAAATATAAGGATCAACATGACAAACTAAGAATTTTTTTGAATACCATCTATCCCCTTACATATCCATACCATGTTTTAAGATCCAAATCCAAGTGGAAGCATCTTTTTTTCCTTTTCTCTCTCCAATTAGGGCTTATTAGTCCTCATATGTCTGGAAACATAGATTCCACCCAAATGGCCACCCACACATGTGAAACATGCCAAAATTATTTGATTCAATTTACCTAGACTAATACCACCCTCCATGCTAAATTTAATATTTTTAGTCCTTGTGTAGATGGGTAAACCATGAAATGGTCATTGGCAAGCCTAGATGCTTGTGTATGCTAGGGGTAGTTTGAGATATTTTTCATGAAAATTAAAGGTTTTAGTGATTTAAAATGAATTTATGAGTCATATATAACCTTTAAAACTCATTAATTTATATCTAAGTCATTTATTGCACATATAGGCCTTCACCATTGATTTTTGGCTTACAAAACTCAGTTTTTCTCACTTTTAGATCTAATGGCCAAATTGTAAGGACTGTATCACAAATTGAGAGACCTATATAATATTTTGTATGATTATGGAACATATATAAAGTCCCCATAAACCTATTCAAATTGTTTATATGTCACTCCACAACTTATAAGATCACAAACTAGCTTGAAACTACATATTTTCCCCTATACTATATGACATTATACCTACACATGTGAAAACACATATAGAACTGACTCTTAAAAAATATTTTAGTGTCAATATTATAATTTTGAGGTAAAATTATTTAATTTTAGATAATTAATAAACATATCTTATACATTGAGTCAATTAAAGGGTTTAAGGAGGGTTTAAAGAGGTTTATGTTCTTAACAATGGTTCATAAAGGACATGAGTCCATTCCAAAAACCAATGCCAATAATTTTTATCAAGTGTAACAATACAAAATACCCTATTTTATTTATTTCCCATGTAAAACATCATGAAAATTTTGAGGAAAAACCTTACCCTTTTTAGCTCATTCTCAAGTAAAATAGGGTTCTCTATATTCTAGTTGATTGTTCATAAAGATGAAAGACCAAATGGTTGAACCAATGTCATATGTTTGAAGAATGGGACCCAATAAAACACCTCTATAAACCTAAATACACCATACATATCCTACAAGAAGTTCTAGCCTTTATAAACTTACCTTTTTGGCTAGTGACTATGCGTGAAAAGGTCAAGGAAGGTTCTTTGGAGACCTAGGACCTCAAAACTCGCTTTAATATCAAAAAAAATTATAAAAAGATTTTAAATGACTAATTAAATTATTAAAAATTATATTATGTAAACATTGACCTTCCAAATATGTTTGAAACATTGAATTCTCACCATTGAGGGTTTTTATGTAAATTGAACTTGTTAAACCTAGAAGTTTATTCCCTAAGTTCTCTCCTTCTCTCATGATCACAACTTGATAAAGATCTTCAACAAGGTCATATACACTGACTATTTACTTCTATACTTACAAATATTAGTGATAAACATGTTATATTTAGACTTTTTTATGAGTGATTATGTAGGTTCTCAATAGACTATGTTCCCTAACTAAGCATTGTCCCATTGAGTTTATAATCTCCATAGACACATTTAATGGAAATGGATTCCATAAACACCTAGTATAAGATATATTTCAAACTTATATATATGACACTCATTACCATCAAATCCAAACTATAACCACTATCAACATTCTCAGTCTTTACAAAGACTACCTGTAGGTGCATAATATGAACTTTGAGGCCTTTATATGAACAAGGGAGAGTGAGGTAAAGATTTTAATTATTTAAGTTAAAGGGGGGATTTTTTTGAACTAGGATACATATACCTTTATATAACAAAAAATACCAATGTATAGTAAATACCAAAAAATAAACAAGATCAAATAGGCCCATAGACAACAATAACATAGCCCAGTAACCAAAAAAGAACAACTAAAGAAAATAGGGCCTAGTCTAAGTCTAAACTACCAAAAACATCTTCCCAACAAGTTTGAATATTTTAAAGGCTTGTATCTATCTAAAGAAATAATTAATCTCTATCCTTGATGTTTTGTGAACCACTCCATCAACCCTACTTACCTTTTCCTTTTAAAATGAACTTGGGATTAAATAGCTCCCTGAGATAGGCTCATAGATTTTCAACATTCTAAATTCATTAATAAATATTATCCTTGATGAAATTCACTAAAAATTGTTATTGTTATGAAGTTTCTCATTTTCTTATTCTAAACTATCCACCCTGATTAAAAGACTCTAAAGTTATTGATCATCCTCCTTGGCTGAAGAGATTTGATTTGACCTTATGATTTCATGTTGCATGGAATTCACCTTAACTTTAATCTTGATAATCTCTCTCATAAACTAATTCATTATATATTTTTTAATATCATGTTTTTTAGTTATCTTATCTAAGTTTTTATTTCCTTTAAGAGAAGTCATCAAGTTATGAAAGGATTCATTCTGATCCTTTAATTGCTTATTCTTAAAAATCTCCCCTTTATCTATGGGAACCTATTTAGACAAACCATTATCATCCTTTGAAACAAATTTTTCATCCAAATTATTTCCCTATTCTACATCCTTCCATCACTCCACAAATCTAAAATCATCAACATCAATATAATCCCTAGCCAAATTTCCCATTTTCTTTGGATGCATTATTTCCCCTAACTAATCCTTGCAAACTTTGAAGCACTTCAAATATGTTTCTTGATATTATCCTATTGCTTCAAATTATTTATTTCAACATCCTTTGTCATATTCTCCATAGGATTCTTATTAATCTTTGTAACCTTGATCAAACTCCCAGGGTATAATTTTTCTAATGTTAATAAGAGTATCCTCTACATATTCCTTCTAGGGATAAGTAAGGTCTAAGATAATTCGATTCATAAACTTAAAATATTTATAAATGAGGTAAATCGCCCCTTCATGTCTTGGGGTTGAGTAATTTCCATTCTTAAAATTCATGATCAAAACCTCCATTGATTTTAGAATGAAGAAAGGAAGACTGAAGGGCACACCATGCCTGCAATAGTTCAACATCTTAAATAAAGACCATATAATCACATTATACCTACATTATAGGGTTACATACCAAATTATATGATATGAAATATTTGCATATGGCTTGGTTAAGTATTCCCAAACAAAATTATTTTGAAATATTTCTAATTGTTCTCTCCCCTATAGGAATGTCTCTTTGTCCCTTTTGAGATCTCTCATCGAGTTGTAAATCTTGGTTTCCTCAATCTCTATCCTATTAACATGAATAATGATTTATTATATGATATCAAGAGTAACTCAATTTATTATAAAAAATCTATCCTCTTAGAATTTTACAAACATGATAAAAAAGCTCCTATCATGTCCTTCAATCTTCTATATGAAACCAACAAATCCTCCCACTTGAAAAGCTACCCAAATTCATTCACAATTTTTTAAATTTAGGAGGCATTTTTGGTTCTATTCTATTAGGTAAGCCCATAGTGCTTTCCTTATGGTGAACATAGAGATGATAAAGTATTTCTCTCTCCTAAAAATTAGGCTTCATATAATAAAGCTGAGAGGAAATGTAGCTATGTTTTGTGTTTGGGACATCTAATAGATGTTTTAAGTCTTCTATAAACTTTTCCATACACCCCAAAATAATTAAACCAAAAAATATGAGTCCCTGACTCAAAATAATCCAATATTTTTTCCTCTATGATTTAGTAGCTTCCCTAATATGCCTAAAGTTAAGTGCATTAAAATTTACTTCATCTATTATATTTCAAAATAGATCCATACAGAGATATTCATAGTCAATCTAAGTCATTTGACCCATAGTGGTCACTCCTTTCTTTTTAAAAAAATATATGATAGAGTTTCCTTCCTAATAAGTATTTTGAATGATAACCTACTGTAAAAAATACAAAATAGTTATAGATTCCTCTAAAAACATTTTTAATAGACCAGATGATGACATTTTTACTTGAAGAGTAGTTACAAATATTTATATATTCCTCCTTCAATATTATTTTTTGAACTCTAGATCATTTTTCCATTTTGATCCCCATAACACTGCTAGTGCTTTTGCCTGGTGATTAGAGTTAACACTCATGTCTCTAGCATAAACCATAACCAATTTTTTCTTATGGTATCTAATTATTCCACCTCCTCTAGATAGTCCTATGTTTCTTTTCAAATCTCCATCAAAATTTATCTTCATCCATCCTGAAGGAGGGGGTTTACATTTAGTTTTTTTCCTAATTTCTTCTTTAGGATCTGGTTTACCTAACTTAGAAGAATCAATTTACCAATTCTAAGATATAATTTTTTTAAATTGAAGGAATATTTCTCATTTATTAATATTTAAAAAAATATAATTCTCCTTAATGTTCTAAAAAATTATTAGTGTGATTAACCGGTCATCCAAGTTAGCCAGTCGTTAACATGCTAAATGATGCAAATAGTGAAAAACCTAGGTAGTAGTGAGAAGATGAATATGAATGTGTTACCATGATATAGTGATGAGAAAAAGTACATGGAGTTATTTTTTGGGATTATTATGGCTTATTAATGTTTGGTATAAATATTGGAAGTCAAGTATAGTGGTGATTATGATAAATACAAAATGGCTTATTTGACTCAATAAGGTTTATGTGTAGTGATGTCAATAAATTAGTTTATAAGATCAATAGTTTCCACTAAAACATATGATTTCTATATTTTATTATGCTATGAATATGTAATAGTAAAATATAAATGCATAATAAATTCATTTAAATTATTTATACAGGTGTTGGAGGTCTCAGTCACCATGGTCTTTGAGGAAAATTGGAAATTTTGAGTGAGCAAGTTGTAGGAGTCTTTTGGAGTCTTTTTTCTATGTGTGATGAATAATAATTCACTTGGTGAATTTTTTTACGTATTTTAGGTTATTTTTATGTGATTTATTATCATTTTTATGTGTATAAATAATGTATTATCTTCAATTATTCTAGATAGACAATTATGTGTGTGTGAAGTCTGACTGTAAATAATACTAATGGTGTGCTTCAAGTGGTGGTTAGAGATAAAAAGTTTCATGGACATAAGATGACATTATTGTGGTATATTTGATTTGTATATTAATTTTATCCTTATATGTGTTTATTTTTAAATTTTTCCAAGTAGATCAAAGGGTAACATGTAATAATGAAGGCCTAATTGAATTAGGTCTCCTTAAGGCCTAAAAGAGGTTTTGGTCTTTTAAGTTATGTATTACCTATTTTAATGATTTATTCATATATGAAACATGTTAAAATACCTATTTTAAGGACAATAAATTTTTTAAATTATGTGTCTCTAACCAACAAGTGTGTGAGCTAGAGTATTGTATAAGAATAAGGCCTAATAGACCTAATTAGCTAGTTAGTGAATTTGAGAGTACAAGCAAAGAAAATTACACATTAAAGAGTTTAAGGAGTTATTTTATCCCATAAAATGTGTGTATATAAAATTTTATTAGTATATAACATGTTTACTATATATTAATATGAATATCATATTATCTAATCTATCTTGAAGAGACCTAGTTGATCGAAGAAGCCTAGAAGGTAGTTTGAGAGAGATAGAAGAGTAAGAAGAGATAAATAAGATGATTATCATATGTTGAGTGAGAAAAAATATTTTATAAATGTGATAAAAAAATTATTATGTGGATGATTTGGTGTTGATTCATCTAGGTGTTGGTTCCTCCTTATAGGTTGGTGCTTGCTAAAGCTTGGTTGAATGGGTACTTGACTAGTTGGGGTTGGTGCTTCGTGTGGAGTTGGTGATTCACTACAGATTGGTTTTTTTCTTAAAGGAATATATTACATTTTAATATATCATTGGTTCTTCTTCCCCTTGATAATTTCCCACATATTTAATGTGTTATCTTGTTTCATGATCTTATATGGTTACAAATGCTTTTCTAGATGTTCATGCCTGTTTGAATAGTTAATGTATGCTTAAGTGAAATTGAATGAATGTTTTAAAGACAAAAATTTACCCTCATCTCCCCAATGATTGTCATTCCAACAATTTATATCAGATCATAGTTTTTTGAAGTAAGCCTAACAACTTGAAGGTGATTCTAAGAAGCATAAGATATCTAGTGATAAAAAGAAGACAACATGTATGATGAAGAAGTATAATATGATAGTGAATAAGGAGAAGCTAAATTAGACCTTGAATCTAAGATAATATGTGCACTAGATGATTTGAAGCATCAAAATAATACTATCAAAGATCTCAAGAATCAATTATAAGGTTTCAATATGAAGTTTAGATCAAAAGAATTTGAGTATGATAAGTTGAAAATAGAGATATATTAATTGAAGGTTGAGCATGAGAAGCTCATATAAAATATGATAAAGTTTGATATAAAGCATGAAAATTTAGAAAAATTCAAGAGTACCAACATGAAAAAATTAATTAGGTATCCTAATTCAATAAGGGATAAGTTATCATGGGACCATGGGAAAAGGAGTGATCATTCAAGAGGTAAGTAGAAAAATTTTGTTTACTAAAATTTTCATAATATGAGACAAATTGAAATATTATATTCTAATAGAGTTATATGGTCTTCAAGATTAAAAAATATATATGAAAGCTTATAGAGTGCATGAAAAGGTTCAAACATTAGTATGGAAGCTAACACAAGTTAGGATTGATCATATTGAGCCCAAGTGTCAAGATGGATTATTTATTAAGGAGGAATAGAAGACTAAAGAGGATTATATTCTATATTAGATTTACTTTCACATTAATGATGAAGGAATGAAATGGTATATAGATAGTGGTTTCTAAATCTAGACAATAGGAGAAAAAAATGATTTCATCTCATTGAAGAAGAATGTTGTAGGAACAATGAGATTTGGACACAACACTACTACCAATATAGTTATCAAGGGTATCTTGAGTTTGGACAAAGGGAATACCAAGACACAAAATGTGTTATGTGTGTAAGTTTTATAACATAACCTACTTAGTGTAAGTCAAATGTGTAATAAATGACACACACAAAACTTTCATGATAGAGGGTGTGAGATAAGGAGAGCCAAATTAGGAATGCTAATTTCTAATACTAAGATGGCTGAGAAGAATCTATGTCTTTAATGAGATCAATAAGGGGAGATGTTTTATGATAAATATGGATGAAAGTTGACTATGACATATAAGGTTACGTCACCTAAAATTTTATAATCTAGTTAAGATAAACACTACCAAGTCTATGAAGAATATGCCTAAGATCACCAAACCTAAAAACATATTTTACAAAACATGTCAACATGATAAGCATACTAGAATATGTTTTGAGCCTAATGAGTACTCTATTAAAAGACCCTTACATTTAATACATAATTATCTCTATGTGATTACAATAATTCAAATATTTCAAGGAGATAACTACTTCATATTACTCATAGATGACTACAAAAGAATGACTTGGGTAGCATTCTTAAAAGAAAAGTGAGAAGCTCTTAAAAAGTTAAAGGGATTCAAGGCTCTTGTTGAGAATGATAAGAATGAGAAGATCAAGTTCCTAATATATAATATATTAGGAGAGTTTTGTTCTAATTATTTTGATGACTTATGTGAGGTTCATGGAATAATAAGGTAGTTCTCAATAGTTAGGACACCTTAATAGAATGGGGTAGTGTAAAGAAATAATATGATAGTTAAAGAGATGATTAGAATTATGTTAAATGAGTCTATATTATGTGATGGATATTGGAGAGTTAAAGTAAGCACTATAGTCTAAATTTTGAAGAGAGGATAAATAAGGACTAATGGAAATAATATTATTTACGAACTATGGAAAGGCATACCTACTAATGTGGAACACTTTAGAGTATTTGGGAGTAAATGTTTCATCAAAATAGATGATGAAGACTTAGGAAAGTTTGATTATAGATATGATGAAGGTATATTCTTAGTATACTCACCAATGAGCTCAGCCTATAGATGTCATAATAAGAGGTTAAAAAAGATAGTGGAAAGCACCAATGTGAAGATTGATGAGACAAGGAAATCTCAAGCACAGTTAAATGATACTTTAGAGAATACAAAATTTAAGAATGAAGAGGAAACTATAGAGGTTGATGAGGAATAAGAAGAATATTAAGAGGAATAGGACTCAAAAGTCATCTCTAGATAGATTCAAAGAGATCATCTTGAATCTCTAATCATTGTCAACAAGAATGTAAGTATGAAAACAAGGAGAATATTAATAAGTAACCTAAATCAAGAAAATTATTCTTTATTATCTAAGATTGAACCTAAGAATATTATATAAGTAATCAAAGATTTTTTTTTGGATAGGTACTATGAATGAGGAGTTAGACCAAATAGAGAATAATGAGACTTGGGAACTAGTTCCTAGGCCCAAATACAAGTATGTCATTGTTATAAAATGGATCTTAGAAATAAGTTGAATGAATATGGACAAATCACTAGGAAGATTGTTTTATTGGTACGCAAGGGATATGAATAAGTTGAAGGGATAGACTTTGAGGATATTTTTCCACCAATATCAAGATTGGAGGCCATGATATTGTTTCTATCATATGAAAGATTCAAAGGGTTCAATGTATACTAGATGGATATCAAATATGCCTTTTTGAATGGGAATTTGGAAGAGGAAGTATACATAGAGAAACCTAAGGGTTTATCACTATCAGGGGATAAGGACTATGTTTTTAGATTGAAAAAGGACCTTTATGGTCTAAATCAACCTCCTAGAGCTTGGTATGCTAGGTTGGATAGGTGTCTATTGATTTAAGTAATCAAAAAGGATTTGTAGATAGTAATATATATATATATATATATATATATATAAAGATAGAAGATGACCATTAGTTGATAGTAGTTGTCTATGTGGATGACATCATTTTTAGTGGAAATAATGAAAACATGACCAAGGTCTTTGAAGAGGTAATTAAGAAAGAGCTTGAGATGTCTATTCTAGGATAACTATCATTCTTTCTTGGGATGAAAATCACTCAATATGAAAAAAGTATATTCATTTCATAAGCCAAGTACATAAGAGAGATGTTGAAGAAGTTTGATATGGAATATTTCAAGGTAGATAGTACACCTATGATCATATGATGTAAGTGGAGAAAGGAAGATGAGTCTCCAAAGGTCAATCATATGTCGTATATGTAAATGATTGGAAGTTTGCTATACACCACTACCTCTAGACCTAAAATCATGCAAGTAATAGGTCTTATGGGATGGTTTCAAGAAGATCCAAAGAAAAATCATCTTTAATCAGTTAAAAGGATATTCAAGTATCTTAAGGTGACTATGGAGTTTGGTGTGTGGTATATAAGAAATAAAGGAGTTTAATTTGATAACATATATAGATTTAGACTGGGTATGAAGTCTAGATGATAAGAATACTAATGGAGAATTTTTATTTTTAGGTGGGTGCCTAGTTTTATGGATAATCAATAAATAACCATCATTAGTGTTATCTACTTGTGAAACTAAGTACATCATAGTAGCTTCATGTTACACTCGGGTCCTATGGATGAAACAAACCTTAAAAGACTATAAGGTGGAGTATGGTGGTCCTAGCCCTATAAATTGTGATAATACAGTGTCTCAAAGAACCATATCATGTATTCAAGGACTAAACACATTCATATCAAGTATCATTTCCTAAGAGATAAGGTAATTGAACAAAGTGTAAAAATTGAATATGTTTCTACATAGGATTAGATTGCAAACATTTTGACCAAGCCACTTCCAAAATCAACATTTCAACACCTAAGATAGGAATTAATTCTAGTTCTTGCCCTTACCTATCACTGAGAAATTAAAGTGCTTAGGTGTAGCTAATTAGGTGGTTCATTAGCTCCAAGTGTAGTAAATTAGTGTTGAGAAGGAATGCATGGAGATAGGGGGAACATATTTGTGTAATGACTCATAAACTCATAGTTTTTTATGTTGATTGTTTTAATTACAAGGAAAGTGATCCAAGTAGTTACAAACATCACTTTCTCATTTATATTAAAGGGAGAGAAATTTTAGAATGAAGGATAAGTTTTGTAAGAGTGGTTTCCAATAATGACAAATGGGGATATTGTTGAGTATTGTCATTGATGTCAAAGGTGCATCTTACATGAAGTTGATGACATTAAGAGAGTGTGCCTAGTTGGTAGTATATTTCTATGAATAGGGACAATAATTAAGAGTTGTCATTGAAGGATGTTGTCGTGAAAGATAATATTAAGGAAACAAAGAAAATTTGAAGGAAATAAATTCCTTATAATTTCATGAAGGTACATGTCTTTGAGTAGCCTAAACCTAATCATGGCATGAAAGTCCTTATGAGAAGGTATGAGTTTGGTGTCTTAGTAAAATGAGTGAAAATAGGTATGAGTGGTTTTATGAGGTTTTTTGAGCATGCATGTGAGGAATTGGAGCACTAATGAGAGTCTTAGAATGGGATGATAGGGGTAGGACCTTCAGACCATGTTTATACCTAGACCACTTCTAAACCCTACCTAGCCTAATGAGGTATCATGATATATTATCAAGGCACATGAAGGAGGTATTTCAGTGATTAAGCATGAGAGAGGTTTCTTGAGTATGTGAGTGAGGTGGATAATGTATGGAAATAGGCATGAAGGTTAGTTTTTAAGACTGAATGTGGTTTGTTAGTGAAGGTCTAAAGAGTAAAGATAGAGAATGTGGCCTAAGAGGGGTCATGATTAGATTTTAGAGTGTTTGAGATTTTGTAATAATTTTTGAAGTTGAGGTATGTGGTTTCAAGTATGCTCATGTATTTTGAGGTCATAGTATGAAGGATAAGGTATGAAAAATTGTTTGAAGTTCTATCGAGGGATCAAAATGAAGGGTTCTCAACATGATAAG
Source organism: Torreya grandis (assembly GCA_037957365.1). Lineage (NCBI taxonomy): Eukaryota > Viridiplantae > Streptophyta > Pinopsida > Cupressales > Taxaceae > Torreya > Torreya grandis. Next base: position 228 of record JARHVA010003293.1, on the reverse strand, counting down.
GATTTTATTGTGCTCATTAGCTCATAAAAAATTTGTATGGGAACCTAATATATTCATGGTATATGGGGAAGGGTACTAGATAAAAATTATAGGAATTTGTTTTTGGATTGAGATGTTATTCTTTATGAATGATTTTTAAGGATGGAAATAGGTTTAAAACCCTCTTAGAACATGAATAAGGACCTGATGCTGAAGATGTTGATCAAAGTGCCTAGAATGGATTGTTAT